>JAWPHD010003941.1:0-201477 GCA_037043455.1 Cyrtodaria siliqua | reverse complement strand
CATGTTATACACAAGCAACGCGTTACTATTAGTACATATATCTGTGTTATACACTAATCACGGTACTCTTGGTATATGGTGTTGCGTTATTTATGCACCACGGTACTCTTAGTAAGTGAAGCTGTGTTATACAAGACATCACGGTACTCTTATACGTGATTATGTGTTATACACTCACCATGGTACTCTTAGTATGTATCGATGTGTTATACACGCACCACGGTGATACTCTTGGTGTGTGATGATGTGTTATACACGAACAACGATACTCTTAGAACGTGATGATGTGTTATACATGCAACGCGTTACTCTTACTACATAAATATGTGTTCTACACGCACCACAGTACCCTTGCTACGTGATGGTGTCTTATAAACGCACCATTGTACTCATAGTACGCAATGATGTGTTACACGCACCTCTGTACTCTTATTACATGCATATGTGTTATATATACACACACCATTGTACTAAGTGACGATGCACCACGGTACACTTGGTACGTGATGATGTGTTATACATGCACCAAGGTACTCTTAGTACGTGAGGATGTGTTATTCACGCACCAAGGCAATCTTATTATGTAATGATGCGTTATACACGCACCACGGCAATCTTAGTACGTAATGATGTGTTATACACTCACCAAAGTAGTCTTGGTACGTGATGATATGATATACATGCACCAAGGTACTCTTAGTACGCGTGTATGTGTTATTCACGCACCAAGGCAATATTAGTACGTAATGATGTGCTATACACTCACCAAGGTACTCTTGGTACGTGGTGATGTGTTACAAACGAACCTCGGACTCTTAGTAAAGACAGATGTGTTATACACACACACACCATTATACTCTTGGTACGTAATGATGTGTTTTACACGCAGCACGGTGCTCTTTGTACGTAATGATGTGTTATAAATGCACCACGGTACTCATAGTACGCGATTTTATGTTATACACGCACATCAGTACTCTTAGTACATGCAAATGTGTTATACACACAGCATTGTACTCTTTGTACGTGATGGTATATTATGCACGCACCACAGTACCCTTGGTACGAGCTGATGTGTTATACATGCACCTCGGTACGATTAGTGCATGATGCTGTGTCAAACACGCACCACGGTACTCTTGGTATGTGATGATGTGTTATAGACGCACCACGGTACGTTTAGTATGTGCTGATGAGTTTTATACGCACCATGGTACTCTTGGTACGTGATGGTGTGTTATACCAGCATCGCGGTATACTTAGTAAGTAATGATGTGTTATACACGCACCACGATACTCTTAGTACGTGCTGATGTGTTATACACGTAACACGGTACTCTTGGTATGTGATGATGTGTTATAGACGCACCACGGCACTCTTAGATGTGAGGCTGTGTTATACACGCACCACGGTACACTTAGTACGTGATCATGTATGATAAATATATCACGGTACTCTATACACACACCTCGGTACGATTAGTACCCTTTGCATTGAATGTTAAGCCTTTTATTATTCCTTTGTTTTAAATGATCATGTGTATTTGTTTCTACTTGCATCAATGGAAGCAAACAAGTCGCCATATAATCTTAGCTGGTAGTGCGACTATACAATCCAATTCAGTTAAATTCTTTAAATTCGACCATGACATTGAAAGCAACTTGAAAACGCGCCACGGTTTTATAGATAAAATAACCTACATCTGAAGTTGGCTCATACATGTTACACGCATTTGTATAATTTATAATACATTCATTAGATATCGCTTTAAAATTATATTTGTTTAAATGTTATTGCCGTTGGGTATATTGGTTGAAATAGATCTGCTATTTTTAATATTTCAAATTGCGATAAATCATGTCACATAAGCCATGTTTACACCATGATAATCATAAAACTGTATGTTTTAATAGTTGTATTGATGTGTGTATTTTGACTTTGAGCAAAATCTGAGATGTCATTTCCAAAAATCTTCAAAAAAGTTGTAAAAATCAGCTGGTTGATTATTGACTAAATTGTTAAAACACATGCCACTTGTATTTTATATTAAAACAAATATCGTTTTTAGTTTGTTTAGTAAGTTCAAAAAGCCTTCGAATATACCTCGTTTGTTATACCATTGCATGAACCAATACACGATAAACGCCCTTTTTAGACAGAGACACAGTAAAATTATTAAACTATTGCGATTGATATAGTCAGAAAGAAATACTTAAAAGAGTAAGTCCAACATTGAACTTTATAAACTATATTCAAGATTCACTGTGTTTAACTATACTGGCAAGTCCAGACAAGCATATGGGACGGCGATCTGTCCGGCGTTGTCTGTAATGCGTCGTCCGGTGGCGGTCAGCTCATTAGTGTAGCAACGATAACTGTAAAAAAACGGATTTCACCACAGTTATCTTGCCAACTGGCGTTTGTTTTACGAAGTTATCGCCATGAAATATGTTGAAATCATTTGCTTGAACACTTTCCGACTTTATAAAATTAGATTTTAAGATTTGTTTTAATTATAAGAGCCGTGTCAACTAGTCGCACACTTTTTGTGTAGAGGCACACTTTGGATTAAGTATAGTTCCGTTTGACTATTCTGGTGGGAACATTGAAATATATAGTACTAATTAACAGTATATAGGCGATGCTTACTGTGTTTATATTTATATATATATATATCTGGAATACTGGAGCACGGTGGATTTTGTGAAGACATGTACTTAAACAGACAACTCGTTCATTAATAAGGATGATAATTATTAAGGATACCGTCTTATCACACAACATGCGGTGTGGGAGTGTAATATCACCATTCAATATTTTCGATATTCCACTAGTGGTATAACATAACGTTAATGACGTCATGGACGTCACGTTAATGTACGTTTTCTGACGTAATATGACGTTATAAGTTATGTAATAAATAGAATCTCACATTCGTGCTAATTTATTATTGAATTTATTAAACTCATTGGCAAAAATGATATGATGCTCGGCAAGTCCTCGTTTGATAAATTCAATAATGAATGAGCACTCATGTAAGATCCTCTATATATGCACAGCTTGTTGTATTTTATTTATATTTGTTTGCTTTGGTAACACTTGTTTTACAATTATTATGTGCCAATATAGTTTGAATGAAATTTAATTGAATTGTTTCTCTACTTATTTAATCATGACTTAAATACTAACCCGCCGAATATAATATTATGCGTTACGCCCTCGTTATCAAAAGGCTTAAATTAAAGCACACATTTGTCCAGGCAATAAATGCACACTTTGAAGATTTTTTTGAAATTGATATAGAGCGTTGTCTATTTGACTAAACAATTCACGTATATATTTGAGTGAATTCACGCATGGGACGTATATATAATGTTATATATATACTCTGTAAAAGAAGTTTTGGACAATGGCAGTGTTCGAACCCGTACAATGATCGCTGAACCATGACATTCGACCATAACCCTTATTATCTCAGTTGATAATTCACAATAGATCAACAATCAACAATAATTATCGTTTACAATGCAAGTTTGCGAAAAAATAATAATCTTTTTATTGGTTACTCGCATGTGTCCGTAACTGTTACTTTGTATGGACTTAGCAACATATTTTACAGACCCTTTGTGTGTTCGCGATATTTTTTTAAAATCAAATCTCGTTTGGAATTTAATGTTTCTGGTACCAAATTAACCGGGTAGAGTGACCTTGGTTACTAAAAAAAGATACTTAAATTTTGTCCACAAGTTTTATTTTTATATGACTTTATATACCCTGGTCCAAAACTTTTTTTACCGAGTATATATGAACCTAATAGTGTTTGTTAATTTGCATTTTCCTAAAGCGGAATTTCCGTTAATGAAGTAGTTTCCTGTTAAACAATACTAGTTTTAAAACTATAATTTTATTTAATTTTGAATCTACATGTTGTATCTGTGGTATTTCCGAACAATTCTGCTAAGAAAAGAACTTGGCTGGAGATCTTACATACTATTTCAAAGGAGTAAATATTGCTCAGGAATTACGAATTGTATAATAATTGTCTGCCAACAACTAAAACAATACAAAAGAAAAAGAAAAAAGAGAAAGCAATATCAAAGTTACGTAACGTCCGGTATCTGTTGCCACGGTTTATATTCATCTGGAAAAAGGTACAGCGTCGAGTGGTATTTATTTATAAAAATTATCGAAAACATATAAATTGCATTATAAAATGTAATTAACCTTCCAAATGCCGCGTTTCTAAATGGACGAAGGGCCATGTGTGGTGATATAGGAGACTGCACAATGCTAAACTTGCAGCTTTAGGAAACATAATGCTACACTAACTTGCAGATTTACTGTCAAATATGGTAAATGCGTTGAAAAATGAGTATCTGTTTTGAAATAATTCCTCAAAATATATCATGTCCTTAATAAGAAACGACACATGCTGTATTTGACATAACGAATATAGTATACAGATTATGTTCGTAAAATTGTACGACTGTTATAAACTAAATTCAGTCAAATGGAAGAAAGGGCAATGACAGCATTATTTGTGTTAGTTTAAAAGGCATTATCCAAGAACGGTATGACGTCACAAACCTCTATGAATATTATTCGCTTCCATTGTTAAGACTAACATTAATTTGCATGAATACAAACATACACTCGGTAATAAAAGAAATGGAACAGAAGTTATAATTGAAGGTGGACATCAGAAAACATTGTACTAATATACTCAGATGTATATAATAGGCATGGAATTCGAATAGGAAATGTAGCTTTGACAGAACACAGTCAATCAAATAAACAATAATTACAATGTTAAAAAGAAGCAAGGCAAGTGCCATCGCCAACACAAACAGGTTGATAAACCCCACCGTATGTTTCAGTATTTCAACAAACTATTTGCACAATTGATTGAAAATTTGAATAATGCAAACATTATGTAAATGCACGACACTGTTATGTTGACTAAACCTATACTTTGCGAAACAGTAACTGACCGAGTATTTGTCTCCAAGTAACATGTCTTTGAAATAAAATACGTTGCTTCATTTTGTTTTATTCTAGCAAAAAAGCACTTTATTGATAATACACGTTTTACACTGCAGTGTTTGCGGGTAAAATGTTTGTGTGGTGATCTGTAACTTTTTAACAATACCTCATTTGTCGTTTACATCAAAATAACATGTTTTCACTCAGCGTTTTGCCACACTTCAAAACAAAATGACTTATATTTTCAAAGAGGACTTGTAACATTTATGAATTTCGTGTTACCAAGAGTACTGCGATTTTCAAGTCGACAACATTATAGTGTTGTCCTTTCTTTAACAAGCTGCAATCCCCTTTTTGTTTACAAAACATCTTGGGATTTCTCTGGAATATTACATGGAATTAAGTGTGCAACATATAATGCGTTTCGTTTTTCCTTTAGTATATCTTTACTGAAGTAAGTAGTAAGTATATAGATATAAAAATCGAACAGGAAAAGCAGCATTCAAGGACGACAGTCAACCACAAACACAAACAGAAACAAAGAACACATTTAAAGATGAATAAAATGCCAAATAAGACATCACAAATATGATGATGTATCAGGGACATGCGTAACGTATTCTCCATTGCCTCCGTGTTTACAAACTAGATATAAATGCAGAGATTGAAAAACATATATTCATCGGATGTAAAGCGTTAACGTCATCAGACTACAGTACCTGTAGATATAAATCTACATTGTTGCTGATCAAATCTTCTGAGCGATGTAGACAACGTATTGCTTTATAACGATTATTATGCGTTAACATCATTGATGGAAAAGTAGTTAATCATTTGCTACAACAACTGATGCTCGTTGAAGACATCAGCATAGCACGGGACAATGTAATGCTTCTGTGTTAACTATACAGACAGTTCCTAAGTGAATACCGGCTTCGAAATTAAAACCAAATACAAATATGAAGCACTAGAAGGCGTGATCCGCAAGTCTAAATGCCAAAAGATTTTTTAAAAAAAATGGAGCGTTACCTTATAATAAGAAATAAATAAATACCAGAGTAATACATGTTTAACTACTGATTTAAATCGCTTATTGTTTGTAAGATATTGCTGAAAGAAAAAATGGAAAGCCAAAGTTTTTAAAGTCATGGACACATATTTATAGTATATGTCCTAATACACCCACTGCCTAAATCTGAAACTAAAACTCTACTCCATCAGGGCGTCCGCTACAAGTTCGGGAAACCTTAGTAAAATGTTAATATCTAAACCCTGCTCTACGATACACTTTTCTCTTGTGCGATGAACGGACAATCGCGAGGGACTCCATTATTGCACCTTCTGAAAAAATGAGATATAGGGTCCTATAGAAACCACAGCGTCCGAGCGCAAAGGCATCGTAGGTCCGCACTGTACTGCAAACAAGGACTTGAAAATACAATGAAAGAGACAAAAAACAACAGAAGAAAGGGTGGTGAAGACAGGGTTACCAACTTGGAACGGTCAGTAGGCAATAAGGCTCACTGGTTAGCTTTAATCGATTTTATATGCGCACAATCCTCGCTATTATTCTGTCTTCAGCGCCCAAATAGACAAGACAGTGTAAACAAAACTACATCCCATCAAAAGGAATTCTCTAACAATAAAGTCCACATCCTGAGAAACTAACTAAAGAAACACATACAAAATAATAAAAATCTCAGGATGTATCCAGAATCGTACTGAACAACCACAGTTGTTGCAGCTAAAGAGAAAACCAATCTAGGGTGCGACCAGAAAACCTGAGGGACGAATGCTCATGCACCCAACTCCCTTAGTTGGGGTTTCAGTAGGTACAATCATAGAGTCCCAAGAGGTAGTCCAGTCATCGCACAAGTGAAAAGTGAAGCGTAATGACTGACTGTAGAGGGGTCAATCACTAAACATGCAGTGCGCTGTACAACCAAAGGGTTATATCCTTTTCTGACGAACTTCCTGATTAAATTTGTAAAGTGGTCAGGAAACCCGTCCGACCCCTTTAACTTTCGAAGTGTATAGACCTCATCTCTATAAAATGAGGGTTGTGATATGCATAGTCGCAGAAATGTCTTAAGGTTGTTGTTGTACTTTTCGAGCAGACCCTCGTTGCGGCGGTAGAATTTAGAGAAAGATCTACGTAGTTTGTGATAACGAAAACCCTGCTGAAGAAGTTTACATGTAATAACTTGATTTCGATCATAGAAGTCTATAACATCATTACACGAAAGGGGAAGCTTGTGCACGAACCTCGTACCTCGGGTTTTCTGGTCGTAGATTGATTTTCTTTTTGACTACAACTGCTGTGGTTGTTTGATACATCCTGAGGTGTTTCTATTTACGGTTTTGTTTAAAATATATTTGTGCAATTACATATACGTTTATCGTTTCCTTATATCTCTGGATGTGGACTTTATTGTTAGAGATTTCTTTTTGATTGGATGTACTTTGATTTTACACTGTTTTGTCAATTTGAGCGCCGAATGCAGGATAATAGCGAGGTTGTGTACAAAGTCGGTTAACCTGTCTTCACTACTCTTTGTGTTGTGTATTGTACTTTTAATTGTATAGTTAATTCGCCCTTCGATGTTGGTACAGTGCGGATCTACGGTGCCATTGCACTTGGGTGCTGTGATTTCAATAGGACCATCTTTCTTACTTTTCTATGATGACCTGATTTACAAACGTCCATTTGAAATTGGTAGACATTGTTAAGGTTGCTTAACGTTTCTAAATATATTTATAAAAACGAATATAGTCCAACGAGATATAAAGTACACATAGCCTTCCAGCTTTTTTGTTGACAGAATTGATCAACAAAGATATGATAATCAACTTTCGAATGGTGTACTTGCATTAACCCCACCAACCACCAGCACTATCCCCACTCTCTCTTTCTTACAGTATGAAACACAGCAATGCGCGGGAGGAGGATCTCAGAGTAAATCTAGTAGATATGTTGGCATAAATTATTTACAACTTGCAGTCACCATTTAATAACCCTACCGCCCTTTCCACATGCCTTATTATGCGAACATTTTACACTTTGACTGTTGCCACGAAAAATGGAGCCATAAACAACAAACAGACTATTTTATGGACAAATCCTTTCACCCGTTCTTGCATTCAGGTTTTCTAGGCTTTTGATTTTATTATATTCATATATACATGATCATCTAGTATGTGCTATATCTGTATAATCCTGTCTTGCTTGTTAGAGAATATAGTGGTATTTACACTATCCCGTTTTAATGGGGGTGACAATAAGGTAAGAGTGAAGTTTAGTGCACCCTAAACAACTGGTTTAACAACCCATTGACGATTTTGCCACTGATTGTTTCAAGGCGGTAAACATAGTGTCAACCTGTTTTTGTTTATGTTGGCAAATATCTTGCCTCCTATTGACATTATACGTATTGTTTATTCGTTGCCCTTTTTTGGCTGACTGTGTTCTGTGAAAGCTGCATTTGCGACTTTTTTTTATTAGAAATGCGAGTTGCTCTGATGATCTGATACCAAGCGCGGTTCTCATTATTTAAAGAGCTGGGCCCTGTTTTATTCAACATCTTACGATAAGTCTCAAAATTTAAAATCTTTCTTTTTTTCACCTAAGCATTCAATGTATGCAATATTGTGTGCACGTTGTGCAAAACTATCACATGTATAAGAAAATGAAATGAAATCACGTTTATTTGAAAAGTGTGTAATTCAAAGTGAAACATTTTAGAAATTGATTTACGTTGTTTCATAAAACGGGGCCCTGGTGATCACACGTACATGTTCTATTTGACAAAAAACATAATCTAACTTTAACAAAATAACCTCCCAAGTGAATAGAAATACTCATTTTTCATCCAGTTTCTAATAACATTGACAGGTTTATTACTTCGATAAATGAAAGTATTGTTCTGACCTGAACAACTGATTAATGTAGTCTGAACCATTTGTTTTGCAAATATAATAAGCTCTTATCAAGTTCATGATTTTTTCTGACACTTCATTTAAATGGCATGCATCATGTCAATGCCATTTAAATGTAATGTTCACAATGAATATTAAGTTCTTATTATGTATATCCCATATAAGTAGATATAAATATGGAACAGGAAAAGTAGCATTCAAGGACGACAGTCAACCGTAAACACACACAGAAACAAATAAAAAAAACTTTAAATGGTCAACCCTTTTGCGTGTTTGATGTCGATTGCATGTTTTATTACGTTTGCCTTCTCGTTTGTCTGTTTGCGTGCTTGTTTTTGAGCTTTGTTGTTGACTTTCGCCCTTGAATGCTGCTTTCCCTGTCCGATATTTATATCTTTCTTAAAGATGAATAACAGGCAATGTAAGACATCACAATCACAAGATGGATGGTAACAGGGCACCGCCTTGCACTGGTCAGAGGTAAAAAAGCCGCTGGGGGTTTAAACCAGGTTCGAGAGTACACCAAACCTCAATCTTACCCTATTGTCATCCCAGAAAACAGAATAGTGTAATGAAAATTATCCCCACCAGTTTATATTCTCTAACAAACAAGGCAGCATTAACAGGCAATATAAGTAAAATACATAAATGATCATGTATATGTAATGTAAAACAAGCAGCCCAAGAGGGCCCGTGGACGCTCTGCTTGCTAAAGATAACTTTTCTGTATAAAGGACTAAATTAACTCTGCCAAAAATCATTCACCCGGAACATGGCGATGATATGTGCAACTAGGATCGGTACTTGTCATCCCCGCCAATATTCGTTGACACCCGGCCAGGAATTCAGAAGAGACTAGTGAGGACTAATTTGATGTATTAAGACATTTAAAGGGCCATAACTTCTCCAAAAAATCAATCACCCAAAAAACGTCGATGATATGCACAACTAGGCTTGATAATGATCATCCTTGCCAAGATTAGTTGAAATCCGACCAGGGGATCAGGAGAACTAGTCGGGACTAGTTTTTATATTATAACCTTTAAAAGGCCATAACTCCGCCCAAACTTCTTCAAACCGGAACTTGGCAAATATATGCATAACTAGGCTCCCTTGTCCGATGACTGGAGAACCTCATTGAACTCTATGATTGCACCTACTGAAACCCCGACCAAAGGAGGTAGATGCATGAGCTTTCGTCCTTGGGATTTTCTGGTCATACCCTAGATTGCTTTTCTCTTTGGCTGCAACTGCTGATACATCCTGAGATGTTTCTTGTTTTGTATTTTATATAGCTTTACAACAACATCTTAGTGTTCCTTTTGTTAATTTCTCTGGATGTGGACCATATTTTCAGAAAAATATTTTTGATGGTATGTAGTTTTGTTTACAATGTCTCGTCTATTTGGGCGCACAGTTAGGATACTAGCGAGGATTGTGTACACTTAAAATCGATCAAGGACTTATTGCCTACTGACCGTTCCAAGTCGGTAACCCTGTCTTCACCACCCTTTCTGTTTTATTCTGTGTATTTTACTGTATAATTAATTAAATATTGCTCCTTGTTTGTAGTACAGTATGGACCTACGATGTCATTGCGTTTGGACGCTGTAGTTTCTATAGGACCCTATTTTTGGTACTTATCATCCCTGAAAAGTTTCGTTGAAATCCGGACAGGGGTTTAGGAGAACTAGTCCAGACAAAGTCTGTATATTAAAATCTTTAAAGGGCCATAACTCCGCCAAAAATATTTCAACCGTAACATGGCGACGATATGCACATCTAGATCTGGTACTGATAATTCCCAATACGTTGCATTGTAATCCCCGGCCAGGGGTTCAGGAGAGCTTGCCCAGACAAAGTCGGTGTATTAAAACGGTTAAATTTCCATAACTTTATATAGATATAAAATTTGAACAGGAAAAGTAGCATTCAAGGACGACAGTCAACCACAAACACAGAAACAAAGAACAACTATACATAAAAATTAATTAAAGGCAGAATAAGATATCACAAACACACAAGGGTTGACAATAGGGCTACCGCCTTGGAACGGTCAGTGGCGAAAAAAGGTCGCTGCGGGTTTAAACCAGGTTCTAGAGTGCAGCAAACCTCACACTTACACTACTGTCATCCCAATAAAACGGGACAGAGTAAATAAAGAAATCACCGCCCTGAACTATTCCCAATGACTTGGCAGAGGCCAGAGCAACAAGAGAACAAACCATTGAGGTCACGACAAGACAATATTGCAAACAAACATCAAATGTCACCGTCCTTTTGGGCTTTAGGTAGACGTCATCATAGTATGTCCGGTCATCTCACAATTAAAGAGGAAAGCATAGCGATGAATTGTAAATGGGTCCACCACCAAGTATGCATTGCGTTGCAAATTTACCTCTTTAACAAATTTAACAAATATAGTATGAAAATGATCATGAGCAAGCTCTCGTGAAAATTTCAATACAACCGAGTCTGCTACTTATTGTCTTTGGTTGGTTTGATGCTTTGATGCTTTCAGCTGATATCCCATTTCAGGAGTTATCATGTAACACACATAACACATGTTTATCTGCAAAAAACTTTGACAATAACAATAAGTTTGTGAAGCACTGCCGTGGATTGTTTGTTTATATACCATGACAGGGATTTCATGTAGCGTGAAAATGGAGAATATGGGATACATGATCAAGTTCAACATATAATTCATAATACTGATGCAACTAAATATTAAATACAAACTAGACATATTGCAGAGTTAAAGTACAGACACCATGTTCAATTGGTCGTAATGATGATATTTACCAACAAAAGCATATTTCAAAGACCCATATATTGACATGGTGTTTATAGTATTTAATCAATTAATCAACGGTGGGAGTCAAATCTAACTATGTCAGTCGGCAATGTACATGCTGCTTTCACTTATGATGTATTGGTTGATATATTCACTTAAAAATATGTATAGAAACACTATAAAAATAACTATAAAAGTCAACAGGAAATGCAGATTTCACAGAACACAGTAACCACAAAAATACGATGAATAAAAGACAAGACATCACAGACACAAACGGATGGACAATACCTCCTTGGAACGGTCAGTGGCAAAAGGCCGCTGGGAGTTTAAACTAGGTACTAGGCTGCACAAAAAAGGTATGAAAGGAAAAAACATCACTCTTACCCTATTGTCATCCCAATTAACAGGACAGTTTAAATAAAGATATATCCACCAGGTTATAATCTCTAACAAACAAGGCATCATTAATGGGCAATATGAGTAAAACACATAAATGATCATGTATATTTAATATAAAAAGCATAATCCTAGAAAGCCACAAAGTAAGTACTCAATGGCTTGGCAGAAGCCAGCGCAACAAGAGAACAAATGTTAATTTATCAAAAAACAAATCCGATGTTTTACACTGAATGCAAAATAACTATGTTTAAGATATGTGCTTTGGATGTTAATATCATTTTTATAAGTAATGAAAATCTAGCTATACATTTCGCTGTTAAAGGGACTTAAGACAATGTAGAATTAAGTAGTTTCGTCATACTCTGTTTCAGTGGCATGATTATTACGAGTATATACTCGGTCAAAAAAACAACAGAGTTGATAATTTAAACAATGGAATAGTCGCCGTAATGTTATAATTCATAAAAATTGGAAAGATATGTTTCTGTTAATTTAAAAGCCTATTACGCTATAAACCTCGAGAATATATTGACAGAAACAAATGATATCGTAAATGACCTAGGGTCAGTGTTAAGATTGTACAAATATAATACAAATGAGACACAATGCACATCGTAATTTTGAAATGCGTAAGTCACTGGAATGAGGTACTTGCAACAACTTTAAACTGAGAAAAGGTTTTAATTGGAACAAAAATTGATAGAGAAAAAATATCGCAAACAATGCATACTTCCTAGAACCTGTGTTAAGCCCCCAGCGGCAATTTTTGACACTGCCCGTTCCAAGACGGTAGCCCTATTGTCAACATGTTTGTGTTTGTGATGTCTTATTTGGCCTTTTATTCGTTTTAAGTTTCTGGTTGTCTGTCGTCCTTGAATTCTGCTTTTCCTGTTCGATTGTTATATCTGTATTTACATTGGAGGATATCAGCCACTATACAGTTCTGCAAGTTGTCAGTTATGACCCCTCCATCATTTGTACTACCATTTCTCTGCCATTTTTGGCTCAAATCTAAACACTCTTTGGATTGTAATGTATCATATGTGTATCATCAATTCAGCGATATATGCATTTTAACAGTAGTATGTATATACTCCGGTCTGGCAACCTTCACAACAGTTATAGTTTCTGGTCCATTTTTATCGAGTATATGTTCGCACCAAGCGAGACCCCATGATTTGTCAGATTTTAAAACGGCTAGGCTAGTAATTGTTTTATAAATACTAACCTTAATGTTAATGCATATGATGCTTTAAATCAATATCTCAATAATTGTTAAATGATCGGGAAACTCTTTATTGAATAATAAATAAGTCTGTGAGCAATATGATACTCAATTAATGTTTATGATACAACAAAAGCCCAACGTGACGTTCAATTTACTGGACATAAACACTTTCAACAAAAAAAACAAAAAAAACACAAATATAATGTAAATTGCTACGCAAATTAATGCACGTGTTAGTTTCGTTTCAAACAGAACCACATTACGATCGTTTAAATTTATATTTGTATTTACACGTACCGCTATTTTATATATAATGCGTTTCATCCATTAGAGCAAGACATGTGAGGTTTATCACATATTCCTCGGATGCTTAAAGATACGTGGATGCCAACACTTTGATTTCTTACCGTATATCAAGTTTATTTGTGAATACTTAAAGTCAAAGTCGAACAGGGACGCAGTCAATTAAAACAAGAATTCAAAACCAACAACAAATACACATAATTATTATGTATCACGTTCTAGAAAGTAACAACCAGAGATATATCCTTCTTACAGGCTGGTGACATTTCAGTAAAGAAGCATGATATACAGACTAATCAAATCACTATCGACGGAGCGCATGTCAGCGTTGCGTTAGCCGAAATATACCACTGATGGTCTACCTCGAAAACAGGTGTTTGCGCAAGTTGATTTAAACAATCACATTGATTCGAAATTAACACAAGAATACTTGTTTACATCAAGTGTGTACTTTAAAAGGAGAAAATGGTCCTGCAGAAAACACATCAACCAAACGAATGGCACCGTAGGTCCACACTTCACAACAAACCAAATCAGATTAGCAAATTAAATGTTCAATGAAAGGGGCAATACAGAACTCGAAGAGTGATACAGATAGGGTTATCAATCGAAACGGACAGAAATCAATGGCCTACTTTCCAGCTTAAATCAAGTATATATGATACAATCTCTCCAATATCCTGACTTCATCGCCCAAATTAGACAGACAGTGTAAACCGACGTAGAAACGCTATAAAACAGACTGAATGACTCCGTGACGAAAGTCTGTCAATACTCTTCACTTTTCTTTTATGCGATGACTAAATACCCTCGTGGGACTCGTCTCATAACACAGTTAATTTTACATTGCTTTACATATGTACCAGGACCCCTCTGGACCATTGTAGAACTTCCTGAATTTTCTTAAAAATATTTTCTTTGTGAAACTTTACATCAGTTGCTCAAATTATCCAGAAAAAAACACGGGGTTGACCAATTTGCTCTTTTTTTAATAGCAATAGTTTGAAGAGACCCCCTTGAATTTGTCCATTTCACTTTCATTTTCAAGTGTATCTCTACCCGGTATTAAATTCTGAGATCTGGGCTCAGAAACATTCAGGCATATCCAAACTTGTATGAAATCATGAACTTGTCCCAGTCTTGTCACCTGCAACAACAAAGAGAATCTATTTGCACATTTTAAGAAATAAACAAAAACTGAATAACACAGATATTTTTTTTTAAGAGCCAGAAAGTTCCTACCTTGACTGGCAAAAAGGAAATAACTGTTTAGTGAGACCTTGAAGAGAAAAAGTTCCGCGAAATACGACTAAAATCTTTTCTGAAAAACTTACGTTAAAGCCCTACATGAAATGGCCTCATTTTACCACATCGGGCGGCTATTTGTGAAATTATAGCGTAAAGTATGACAACAAATTGACATCTAGTCAATTCGAACATTTATAGGATTGCATAGAGAAAACAAAGGTGTATCTGTAATAACTACTTCTTTAGTAAAAACAATTATCAGTATTGTTATTTCTATATTGAGCGTTATGTTTCCTTTACCTAAAATGTGTTCCATATTTAAATTGCAATGTGTGTAAGTCAAGTCAAGTGAAGTTCAAGAGAAGTTGAATCAAGTTATGGTGAGTCAAGTAATAAGGAAGTTATGGTAAGTCAAGTCATAAACAAGTTGTGCAGACTTTCAGCAGCTGATTCTGTCTAGTCTAGTCGAGTCGTCTAGATAATTATAGTCTAGTCTAGTCGAGTCAAACAATAGTCAAGTCAAGTTAACACCAAAGTGAAACTTTATCCATATACAATTTACTAAGCATATTGATCCGAAATTAACTAAATTCAAAACAATAGTTTCATACATTCAAGTAAAGTTCAAGTCAAGTCTAAGTCAAGTTCAAGTCAAGTCTAATTCAAGTTCAAGTCAAGTATAAGTTAAGTATAAGTCAAGTTCATGTCAAGTAAAAGTCAAGTTCATGTCAAGTTTTGGTGAGTCAAATCATAAACAAGTTATGTAGGGTTTGCAGTTGAGTCAGTCAAAGCAAGTCTAGTCAAGTCAATAGTCAAACTAAGTCAATTAAAGTCAAACTGAGAATTTATACTTTAATGATATATTAATAAATTCAGTACAGTAGTTTCACACATTCACGACAACTATCACAAAATTACGAAACAAAACGCTTTTACAAGAAATGATGAGAGAAGACAAGCATACTCGACCGACGTTTTTGAAAAGTAAACTCTTTTACGTATAAACTTCGTAAGATTCTTGGTCATGATCACTTTCATACTATCTTTGTTAAACTTGTTAAAAAGTTTATCAAAAGAGGTTATGACCCTATCATTTTGCAACGTACTGCATGCTTGGTGGTGGACCCTTTTACAGTTCGCCACTATGCTTTCCTCTTTAATTGTACGATGACCGGACAGGCTGTGGACCCTGTGATGACGCCTACCTAAAGCCCATTGGGACGGTGGCGTTTGATGGTTGTCCATGATCTTTCTTGTCGTGCCCTTAATGGTTTATTCTCTTACTGCTCTGGCTTCTGCAAAGTCATTGAGTACCTTCATTGTGGCTTTCTAGGCTATTGTTTTTTTGTATTATATTTACACGAGCATATTTGTGTTTTACTTATATTGCCTATTGATGCTGCCTTGTTGGTTAGAGATTAGATCATGGCGGGGATTTCTTTATTTACACTGTCCTGTTTTAATGGGATGACAGTAGGGTAAGTGTGAGGTTTGGTGCACCCTAGAACCGGTTTAAACCCCCAGTGGCTTACTTTGCCACTGACCGTTCCAAGGCGGTAGCCCTATTGTCAACCCTTTTGTGTTTGTGATGTCGTTTGCATTTTTTATTACTTTTGTCTTTTCGTTTGTCTGTTTGCATGTTTGTTTTTGTGTTTTGTGGTTGACTGTCGTCCTTGAATGCTGCTTTAGTGTCCGATATTTTTATCCTTTTTTATAATTTTTACATGAGGTTGTATGCAACCGACATTCTTGACAAGTGACAAATAAATTATTTTACGTAAGCTTTTTTATGAAAGGATTTATGCGACCGACATAGATCTATTTAACGAGTGAGAAATAAGTTATTTTACGTAATTTTTTTTTACACAAGGTTGTATGCCGTGCTGACTGTGCTACGTGACCGACATTCAGATTGTTTGCGACCGAAACTCTTGACAAGTGACGAATAAACTATTTTTACGTATTAGGTTACTTTATGTGAGGTTGCATGCAACTGACATTCTTCACAAAGTGACAAATACATTACTTAACGTAAGGTGACTTTATGTGATGCTGTATGCGACCGACATTCATGACAAGTGAAAAATAACAGATTTAATTACGATAACTTAGAAAGGAATCAATATTGTACATTTGAAGAGGTTGGGGTATGATTATAATGTGATACATTACTTGATTACAGCAGCAGTACTTATAATTACCTCAAGTATGCAGTCTAGATACTGTCCAAGTCCCATGTATGGATTCGGTGTGGTGTGGAGACATCTGTTTTTCTCACAGTTTGTTGGATCTGTTTCCAAGCTCAGCTGATCAGATCTCGGACACAAACTATTATTACAAAGGCGGCTCGCATGAAGGTTCCGAGGCAAACCCGAGACACTCTTTACATAGATATACGTTGTCATGTGTGCGGAAACGTTCAAATGAGTTTGTGTTGTTCCGAGTTGAATGGATTGTATCCCATATTGGGAGTAACCACACTTCTTATGCATAAATCCATCCAAGGTGCTTGTTGTACAGCATATAGTCCGAATGTCATGAACTTTTCCCATTATTGTCACCTGCAAAAAAAAAGAGAAGTTATTTGCACATTTTAAGATCTAAACAAGAACCGAATAACACAGATCTTTTTTTTATGCGCCAGTAAGTTCCTACCGTGACTGGCTACCGTGACTGGTAAGGGAAATAACTGTTTAGTGAAACTTATATGATTGCACTTACTGAAATCATTGTCATTTCCAAGGATATTGTCCACCCCTTTAGGTTTGTGTCGTAACATACCCTGCCTCCTGTTTATCCTTGTCAGTGTTGTTTGTATCGATGCGTGTTTCTGGTTGTCTGTGGTCCTTTAATGCTATATTTCCTGTTCGACACCTGATCTACTGCAGCCGTGTTATTGAAACTATTCATGAGAGGTTATATATGGTGCAACAGTCACAGTCCAGAAGTGTTATAACAGAATCCGTGACAGTGTTATTACATCGTCCCCAGTAATGAGATTATGTATATTAAGACTTGAAACTATTCTGAATGAGTGGAAATTACTTTTTTTTTTTTATTTCTCGTGTAAGAGAGTTAGCTTTTGTTTATTAATCTATTCTATATAACGATTTGAACAATTTGTATTGATAAATCAGTGTCTGAGATATGGCCTGTTTTTGGAATATGAGAAGGGCATTTGTGTTAGTAATTTCGATATCTTGGAGTTAATATATTGATGGGGTATATACTGAGTTCGATAAGCGTGAAATCCAAGATGCAGGAGAGACACTTTTTGAAGATTTCATTATTCTTTGATCATTTCACCTGAGATTTTGGAATACTTCTTTAAACAATAATCATTTTACTTCAAATATCCAATGTATCTATATATTTTGACTCCATATAAATTGAATGTTCATAAGTATACTATTTCATGATGAATTTTGACAGATAAGGCAGTATTCTTGCCACTTTATCGTGTTCTTTTCATAATAATTATTTTACTGGGAGGTGTTGAACTGTTAAATAACCATTGTTACAACCTTTATATACATTGTCCACAATGATCGACAAAACCAAAGTTGTATCTTATTGATATGAGATAAAACAGAGTTTAGAGAGGGCATCACCAAAATGCGCCTTAATTTGAACAAATATGTTAACACTGTCTTCCGGCAATTGTCAGTCCTTAATGTATTTCTAATGATATATAGAAAATTGATGCTTCGGGACAAGGCTTGATCAAAGCATGCGCTTATGTATTATATTTGAGAGTGGAATAATAGAAAAAAACAGGTCTCTATTCCGCTTTGAGATGCATTCGTTTTTGCCTGCCTAGGTATTGGTATTTATAATGAGCACACGAGCAGGTTTGCTATGCTGTCTCTCAATTCTCATAATTCCGTTCTGATAACATAAGCACTTTTCCAATTAAGCAACGAAATTAACAATATCGTGACCTCAATGTTGGCGTAGGTTCCTCGATATGTCGATTAAATGTCAGCTAGCGCTGTTTAACAAATTATACCAGCCATCCAAAAACAACCATCTGTGTTGATGGTAAGCGCTCTAAATAATTCGAAATGTTTTGATTTAAAATAAAGAAGCTTAAACAAATTAGACAGTTTTCTGATTTGAAAGAAACGTCTCTACAAGCGTCTTAATTTATTTATTTAATGTAATGCGTGCTTACGTCTACACACCTCTGTCTGGTTTTGGCTTAGGCTCTACAATATTTTATGTTTACATTCCTGTGCTATAAATATCTGCTATAAACAAAACAAATATACAATATTTATATATGAATATAACTATTGGATGTCAACATTGATTTAGATGTAACTGGTCTCTCAATTAAGCCAAGAATCCTTAGGAGTCTGATTTGAAGATAGAATTGTAGAAACTGTAGAAATTGTCCGCATCCTCACACAGCTAAAAAATATTTTCTAATAAGTTAATTATTCTTAATATGAGATATATTTTCTTGAATTAAGAATAAATGCAAAAATATTTTCTTGCGCGATCTTGTTTGGGATGGCACCGAGGACTAATGAGAATATTTATCTGAATTCAAGAAAGTTATTCTTAATATAAGTTTTATAAGATTATTTTTTTGTTTTTGTTGTTTCTGAAGATAAAAAATCTTACTTTTAAGAAAATCAATATCTAGCTGTAAGATTATGTTTCTTAGATCTCATTTTCAGAAAGTGAAAAACCGTGCAAGAAAAAAATATCTCAGTTTAAGAAAGTCATGACATATCAGTGCATCATGATTTAATTGAATTGGATTTTATAGTCGCACTAATAGCTAAGGTCATATGGCGACTTTCCAGCTTCCATTGGTGGAGGAAGACCCCAGGTGCCCCTCAGGGCAATTTTAGTGCACGGGCGGGCACCTGGGTAGAACCACCGACGTTCCGCAAGCCCCTCACATAAAGATTCCTAGGGAGTGCATCATGAATCATTCCATGATCATAATGTGCACCATAATACTACAAACTTTGTGCATGATGTGCTTTCCAATTAAATGACAATCTTATCTTCATACTTGTGAACTCTTGAGACTATGAAGAGAACCGCATGTTTGAAACTGAAATGCACTCATGGCTATATATATATATATACTTAGGCCGACCATAAAAAAATGTTGGTTTGCTGTTTCCCTACCTACCCACCAAAAAGGGCCCTACCCAAAACTTTTTGTAGTAATTCTTTAACAATTTTTTTTTTACTCTTTTTAGTATATTTTTCTTTAACTTCTTACGTTTTTTTACTGTCTTTGGCCAAAAAAAATCACCTACCTACCTACCCACTTATAAATCCTGGGTCGGGAAACAGCAAACAAATATATTTTTAAGGATGGCCTTATGTAAAAATGGTTACAGGGCATGCACATGTATAAATCTCCGGACAAACAAGATACATCCCTGGGGTCCATCAAGCGGCTCAAGAGATATGGAGAGGACACGACTTGTGACAGACAGACAGACAGACAGACAGACAGAAAGACACAGACAGACAGACAGACATCCAAGCTGACAGTCAGACAGACATCCAAGCTAAAACCAATATGTGGGGGAGACATAATAAGTCATATAGATCATTAAATAATCAGAAACATCAACACACACATCACACTTGACCTCCCTTTTTAATCATGTTTTAACCGGGAAGTTACCGGGAAGTAACCGGGAAATCAACCGGGGAATAGTATCACCCAAAATTACGTGACGTGACAGTTTGGATGCCCGCGTTTTTCATCAGGCAGAAGTTATAAACAACGTAAGTATTTTCAAGCGTACACGTAACATATTTCATGCATATAAACAATTATAGATATATATTCTTTCACGAAACAGGAACTCATTAGTTTCTTAAAACTTTTTAGATTGGAAAAAATTGTATGCTGAAACTATGTCATCAGTTTTCGCGAATGTACGGCTATCATATATTATATGCAGACATTTAGGCGTTAGAAAACAGATTATTACAATTAAATACATGCATACGTTTATGATTTAAACAATTTGTGTAGACTGTTTGGTTTATAAGCATACCATCAAGAGGTTTTAGAACGGCGACTTGAGTTGCTTTGAAAAAGAGATGGCCGTTTCCGGTCAAATTCAAAACAAAACGTATTCTGAATGAGATATTTTCATTTTGTAAACAAAGAACTGGGCTATCCATATAGTCATGTTTTAATCAGGATATTCAAGAAAATGATTTCAATTTTGCAATATCAATTCTGCACTTATAGCTATGCAATCTGAGCCTTCTTAGTTCTAAAAAGCCATTTTTTTGTGTGGCTTATTAGGGTCAGAGGAAACAGGGGGATTACTAAAAACAAACAGTCATGCACTTTCAACGATGTTTATGGCGTCCGATCGATTTATTACGATAATTTAGACTAACAAATCGATCAATTAATGTTTATTTTACCAAGTTGCAATGATAAAACTACACCTTTATTGATTGTAGTGACACAATAAAACATTTATAAAGCACACTTTTATTTACTATATCCGCCATATTGTCATCTTGCATATTAATTAAAATCCCGTGATATTCTCGAGCGAGGTAAAGGCATTTACCGTCCCCTCGTCAAATAGATCCACTATCAACCACGTGTATCAACAAACAACACGGAGGAATTTAATGAGTGGAACACACTGTTCTCCGAGTATGATTAGGATTTAAAATATAAAGATAAACAATTGGATGTCGTTCAGAGAATTGCTAGTCAAAAGGAAGAGTTTGTCACAATTTTGAAACTGTCTTAATTTATCACTGCACCCGTCACGATCATGGGACTCTTGACCTGAATAATAACAAATGTAGGGAATTTAATATTTTTTAACGTCGTCTGAAAAGGGTTGACCGTTCCAACTTTAAAACGATTAATACAACATATTTCGGTTCCGATAGGTAAATAAATATATTGATAATCACTTTAGATGCTTGAAATGTTAATTCAGTGCATACTTTCTTAGACATATTGACTTAAAACCAAGCGAATAGCTCCACTCCCTCGTGGATCATCCCCGTGTTTTTACTATATGAACCGTTCTGACCGTACACAGCCAAATGAAAAATCGAAAACCGTAAAAACGGCTGGTAAAGTCAGAGAAGGCTCGGATTAATAGCTATGTTGCTGTTGCCCACCCCACCCACTGCAACAATCCATCCCCCTCCCCTTCGGTTGAGTATGCATATATAATTATATATACTGATGACGTTCAACCCAGTCTTCCAAAAAGTTAATGTCTACATTTCTTATTTTGGTTACATTTATATTTCTATAGGCTGGAAAAGCTAATCAAGTTGCTGCTCCCAAATTGAAGAGGCAGAATGATAATGCCATGGACGAGAATACTCCAAGAGTCTTTGTACTTTCTACCTGACAAAAGTATGAAGGTATAGTAACTGTTTTTATTAAACAATTGGTATTGTTAACAAAAAAAAAAGTTTGCTGTTTGAAAAATCAATGTGCTGAAGTTTGTACTAATTAACTCAAGATTATTTTTATATAGTTCAAACAAAAACACTGCAGCTTCAAAAACAGTATTTGTTGTTGTTAACTGTTAGTTTAAAGGGGGAAAGCACATACATGTAAAACATGATGGCTAAATGGCCCTGAACACTCACCCTATGGTATCATTTCATTGTAGACACATGCAGCAGTCGCACACAAAAGGGTGTGATAAAAGACCTCTAGCTGGTAATCTCGGAAAAAAACTTTATTAAAGATTTAATTAAAACAAAACACTATTTAAGGCAGCCGATTAGACACCTGATATATTTTAATGTGTTATGAAAAACTAATTTCAGATTTCGGTTCCTTGGAGAGGTCAAAAATGATGTACGTATGGTTGAGGAGGGATAAGCTTTCACCGTGCATGGATCAAAGTACATCGGAATGAAAAAAACTGGCCTTACCAAAATGATCACCAAGGAAGATTGTCTGTATGGCCATGGGACTGCTGTTTTTACATTTTATCAGAATTTATTAAGGTTGTAGAAGCACCTTTATAAAAAAGACTGATGACTACAGTCTACATGAACAATTAGGGATGGGTATCGCCAGAATTTTTGTATCGCGATACGGCTGAACTGTATCGCAATATATTGTGGGAAGTACAAAGAATCAGACCAGCCAAAGCCTAATGATATAAAAAAGAAAGAGATATCTTATGAGTTGTATCCTTCATTCATGAACACATATTACACTGTCGGCACACAGCTACATTGTCCACAAGTGTCTTGTTAGCTACACGTTTCTGAAGCCCAAAATGTTTCCACACATTGGACTTCCTTTCGGATTCTTTACAATCTCGAAGTCGGGGTCATGAAACTCCGACACTGTTTATTTTTTGGAATGCTGGTAAACGCCGGTTTGATTTTTTACCAAAGTTTATATCGCCTAGCCTGCGTAATCGAGAACCAGCGATGGAAAAACACATGGGAGCCTCGTTCTGAATCAAGTCTAAAACAATTAAATCGAAACACATTCCAGAAATTTCCAGGAATTGCCTGTGTACTGGCTGACTGAGCTGGGTCCTGGTCTATACCACTGACAATGTTACGCCACGGCTCGCAATAGAGCGAGAAACCAGTGAGTACTCAATGGAGAAGTAAACAACTCGACCTGACGGATATTTTCAGACTGCTTCTGCATTAAGTGAATTTACCGGTCGTATCGGTATGCTAAGAGCGTATCGCGATACATATTATTTTGAGACTCTACCATAATATACCGGCATATTGGTAATACCGCGCACCACCATGAACAATGCCTCAAGAATCATAATGAATGGTCTTGACTGAACTGATAATCAAAAAAACAGTATTTATAGATGCCTTACTCGGATGCACGATGTGCCTAATTGAATTGAAATAATTTTAAGATACATATCATTATGTATGCACATTATTAATTATAAATGTTTAAATGTTACTATCTTGTCTTTCAGTAGTAGACATGCCTGTATAAAAATTAAGTTTTATAGTCCCAATGTAAAAGTCCAGTAGTATGCACTTTCGCATGTATTTCATTGCGTACATAAGACAAAATAAACAGTATGTGTGGTTCCGGTTACATTTGAGAAAACTTTTTTTTCGAACCAGTAAAAAAGCCTAGACTGGAAGTTGGTCTTGCTTCATGTTACCTTGTAAATTCCTCAATCATGTTAGCTAGTGTTCTGTTCATAAATAAACCTAATTGCCAAATGCCATAATTATTTTCGATACAGATTTCTAAGTCCAAGATTAAAATTGAGGAGGCTGCCATCTAGCTTTTAATACCGGAAGTGCCACTTTCGGAATGACGAAGATACGCCTCGTATACTTTCGTGCTTTTTGTTGAAAAAATACAAAAAAAAATTAGGGTTGGTGAAAAAAGCCCAAAAATATAGGATCAGTCGGGTAAACGGAACCACACATTATTTTATTTGGCCTGACATATAGGAAACAAGTAAGTGACCTTGTTCAGTGTTAAGATTTGTTGGTTTGAAACACTGTGTCAGATTTAATGGTGGTGCCGAAGATCTCAGATTTTTTTAATATTGTAGACTGTAGTCTAATCCATTCGCTTAGGAACCGTGTATCTGCCCCAGCTGGGATTTGAACTCAAGATGTTGGTGATCTTGAAAAAATTGTCTGCATGACCAATTGGTAATGACGGACCGTCAAACAGTATGAGATCATTAAATACTTTTTACCTCATTAAGTAAGCTATATAATTATATTGAGCTTGTGTGATAGGGCGTTGTCTGTCATCTATTCTCCATGTATCACTTGCGGTTATTTTGTTACGGCGCATTTGTGTTAATGGCAAACTCACCAGCCATTTTGTATGCATTTCAGAGAGTAAAAACACACCTGAGGGCTTATGTCGCTCACTTTGGTCACATCACTAACCCTGGTAGTTCTCACATGCTCACCTTGCTAACATTTGCTCATCTCACTCGCGTGAGCTCTACCTTATTTCCATGTATGGACACGTTAAGAGTTTAATCTGAGTGATATTCTGACTGGGATGTCACTGGAATCCAACTGAGATTTTATGGCGGGATCCCAGCGAGATTATTGGGAGATATTCCCAGTGGGAATATGGCTCAATAATCTCGCTGGGATCCCACATATTTTCCAGTAGGGATCACACCCATACCACTGGAAATATCGCCCAAAAATGTGGGTGGGTTGAATATGCACCTTTTGTTTTAGTGATTGTTTACTTGTCAAATTGCAACTGGTAGAACTGTTTCCTCTGCCGATGACAGCATTCTTACGTCTGAGAGCTTCGTATTTATGGGGAACAGTTCAAGAACTGCTTAAGAATTGTTCTTATCAGTTCTTGAACAGTTCTTGTCCAAAACGTTAAATGCCTCAAAATTCTTGAACTTTTTGTTCAGGAAATGTTCCAGAACTTATAAGTTCAAAAACTTGTTAGAACAGGTTTTGAACAACAAAGTTATTGAACAAAAAGTTAAAGAATTTTGGGTCATTTAACATTTTGGACAAGAATGTTTAAGAGCGATTCTTGAGCAGTTCTTGAGTAGATGTTCAAGAAAAATTCAAGAACTATTCGAGAACAGTTCTTGAAATTTTCGCGGGGGTAATTACATCAACGCAGTGGCAAGAAGAGCCGATCTGAGCTGGTCGCGGCAAATTCCGCCTTTTGGACTGGACTTTCTCTCTGACGTTAGTAAAGCCGTACCATAAACAATATTAAAAAGGCTTTATAAACGTCAGAGAAGACTCCGACTACATATACATGTGATATGTAAAAAACACACTTGCCAAAAAGGCTGGATTAAAATACATATATTTTATGCATTGTTTGGATAATTTTGCCTTTGTTTAAAGTCCTACAAGTTTACAATTAATACAGTGAGCTACACACACAAAAAAGACAAAACTATAGCTGCATGCATACGTCATTTATTACAATCGTCATTTATTACATTCGTGCTGTGATGCAGATATGACAATTTCACTATTTATGCAATGTTAAAGACCCTTGTGCAGAAAATTCATAACACTACATTGCTGCATGAAATAACTTTTCTTCATTTGAGAAATTGTAGAATTCGTAGACTTTCTTGATTTGAGAAATTGTAGAATTCATCAAGATTCTGTCTACTCGGAATAAGATATGTGTTTCCTGTTAATTTTCTTGTTTTTTCTTGTTTTCAGATAGTATACTTTCTTGGTATTTTCCTATAAGAAAATATTTCTAGCTATACTCCCTTTTTCTTGTTATAAGAAAATTGGTTTCTTAAATTAAGATTGAGTTCTTAATTTAAGAAAAGTGACTAGAAAGTTATAAGAAAATGGGGTTTCTTACATTAAGATAAGTTCTTAATTTAAGAAAAATATAAGAAAGTGTAAGATCTTAAATTAAGATTTTGTTTCTTATTTAGAGAAAATTAATTCTTGAAATGAGAACCACGTGTGATTGAAACAAGAATATTTTTTTTCTTGTTATAGGAAAACTATTTCTTTTTTCAAGATTCCTAATGGTGGCAGAAACAAAAAATAATTTCTAAGTATACTCCCAAGAAAAATTGTCTCAAAACAAGATAAATTTTCTCAATATAAGTTTTTTTTTCTAGAACTAAGATTATGTTTTTTGGCAGTGCATGAATTAAAGGTTAGTACCGTAACAGATGTGCTTGCTAAAGAATCATTTTGACTTGACAGTTATTCAACCAAGCAATCCACAGTATGTTGATATAAAGGCTAGCGATACAAATCTACTAACAGGTTTAATTTTATAGTAACAGTTATCAAACAAAGCTAACCAGATATGACGTATGTATAAATCATCTAGAAAGACAATAGCGGATGGTGTCTAAACAAAGAATATGATAATGGACCTTTGGAAACGATCGAGCACGACACATACGAAATATTGCAGTCTCGGTTTGATTGAGACTGTTCATGAGTGGTAGTGAAATATGCTAGCTACCGCTTGAGCAGAACTCAATATTCAGAAAATCAACAGCACAACATTTTAACCATCCCGAAGATGGCATGCATATGGCGATGGACATGGAGTTATCCTTCTTTAACGTAATGCCCATGTCGTACGGCGTATGGTCCCAGTATCTAATAAAATGAAATGCCACGAAGAGCGAAATAAACATAATGGAATTTAGTTGGGATCAGCGGTTATGAAGCCTGCGTATAAAAAGCAGACAACATATCCTATGAGTGGTTAAGCAATACCCAGAGCCTTTTTTCGGCCGGAGTAGTGGAACCACCGAATCAAAAATTAAGTAAGAAAACAAAAGAAATTGAAAATGTACCACCGATAACTAACTATAAGCTATAATCTTACGTTAATAAAGGTGATCACGCTCATACACTCTTTATTAAACTTGTTAAAATGTTTATCGACATAGGTTATGACTCCATCAGTATGCAACACACATCATTACTGGTTCGCCAATATAGAGTTCGCCACTATGCTTGGACAGAGTGTCGAACATATGATGACGTCTACCTAAAAATAACGCTTAATGTTTGTATAATTTTAATAACATGCCAGACATTGGGATCAAATTTGTATTTAACGATAACTAAAACGAAATATACACTACTACCAGGTAAAGTCGCCGATGTAACTAGTCAAATCTAACGCAAATACTGCATTATACCAGTCAAACAATACGAGGACTAGAGTTATTACATTGTCACAACATGTAACTGTGAACATATGCATTTTCTGTCCATTTTCCAATGTACCCACAGGTATCGAGGTAGATGAAATCGGAAACCTCCAACTGTTTAAGAGGGCTGCCTAATGTTTTAAAACTTGTATGTTTGGATTATATTTACATTATTGGTATGGATTGTAATTGTGTATATTCCCCGCTAGTTGTAATTATAGAATATTCGGAATATAGAACATGCGTTAAACCATCATCTATAATGATTCACTAGGAATTTGAGTTTTAAGTTATAATTCACGAGCAACGATTGAACTGTCATCTATAGTTGTAAAGAATGACATTATAGAATATCGTCTATTTATAAGTTTACAACTGCCTCCTATAAAGCAATATCATGTCATCTGTACATACAGTTAAACACCGTTCACCTTTTCGATATATAAGTTACAGGTAAACACCTATTTTACAAATGGTTCCCACAAAATAGATAATGCCACTTAATGGGACTTGCCTCCAAAACGAGCTATACTTATATTGCCTATTAATACTGCCTCGTTGGTTAGAGAATAGTTCTTGGCGGAGATTAATTTATTTACACTGTCCCGTTTTATTTACATTGCACCATAGAGCCTGGTTTAAACCCCCAGCGGCCTTTTCTGCCAATAACCGTTCCTAGGCGGTAGCCCTATTGTTAACCCTTTTTTATTTGTGATGTCTTATTTTACATTTTATTCATCTTTAATTTTTTTATTTGTTTCTGCGTGTGTTTGTGGTTGACTGTCGTCCTTGAATGCTTTTTTTTATATCTGTATTTATATTAAGCCCAAACAAAAATACGTTAATTTATCCTTGTATTGTTAAGATTTACATTACGACTCCAATGATTACTCCATTTTCCATTGTCTAATACAAGGAGGTATCCAGCCCACGTCACCTGATTGGAGTGTATTTGCCTACGCCCAAGTACAACCTAATGGCTCTATATTGTATAGCATTTAAAGAAGAGAACGATTTATTTCCCGATATAGCAGTTCCATTTTAAATAACAGTCCAGACAAGAGAATCATACAGTTTTGTATAATTGGGCATACCGCCCATACTTTTATATTTAGCTATAAGCACTTTGAGAAACGAGTCTGTGCAAGTTTGTGGTTGACTGTGGTCCCTAAATGCTGAATTTTTTGTTCGAGTTTTATATTTATTTTTAATAACAAAAATATATTCAATTACTGTGATGAATAAATGAATGCAAATACGTCAACGGTATCCAGATGCTTTTACAGAAAAAAACTTCTTAGAAGAGTTTCATATATTTGTTTCTGTGTGTGTTTGTGGTTGACTGTCGTCCTTGAATGCTGCTTTTCCTGTTCGTTGTTATATCTATATGACAACAGCAATCGTTTTTTCATGTATTCCGTATTTTACCTTGGTAACAATACTGCAACAGTAGATGTAAACGTCGCATTTCATTCAAATACAACAGTCAACTGCAACCTGATTTGTTGACGTTCACAAATTTGCTTCTAGTAAATAGTAACAACATGGTGCAGATCCAGTGACGTCCGCTTAATCCCATGTTGTCTTAAGATAATACTACAGGTGTACCGACCAAGTTTTTATAATCAGTACAGACAAACAAACATAGGTTAAAAAAAAGAGTATGATAATGGACCTTTAGAAACGACCGAGCACGACACATACGAAATAGTGCAGTCTTGGTTTGATTGAGACTGTTCATGAGCGGTTGTGAAATATGCTAGCTACCGCTCACGCACTCTAGCCACGGGTTGAGCAGAACTCAATATTCATAAAATCAATAGTACACAATTTAAACCATCCCGAAGATGGCATGCATACGAAGGTGGACATGGAGTTATTTGCTTCCCTATGTCGTACGGCTTATGATCCCAGTATCTTATCAAATTAAATGCCCCGAAGAGCGAAATAAACATAATGGAATTTAGTTGGGAGCAGCGTTTATGAAGCCTGCGTATAACAAGTAACAGCCAAAAGACTAAATTAAAAAGCAGACAACATATCCTATAAGTGGTTAAACAATACCCAGAGCCTTTTATCGGCCGGAGTAGTGGACCACCGAATCAAAAATTAAGTAATAAAACAAAGGAAATTGAAAATGTAACACCGATAACTAAATATAAGTATCGGGCTCAGCGATCTCCAAAGATCGAATGAATAACAGTACTGATTGCAAGCGCGGGGAGACGTTTTACTGCCGCCACACTGCACAAGCAACGCCACTGTGCTATAAAAAAAAGATTATGATAACTTGTTAAACCAGACGATTTTAATTATCACTGTCACTGCTATACAGATTACATAGCTCAGTGAATAAAGTGTCCGGAGAGTGGTATTTATTTATATAATAAACGAAAACATATACGCTAAATTGAATTATAATATTTTCCAAATGCCACGTTCAAAAAACACTTGATTATACACGTCTTACACTGCAATGTTGCGCGTAACATGTTTGTGTAGTGATCTGTAACTTTTTAACAATACATCATCTGTCGTTTACATCAAATTAGCATGTTTTCAATCAGCGTCTTGCCACACTTCAAAACAAAAGTCCCTTTGAAACGATGTAATGCTATGTATTCATCCAGGGCCATTTCACTGACCATACTACAACTAGGACCTTACATATAGGTCTTACATATGTCACACTGGTTAGTATGCTGATGAATTAGAGACATGCGTAACGTATTCCCCATTGCCTCCGTGTGCAGCGATTAGAAAATGTATATTCATCGGCTGCATAAATCTACATTGTCGTAGATCGAATCTACTCAGCGATGTAGACAACGTATTACTCTATAACGATTCGTATGCGTTAACATAACGATGGGAAATTAGATAATCATTTGATACAACGACTGATGCACGTGTTGAAGTAATCAGCTACAACATAGCACGGGAAATGTAATACTTCTATGTTAACTACACAGACAATTCCTAAGTGAATACCGGCTTCGAAATACACATTTGAAACACTAGAAGGTCGCAAGTCTAAACGCCTAAATGAATTAAAATAATAAATGGAGCGTGAACTTATAATAAGAAATAAATACCTACAAACGTAATACATAACTACTGATTTAATTTGAATGTTGTATGGGTTGTAGTTTTGTAGATATTGCTGATAGAAAAAATGGAAAGCCACAGTTTTTAAAGGAATGGACACATATGAGCGGGATATATTTATAGAAAATGTCATAATACACCCACTGCCTAAATATTATACTAAAAAGCTACTCCATCAAGGCTACCGCTACAGTAAAGTTCGGAAAACCTTTATAAAAATGTTATTATCTAAACATTGGCCTATTTTATAAATACGAAAGCAATTAAAGAACCCTACGATACACGTTTCTCTTGTGCGGTGACCGGAAAACCGCGAGGGACTCCATTATTGCACCTTCTGACATCATGAAAGGGGACGTTTCTGCATGAACCTTCGTCCCTCGGGTTTTCTGGTCGTTCCCTAGATTGATTTTCTTTTTGACTACAACTGCTGTGGTTTTGCAGTACAATTCTGGATACATCCTTGGGTGTTTCTATTTACGATTTTGTTTAAAATATATTTTTGCAATAACATATACGTTTATCGTTTCCTAATATCTCTGGATGTTGACTTTATTGTTAGAGATTTCTTTTTGATGGGATGTACTTTTATTTTACACTGTTTTGTTCATTTGAATGCAGGATAATAGCGGGATTGTGTACAAAGTCGCTTAACCTTCTTATGTTACATATATGCTCAACAATATATGGTTTATTACATTACAAATGTAATACATACATCAATGTGATTCATTTAATCTTTAAATACTGATACAAAGAAATATAAAAAAGATCGGACAGGGAAAGTAGCATTCAAGGAGGACAGTTAACCACAAACCACAGAAAGAAACATGCAAACAGACAAACAAGAAGAAAAAAGTAATAATAAAAGCAAACGACATCACAAACACAAAAGGGTTGACAATTGGGCTACCGCCTTGGAACGGTCAGTGGCAAATTTTAAGTACTCGTAAAAACGTCTGTCCATTTGAAATGGGTAGACATTGTTATGTTGCTGAACGTTTCTAACTACATTCCACACTCAGTATCTCGAATTTCAAGGGACCGGAAAAAAAGTTCGAGTTATCCGAAGTTCGAATTAAACGAATACGGCATACTTGTTTTTTTTAATACCCCACCCACCTGTTTTACACAATGCATATACGTGTATATATTGCCGATATTTGCCAATTTTAATGAAATACATGATTTCTTTCTTCATACATGTTTATGAATATGTTTCTTTACAGTTATAATTTACATCCAATAGGAAGATGCAATTACATTAATTACTTACTGTTATTATCACGCTCAAATTGTGTACATGTATTAACCCCACCAACCACCACCACTATCTCCATTCACTCTTTCTTACAGTATGAAACACACCAATGAGCGGGAGGAGGATCTCAGAATAAATCTGACGATATGCTGGCATACAATTAATTACAACTTGCAGTCAATCTTTAACTTAAATTTATTATTACAACGTATCGTTTTTAGAAATAACATTTCATTTAAAAATATGCCCAACTATTTGAACATTTTTAATAAAACAGGAATGATTATCCGTACAGCCATTGTCACATGCCTTTTAATGCAAACATTCCAATTGTGATGCAGGCACAATTTAATATCCCTACCGTCCTTGCCACATGCCTTATTATGCGAACATTCCAATTGTGATGCAGTCACCATTTAATATCCCTACCGTCCATGCCACATGCCTTATTATGCGCAAGTTCTTCCAATTGTGTTACACACGTTTCACACTTTGACCAGTTGCCACGAACAATGGAGCCAAAAACAAGATACAGAATATGTTATGGGCAAATCCTTTCATCCGTACTTGCATTCAGGCTTTCTATGCTTTTGATTTTATTATATTCATATATACATGATAATCTAGTATGTGTTATATCTGTATTGCCTAATAATGCTATCTTGTTTGTTAGAGAATCGAGTGGGGTTTCTTTATTTACACCTTTTTTTAATAGGGGCGACAAGAAGATACGAGTGAAGTTTAGTGCACCCTAAACACTGGGTTAACACCCCATCGACGATTTTTCCACTGATCGTTTCAAGGTGGTAGACATAGTGTCAACCTGTTTTTGTTTATGTTGTCAAATCTCTTGCCTCCTATTGACATTATAAATTGTGTTACGTTGTTGGCTGACTGTGTTCTGAGAAAGCTGCACTTGCGACTTTTATATTAGAAATGCGAGTTGCTCGGATGAACTGATACCACGCTGGGCCCTGCTTTATTTTACATATTACGATTAGTCTCAAATTTTAAACATTCAATATGGACAATTAGTGCAAAACTATCACATATTTAAGAAACTGAAATGAACTCACGTTTATTTGAAAAGTGTAATTTATAGTGAAACATTTAAAAACGATATTTACGTTGTTTCATAAAACAGGGCCCTGGTGATCACACGTGAATGTTCTATTCGACAAAAATAATAACCTAACTTTAACAAAATAAGATTAACCTCCCAAGTGAGTAGGAATACTTATGTTTCATCCAGTTTCTAATAACACTGACAATTTCATTACTGCAATAAATTAAAATACTGTTCTGACATGAACAATTTATTATTGTAGTGTGAACCACTTTATTTGCAAATATTTTAAGCTATTATCAACTATTATCAACTTCGTGATGTTCTCTGACACTTCATTAAATGGCATTCATCATGTCAATGCCCTAGTGTTCACAATGAATATTAATTTCTTATTATGTATATCCCATATACGTAGATATAAATATCGAACAGGAAAAGTAGCATTCAAGGACGACAGTCAACAGTAAACACACACATAAACAAAGAACACATTTAAAGATGAATAAAAGGCAAGATAAGACGTCACAAAAACAAAAGGTTTGACAATATGGCACCGCCTTGCGACGGTCAGTGACAGAAAAGCCGCTTGGAGTTTAAACCAGGTTCTAGTTGCACCAAACCTCAATTGAAAACAAAGCGTAAATAAAGATATCCCCAACAGATTATAATCTCTAACAAAAAATGCATCATTAATAGGCAATATAAGTAAAACACATACATGATCATGTATATATAATACAAAACAAGAGGACTGTGGACGCCCTGCTTGCTAAAGATATTTTTTCTGTATAAGGTACCATATTAACTCTGCCAAAATCATTCAACCGGAACATGGCAATGGATGTGCAACTAAGATTGGTACTCTTCATTCTCGCCAATATTTGTGGATATCCGGCCAGGAATTCAGAAGAGTTTGTATTTTGTTAGTATGGTGTTTTACGTCATTTTCAACTCATTTAAGGTTATATATGACGGTCGATTTGTTGTGGTGGAGGCAGACCACCCACTTTTCCTGGGTGGAACCAGTACTGCACACCTCACGCCATCCGTAAGAATCGACATTTACTCATTTACAATATAGCTATAAAAATCGACAGGAAAAGCAACATTCCAGGACGACACCGCTGCGGGTTCGAATTCCACTGGGAGCTCGACTTGTAAACTCTTTTGTGTTTGTGATGTCTTATTTGGCCTTTTATTCATCTTTAAATGTGTTCTTTGTTTCTATGTGTGTTTGTGATTGACTGTCGTCCTTGAATGCTGCCTTTCCTGTTAGATGTTTGGCTCGACTATTCGAAGAAGAAGAGAGCTTATGTAACCACCCGGCGTTGGCGTCCGCGTCGGCGTCCCACATCAACGTTTGCATGTAAGCTGTGTTTACAAGTCTATTTCTCCTACTTTTCTTTTCCTAGCACAACCCAATTTGGCCATGGGCTTCAATATAGCATTATCTGAAGGGCTGCTTAAGCAATTTTGGTTATCCCATGGAACTTTAAAATGTGTCTATTTCACATCAAATTTTGCGTGTAAGTTGTGTTTACAGGTCTTTATCTCTTACTTTCTTGTCCTAAGTCAACTAAATTTGGGAATTGGGTTTCCTTGTAAAAGGTTGCCTAAGTAATTTTGTCTTCAGCAAATTCTGGGCTCCAATGGAACCCAAATAGTGATGGTCCATAAAATGTGCAATAAAGGCAGATCTAGGATTGCGTGTAAGCTGTTGTACATGTATATATCTATAATTCTGGTTTGGGATCTCTTAGAGCATTATGCATCATTCATACTTCACCCATGTTGTGGCATGGGCTCACTCCATCCTGCCCCGGGCCTCCCCGTCACCCCCACCGCCCCGTATTTTTAATATTTTTTTATTTACATATATCTGTGTTGTTTTAATCAATTCTTACACATATAGCTAGTTGCCCCCCTCCCCCACCTCCCCCTATACACCTCCCTACCGCCCCACTCGAAACTCCATTTTTTTTTATATATTTCTATGTTGATTTGGTTAATTATTACACTTATAGCTATGTTGCCGCCCCACGCACCCCACCCACCTCCCCAACCCCACCACCTCCTCCCCCACTTGATTTTTTTTTTTAAATATTTCGGTGTTTTTTTGGTCAATTATTACGCATATAGCTATGTTGCTCCCCACCACGCCTCCCCTCGCCTCCTCCGCCTTCCCCACGCCTCCCCCACTCGAAACTCATTTTTTTACATATTTCAGTGTTGTTTTGGTCAATTCTTACATATAGCTATGTTGCACCCCACCCTGCCCCGCCTTCCTACCTCCCACCTTCACCCCACTCCCTCCACAACACTCGAAACTCTATTGTTTTAGTTCTTATCTTTTACAATTAGTTTTACACTTATAGTTATATTGCCCCTCCACCCACCCCCAATAGATACAGAAACACTATAAAAATAAGTATAAAAGTCGAACAGGTAATGCAGCTTTCACAGAACACAGTAAACCCAAATACACGATGAATAAAAGACAAGATAAAACATCACAAACAGAAAAAGGTGGCCAATAGGTCTACTGCCTTGGAAAGGTCAGTGGCAAAAAGGCTGCTGTGGGTACCAAGTACTAGGCTGCACAAAAAAAGTGTGAAAGGAATACCCTATTGTCATCCCAATTAACGGGATAGTTTAAATAAAGGCATCCCCGCCAGCTAAAAAGTAGTAAGTACTCAATGGCTTGGCGGAAGCCAGAGCAACAAGAGAACAAATCGTCATGGGTACGACAAGACAATAAATAAATAAAATAAAAACATCAACCGCTACCGTCATGTACGGATTAAGTAGTTTCATCATACTGTGTTTCAGTGGCATAATTAATACGAGTATATACTCGGTAAAAAATGAACCTGAGTTGATAACTGAAACAATGGAATAGTTGCCGTAATGTTATAATTCATAAGCAATTGGAGAGATATGTTTGTGTTACTTTAATAGCCTATTACGCTATAAACCTCGAGAATATATTGACAGAAACAAATGATACCGTTAATGACCTAGGGTCAGTGTTAAGATTGTACCAAAACAAATATAAATGAGACACAATGCATATCGTAATTTTGAAATGCCTTAGTCACTGGAATGAGGTACTTGCAACAACTTTAAACTGAGAACAGGTTTTAATTTGAACAAAAATTGATAGTGAAAAAATATCTCAAAATAAAATGCATGCTTTACATTGGAGGATATCAGCCGCGATACAGTTCTGCAAGTTTTCAGTTATGACCCCTCTGTGATTTGTAATACCATTTCTCTGTCATTTTTGGCTCAAATCTAAAAACGCTTTGGATTTTAATGTATCAAATGTGTATCATCAATTCAGCGGTATATGCATTTTAACAGTAGTATGTATATATTCCGGTCTGGCAACCTACACAACAGCTATAACTTCTGGTCAATTTTATCGAGTATATTTTCGCACCAAGCGAGACCTCATGAATTGTCAGATTTTAAAACGACTAGGCTAGTAATTGTTTTATAAATACTAAACTTAATGTTAATACATATGATGCTTTAAATCAATATGTCAATACTTGTTTAATGATCGGAATACTCTATTAATGAATAATAAATAAGTCTGTAGGCAATATGATACTCATCTGAATTAATATGTATGACTTTACAACAAAAGCCCAGCGTGACGTTCAATTTACTGGACATAAACATGTTCAATACAAAAAATAATTAAATAAACCTAAATGTAAATTGCTACGCAAATTAATGCACGTGTTTATTTCATTTCAAACAGAACCACATTACGATCGTTGAAATTTATATTTTTACTTACCACTATTCTATATATAATGCATTTCATCCACTAGACCAAGACATATTTCATAATAAATTTGTTTTAGTTCCTGCAGATAAAGCAGCTAATAATGTAATTATTGTTTGAAGCCTACATTACGCCAATGATTTATCTCTGGAACTCGGCAGCACCAATTCGTATACTCCAGTTAATTCTACTGAGGATGATGTTGTTTCCGCACATATCACTCGGTGCACTACTTTCAAGGCTGGTGTAAACGATAAGCAAAATAAACTGCCTACTACGTACTGATTCCTAAATTACATAACAATCGGTATAAAGCTCGCTTTATTTCTAATTCTAGTGCCTGCACCACAACAAACATCTCCGAACTTTTAACTTCTTGTCTTACTGCCGTTAAAGATCACGTTAAACTATATTGTGATAAAACTTATGAAAACTCTGGGATTAATTTATTTTGGTCTATAAAACATTCAGGAGACGTTCTTGATAAAATGTTCAATAAAGTTCAAGTTGCATCAATAAGTACCTATGACTTCTCTACACTATATATAACCTTACCACATCACCTTATTAAAGACAAGCTAATTTCTCTTATTCAAAAAACATTCGCTAGAGAAAATACTACATTTTTGGCATGTAATAATATTAAAGCGTTTTTTACTAACGGCAGTTTAGACAATTATACTATGTGGATTTGCTATGAAGTTTGTGAAGCACTCATCTCCCTATTAGATAATATTTTCGTCAGGTATGGTACCACCGTTTATAGACAAATTGTTGGTATCCCTATGGGTACGAACTGTGCAAGACTTGTCGCAGATTTGTTTTTATATTGCTATGAAAGGGATTTCATGTTGAGTCTTTCACCAGATGTTATTGAAGCTTTTAATGACACCTCTCGGTATCTGGATGACAGACTGAACATTGACAGCCCTTTCTTTCCAACTATGGTTGATTACATTTATCCTAAAGAACTTCAGCTTAATAAAGCTAATATATCTGATAATAACGCTTCTTTCCTTGATTTAGATCTCTCGATTGAAAATGGTGAAATAATTAGCAAAATATATGACAAGAGAGATGATTTTAATTTTGACATTGTAAATTACCCCCACTTCGATGGGGATGTTCCCCGAGCAACTTCTTATGGGGTGTATGTGTCTCAACTTATTCGTTTTTCAAGAGCTTGTACTCGAGTTGAGGACGTTAATATTCGTAATCGTTGTATAACTAAAAAGCTACTCAATCAGGGTAACCGTTACCATAAACTTGGTAAAACCTTTGCACAATTTTATTATCGTAACCCTGGATCTTCTTTCCAAATATAAAGTAATGTAAGGACTCTTCTGCGACAAGGATTATCACAACCTGACTTCTATGATGATGTGATTTATAAACTTCGTAAGATTCTTGGTCATGATCACTTTCATACTATCTTTGTTAAACTTGTTAAAATGTTTATCAAAAGAGGTTATGACCCTATTATTTTGCAACGTACTGCATGCCTGGTGGTGGACCCTTTTACAGCTCGCCACTATGCTTTCCTCTTTAATTGTACAATGACCGGACAGGCTGTGGACCCTATGATGTCGCCTACCTAAAGCCCATTGGGACGGTGGCGTTTGATGTTTGTCTATGATATTTCCTGTCGTGCCCTTAATGTTTTTTTTTCTTGTTGCTCTGACTTCTGCCAAGTAATTGAGTACCTTAATTGTAGCTTTCTAGGCTTCTGTTTTTTTGTATTATATTTACACGAGCATATTTGTGTTTTACTTATATTGCCTATTGATGCTGCCTTGTAGGTTAGAGATTAGATCATGGCAGGGATTTCTTTATTTACACTGTCCTGTTTTAATGGGATGACAGTAGGGTAAGTGTGAGGTTTGGTGCACCCTAAAACTTGTTTAAACCCCCAGTGGCCTTTGTTGCCACTGACCGTTCCAAGGCGGTAGGTCTATTGTCAACCCTTTTGTGTTTGTGATGTCGTTTGCATTTTTTATTACTTTTGCCTTCTCGTTTGTCTGTTTGCGTGTTTGTTTTTGTGTTTTGTGGTTGACTGTCGTCCTTGAATGCTGCTGTCCCTGTCCGATATTGTTATCTTTCTTTATATGAGGGTTATCACATATTCCTCTGATGCTTAAAGATACGTGGACGCCAAAACTTTGATTTCATACCGTATATCAAGTTTATTTGCGAATACTTACATGTCAAAGTCGAACAGGGACTTTAGCCTTCACAGAACGCAGTCAATTAAAATAATTATTCAAAACCAACAACAAATACACATATGTATTACGTTTCAGAAACAAACAAACAAAGATATATCCTTCATACGGACTGCTGACATTTCAGTAAAGAAACACGATATACATACTAATCAAATCACTATCGACGTAGCGGATGTCAACGTTGCTTGAGCCGAAATATACCGCTGATAGTCTACCTAGAAATTAACAGGAGAATACTTGTTTACATCAAGCGTGTACTTTAAAAGGAGAAAATGTCCTACAGAAAACACATCAACCAAATGCAGTGGCACACAACAAACTAAATCAGATTAGGAAATAATTAAATGTTCAATGAAAAGGGCAATACACAACCCGAAGAGTGATACAGACAGGGTTATCTCTCTAAACAGACAGTAAGCAATGGCCTACTGGTAGCTTAAATCGAGTATATAGGCATGCAATCTCGCCAATATCCTGACTTCATCGCCTAAATAAGACAGATACTATACACATTGTCCACAATGATCAAAACAAAAACAAATTGTATCTTATTGATATGAGATAAAACAGAGATAAAACCGGAGATAAAATTGAATTTAGGGAAGGCAGCTCCAAAATGCGCCTTAATTTGAACACAAATGTGAACACCTGTCTTCTGACAATTGTCAATCCTTAATGCTTTTCTAATGATATATAGAAAACTGATGTTTCGGGACAAGGCTTGATCAAAGCATGCGCGTTCCTGAAAGGTATTATATTTGAGAGTGGAATAATAGAAAAAAACTAGTCTCTATTCCGCTTTGAGCATGCATTCGTTTTTGCCAGCCTAGGTATTGGTATTAACAATAAACACACGAGCATGTTTCCTATGTTGTCTCTGAATTCTCATAATTCGGGTCTGATATCTTAAGCACTTTTCCAGTTGAGCAACGGAATTAATAATATCTTGATTTCAGTGTAGGCGTAGTTTCCTCGATGTTAGCTAGCGCTGTAACAAACAATACCAGGAAACCAAAAACAACCATCTGCGTTGGTGGTAAGCGCTCTACTAAATAACTCAAAATGTTTTGATTTAAAATAAAGAAGCTTAAGCAAAACACATGAGCTTCGGAATCTACAAGCGTCTTACTTTAATTATTGAATTTAATGCGCGCTTACGTTTACACACCTCTGTCTGGTTTTGGCTATAATATGTTATGTTAACATTCCTGTGCTATAAATATAAGCTATAAACAAACAAATATACAATATTTATATATGAAGAAAACTACTGGATGTCCAAAAAAATTATTTAAATGTAAGTGTTCTCACAACTAAGCCACGACTCCTTAGACGTCTGTTTTGAAGATAGAAGAATAGCAACTGAGCCAACTGTCTGCATCCTATGAATTAAAGGTTAGTTCCGTAACAGACGTAATCGTAACGTAACTTTGCTTGCTAAGTCATCCACAATCATTTGACTTGAACGTTACTCAACCACGGAATCCTCAATATTTTGATTGAAAGGTTTGTATCACGTTATAAAACGTGTAATGTTTTACTAACATTAATCAAACAAGGATAAGCATATATGACGTATTTTGAAATCATCTAGAAAGACAATAGCTCGTTCTCTGAACTATACTCTTACGTTAACTAATGGTGATCACGTTCATACGCTCTTTATTAAACTTGATAAAATGTTTATCAACATATGTTATGACTCCATCAGTGTGCAACACACTGCATGTTTAGTGGTTCGCCAATTTAGAGTTCTCCACTATGCTTGGACAGAGTGTCGAACCTATGATGACGTCTGCCTAACAATAACGCTTAATGTTTGTATTATTGTAACAACATGCCAGACATTGGGATCAAATTTGTATTTAACGATAACTAAAGCGAATTATACACTACTCTATCCCGGCAAAGTCGCCGATGTAACTAGTAAAATCTGACTCAAATACTGCATTATAGTTATACCTGTCAAACAATACGAGGTCTAAAGTTATTACATTGTTACAACATTTAACTGTTAACATATACATGTTCTGTCCATTTTTAAATTTACCCACAGGTATTGAGGTGGATGAAATCGGAAACCTCCAACTGTTTTTAGAGTGCTGCCTAATGTTTTAAAACGTGTATGTTTGGATTATATTTACATTATTGGTATGGATTGTAATTGTGAATATTCCCCGCTAGTTGTAATTATAGAATATTCGGAATAAAGAACACGCATTAACATGATTAAACCATCATCTATAATGATTCACTAGGAATTTCAGTTTTAAGTTATAATCCACGAGTAACGACTGAACTGTCATCTATAGTTTTACAGATTGACATTATTGGAGAGCACTATAATAACAACACTTAAAAATATGTTTTAAACTTTAATAGATTTGGCAAATATTGGGCGTGGCATGGATTAGAAAACAAGCCCCAAGCATGGGGTTTAACAATTGGGCTGCCGGTAAGCACAAAAGACCATTATGGCAAGCCCTTACAGCAGAAAGCATTAAGCAATAAAGCAGATTGAATATTACAATATTAAGGACATAAATACATGTGCACCAAATTAAATGTTCATTATAAAAGCAACTTTTCTGATAAGCATTTAAGCAAGTGTTGAAAGCACGGTTGATATTCAAGCATAATTACAAGTGCACCGAATTCAATCAATTCAAATGTTTTTTATCAATTCGTACGGACAGCAAATTTGTTTATAATTTATGTTTAGATTACAATTCAGTCTCTGGGTATACAGGAGTTGAATAAAGTTAAACTGAAACTTAAATGTCCTTCTTTTCACACCTTCGTTGCCCGCCATATGGATGGGAGCCCGGACACTCCAAGTCATAGAGTGTCCAGGCTCCCATCCACCGCCAAAAATAGGGGGAATGTTTTTTGGCAGCAGCGAAGAGTGCGTATCAAAAACAAAATATCCGAATGCCACGCCCAAAACAGTAACGGTGCCAAAAAAGTATATATATCCTCATCACTGCCTACTTTCAATCAAACATTAAAATCCAGCCGCTAACTGGTTAAGAAACAAGTTGTTCCTCACATTTGATAAATGATCACCATCCTGTTCAAGACAGGTATCATCAGCCAGAATGTTTGGGTATGCTAACTGGTTTAAGAAACAAGGTGTTCCCCACAATTGATAAATGAACACCATCCTGTTCAAGACAGGTATCATCAGCCTGAATGTCTGGGTGAAGCACATAAAGGCCCCCAATATCTATTATCGCCTTAGCAGCATAACTGTTTAGCCTCTTTCTGGCCCTTGTCCTTGCTACAGGATAGTTAGAATAACGCCATGAAAGCCGAGGAAGTATTTAAGACCAAACAACGACCACATCTAAAAACCTTTAATGGGTATGTTTCTCAATCATTTCTCCACGACCACATGAGTTGATGCATCAGACATTGGCAAAAAAAATAAATGTCAGAAAATTATCCAGTATGTAAAGGTTGGAGGATGATTTAACTGTAATGTGTGTCTCAAAAAACAAACTGACTGTTAAAAATTCCTAAATTAGCATCAGGAATATCGATCTTAATCGGTTAAATAATATATGTACATGTTACTCCGTTGATTTCTGATAAAGCATGTATCTTTCCTACTATTTCGCGTGGGTGATTTTCATTTCAGTCAGCAAACAACTGATATACATTTGTTTGTGTACAATATGCACATTTTCCCAAGTGTATTAACTTTTGTCTCCTGGATAATCAAGTTTATTTCTATTTTATAATTGACTTTAACTGCATTTTTACCTTTGACCTACGATCGATTTTAGACTTTTGGAATCAATCATCATCATCAGGCGCCTAAGTAATTGATGAACAGTAAGTCAATCAATCGGTACATGACTGTTTATAGGCTTCAAGCTCAATTTATGTCGGTGCTCAACTGATTTATCATCCACAATAGAAATACCAAGTACTTGCATAACGATCTACAACTATCTAAAGGCTAAACCATCTAATACTCCGACAACAAAACACGAAGAACATGTATCCGTTTCAAGTAAACTAGCCCGCATTAAAAAGGTTAGCCACACAACTATGTAAACTCCCTTTAACTAATACATAAAGATGGCATCGTGATGCTGGCTATTGGAATGACATTTATCTCATTTATCACCTTCTTGTATGACAACCTAAGATGAAGTTGTTGACTTGGAGGAAATGTGTTATTAACATACAACCAGGTTCTATTGTACTCATACCTTTGGACGCCCTGTTGTTTATATAACTTTGACTATGACTATTGACTATAAACCCCAGAGCTACACACACACACACGCACACTCTGCAGTGTGAACCCTGCAGAGAAGTTGTTATTTTGAATAGACACAGCACAGAAATGGTTTTATAATTTAGTGTTATTGACCATGCACATAACTGGTTTAAAGTGCTGTGTATTGACTAGGGACATGCCGAAAAGGAACAGATAACTATCTTCAATGAACCCCTGGCAAAAATACCTGGTGCAGGATAAACAAAACATCAACCTGGTGCAGGATAATTGAAACCTCATCGATCTAATGGATTGGCCCAACAATAAACCAATGATCAAATGGAATAGCCTTAAAATGAGGCATTATGATAAGTATGTAACTTTTGTCCATGTCTTGAATATGTACACCACTGATAAAGCACTGATAAAGCACTGTCGATGCATTAAATATGAATGTATTAAACAATTGTAGGGATATATTCCCAAACTCTACACGACATAGTTTCGAAATTCACAAAGCTGCTATGTGGCGTAGGTTTATCTTGTATAACAGGTAAAAAGTGGAACTTTACATACAATACCAACACTGGAGGACTCTATGACCTGTTCCACACATTGCATCCGATACCGACATAGAAACTTTTGACTGGTGTTAAGTCAACTTGATGGTTACACGAAAATACCAACACTGGAGGACTCTATGACCTGTTCCACATATTGCATCCGATACAGACATAGGAACTTTTGACCGGTCTTAAGTGAACTTGATGGTTACACAAACTGAAATACAAGGTAAAATGTTCGAGAGAATGAAACAAAATAAATCTTGAAAGAAGTGATAGAGATCCATCATCATTAAGCAGCAACAGCAACAGCATCCGTATATAAACAACTGTAATGAAAACATCATTGTACGCAAACTGAATAAATGTAAAGCTGATCGCTAGACGAAAAACATTGGATGTTTTATAAACAGTCAATTTAGAAGAATCATGAATTGATTTTTAACTGTTAAACAGTATTAATTCAAATGAAAATAATGCCATATCCAACACAATGCTTCCGCACTATCATAGACGCACGCCCATACAGTATGACGTAACCTACCGCTCTGGGTCATGAATATGCATTGCCTCCATTGTCAGACCAACACCTTTTATTAGCAGCAACAGTCAACAGCAGCAAGTTAAAATTAGCTAAGATCAACAAACTGTTGCCTAAACACTGCAATTACATGGTTAGCATCATAAAACACGATTTCACCAACAGCCTCGGAGTTAAATAATAGCAACAGAAGCTGAAAACATAGTGCACAACAACGATGATGATAACAACAGGCTATTATTATTATGGCTTGATCAACATTTCTCCATCAACTAGATGGTGTCCAACAAATTATTCTTATATAAATGGTTTTCATAATAATTCTTAAATAATATGTGCAGTAGATATGGACATCATCCGCATAATGACAACATAATAATATTTAGCTCTGCCTTATGTCGAAAAATCATATTTTTCTAATGTGACTCACTGTTATTTACAGTTTTAATTGCCTCTCGAATGACTCAATAATTATTATTATTATTGTTTTCATTGTTTTTGCAAATTGATTCACTGAGTTGAAAATGTAGTCTAACTACTGTCATTACAAACAGGATATTGGTTACTTTGATACCATTTTCAATTTCCTAGTGTGAACTGTTTGCAGTAACAATGTGTTACTGTAACAAAAATGAAAAGTTGTGAACAATCTACAGCCATATCTACAACGAACTTGCAATTTGAATTTGCAGACGCCTGGTAGAAGAAAGATAATATGGTAATGTTTGGTGATTTTTGCATTATCTACGACAACAGCATTATAAAGTTTATTAAAACGAGTCCTGTTTCCCGGAGGCAGTGCAACATCTGTTCCTCTAGCTGACTAACGTCTTGTGTACGGCTTTTTCTGCAACCAATCGAGCCACTCAACGATCTGTGACGTCACTGACTAGCTGAACGCACTACCTTTGAATCTACTGGGAGGCAACCGCTGACATTTCCAGGTGGGATCATCAACCACGTTACCGGCAGCGAAATAACCATCGAACTAGCTCGCTTTCCACGACGCATTATCCAGTGTGATTATGCAAACAAAATCGAAGTACAATGTATAAACCGAGCACAAATGAGTACAAATGGAGAACAAATGAAAATAAAATCCTAAACAGTAATATCAACTTATTGTAATAACTGATTGTGCAGTCTTCATGTAGATCTAGTCTATGTTTATTTAATTTATTTTATTTATTTATTTTATTTATTTTATTTATTTTATTTATTTTATTTATTTTATTTATTTTATTTATTTTATTTATTTTATTTATTTTAATTATTTTTATTTATTATTTTTTTGTTTTTATTTTTTATAGTCAGTATAATAGGATATCGTATATTAATAAATTTATAACTGCCTCCTATAAAGCAATATCATGTCATCTGTACACACAGTTAAACATCGTTCACCTTTTCCGATATCTATCTTATAGATAAACTCCTATTTTAAAAATGATTCCCACAAAATAGATAATGCCACTTTAAGGGACTTGCCTCCAAAAGAGTTATACTTATATTGCCTATTAATGCTGCCTTGTTGGTTAGAGAATAGCTCATGACGAAGATTTCTTTATTTACACTGTCCCGTTGTATTGGTTTGACAATAGGGTGTGTGAGGTTTGGTGCACCCTAGAAACTGGTTTAAACCCCAATCGGCATTTTCTGCCACTGACCGTTCCTATGCGGAACATGTTATTCATCTTTAAATGTGTTCTTTGTTTCTGTGTGTGTTTGTGGTTGACTGTCATCTTTTTCTGTTCGTTTTTTATATCTGTATTTATATTAAGCCCAAACAAAAATACGTTTATTTATCCTTGTATTGTTAAGGTTGACATTACGACTCCAAGGAGTACAAATATTTTCCATTGTCTAATACAATGAGGTATCCAAGAAATATAAAAAGATCGGACAGGGAAAGTAGCATTCAAGGAGGACAGTCAATCACAAAACACGTCAACAAACACGAAAACAGACAAACAAGAAGGCAAAAGTAATACTAAATGCAAACGATATCCCAAACACAAAAGGGTTGACAATAGGGCTACCGCCTTGGAACGGTCAGTGGCAAAGTAGGCCACTGGGGGTTTAAACCGGTTCTATGGTGCACCAAACCTCACACTTACCCTACTGCCATCCCATTAAAACAGGACAGTGTAAATAAAGAAATCCCCGCCATGGTCTAATCTCTAACCAACAAGGCAGCATCAATAGGCCATATAAGTAAAACACAAATAAGCTCGTGTAAATATAATACAAAAAACACAATAGCCTAGAAAGCCACAATAAAGGTACTCAATGACTTGGCAGAAGCCAGAGCAACAAGAGAATAAATCATTAAGGGCACGACAAGAAAGATCATAGACAAACATCAAACGCCACCGTCCCAATGGGCTTTAGTTAGGCGTCATCATAGGGTCAACAGCCTGTCCAGACATCGTACAATTTAAGAGGAAAGCATAATGGCGAACTCTGAAAGGGTCCACCACCAAGCTTGCATTACGTTGCAAAATGATAGGGTCATAACCTCTTTTGATAAACTTTTTAACAAGTTTAACAAAGATAGTATGAAAGTGATCATGACCAAGAATCTTACGAAGTTTATAAATCACATCACCATAGAAGTCAGGGTGTGATAGTCCTTGTCGAAGAAAGAGTCCTTAAATTACTTTTATATCAAGTTTACAATAATAAGATTCTGCAAAGGTTTTACGAGGTTTGTGGTAACGGTAACCCTGATTGAGTAGCTTTTTAGTTATACAAAGATTACGAGTATTAAAGTCCTCAACTCGAGTACAAGCTCTTGACAAACGAATAAGTTGAGACACATACACCCCATAAGAAGTTGCTCGGGGAACATCCCCATCCAAGTGGGGATAATTAACAATGTCAAAATTAAAATCATCTCTCTTGTCATAGATTTTGCTAATTATTTCACCATTTTCAATCGAGAGATCTAAATCAAGAAAAGAAGCGTTGTTATCAGATATATTAGCTTTGTTAAGCTGAAGTTCTTTAGGATAAATATTATTAACCATAGTTGGAAGGAAAGTGTTGTCAATGTTCAATATGTCATACAGATACCGAGATATGTCATTAAAGGCTTCAATAACATCAGCCTGGGTATCTGGTGAAAGACTCAACATGAAATCTCTTTCATAGCAAAATAAAAACAAAACTGCGACAAGTGGTGCACAGTTCGTACCCACAGGGATACCAACTATTTGTCTATAAACGGTGGTTCCATACCTGACGAAAATATTATCTAATAGGAAGATGAGTGCTTCCAGCCCATGTAAGCTGATAAAGCAGCCACTGGAGTGTATTTGCCTACACCCAAGTACTACATCATGGCTCTATGTTGTATAGCATTTATACAAGGGAACGATTTATTTCCCCATATAGCAGTTCCATATGATAACAGGCCAGACAAGAGAATCATACAGTCTTGTATCATAGGGCATACCGCCCATACATTTATATTAAGCTATAAGTCCTAAAGCTCTACTAGCACTTTGAGAAACGAGTCTGTGCTTGTTTGTGGTTGACTGTGGTCTTTAAATGCTGAATTTCTTGTTCGACTTTTATATCCACTTTTAATAATAAAAATGTATTCAATTACTGTGATGAATAAATGAATGCAAATACGTCTACAGTATCCGGATGCTTTCATAGAAGAAACCGTTTTAGAAGAGTTTCATGTATCTGTGTGTTTTGTGGTTGACTGTCGTCCTTGAATGCTGCTTTTTCTGTTCGTTTATATATTTATGATAACAGCAATCGTATTTTCTTGTATTCCGTATTATCATTTGGTAATAATACTGCAAAAGTAGATGTAAACGTCGCATTTCACTCAAATGCAACGGTCAACTGCAACCTGATTTGTTGACGTTCACAAATTTGCTTCTAGTAAATAGTAACAACATGGCGCAGATCCAGTGACGTCCATTTAATTCCATGTTGTCTTAAGGTATTACTACATGTGTGCCGACCATGTTTTTATAATCAGTACAGACAAACAAACATAGGTTAACTTGTTAAACCAGTCGATTTTAATTATCACTGACTCTGCTATACAGATTACATTGCTCGGTGGATAAAGTGTCCAAAATAGAAGAGACATATGCAAGTATTGATTCGCCTACACAAAATCAAATATAATTGTTTTATGCATTGACAGACAATGCTATTGATACACTTGAGGACAGCAAACAATCCAATGGAACTTAACGGATGACTACTTGGCTGTTAAACAGTTAAAAGGTACAAAAAAGAAACCAATAGTTTTCTCTGGCTTTGTCCTTTTCACTGTAATATTGACATGTTTCACTGTAATATTGACATGTTTCATCCTCTCAAATGACTAAATCCAAGTACATTTTGTGCATACTGTAATGCTTTCTCTAAAGTACCTATCCCGCCAACAACAGCCAAAATGTACAACATACAACGTTTCTAAACCTACTGATGATATATACCTTGCATATTTTGAGATTCCAAACACTATAGACACAATATAAACGGCTTTAACCAGCCAAATCAAAACCCAAAACTGGAGCGCTGAATTAAGATTTACCAATTCCTAATTTATTTTACGCATTTTTAGACACAGGTATTTTAAGAACCCGTTAATAAACCTATAAATTTAGTATGCACATATGCATCATTATATGACCTGAACATCTGGATAGAGGTTAGATAAAGGGTTTTGTATTGTAATTTTGTCGTTATTTGTCGGGTTAATTTCTTTAAAAGTCGATCAGGAACTGTAGTATTCAAGGACGACAGTCAACCAAAAAAACGCATGGAAACAAACAACAATTACAATAAATAAAAGGCAAGGTATATGAATTAATAAAACTATAGAAGGATTAACAATAGGGCTACCGCCTTGGGCGGTCAGTGGTCAAACTGTTCGATGGATACTTAAAGCAGGTTCTAGAGTACACCAAACCTCATTCTTACCATATTGCCTTCCCAATAAAACTATACAGTGTAAATTAAAATTCCCGCCATGCTATATGCTCTAACAAACTAGGCAGAATAACAGGCAATATAGGTACGAAGATAATCATGTATATATGAATATAATTAGTTTCTTTTTGGATCTAACAAACAATTTAAAATAATTCAGTTTCTGCATAAAACTAATATAATACCATCAGTTTCAATAGCATTTTTTTAAAGCTCACGTGACAGTATAGGGTTAAATCGGTTGAATTGAATGTTTAAACGGTATTTATATTTCCATCGATTTGTCTGAACTACTGGGAAAATGGACTGTACATTTGAATTATAGACGGTACATCGACTGTATAATCGTCAGAAATGTTGATAACTGTTGATTAATGGCAACGCTTTACAGACTCTTTAACCCAGTAATAAAGCAGTTTAACCAGGACACACCTCAAGCGCACAAGAATAGACACTGTTTTTAATTTTCCGACATATATCGACCGTTTAATAGTCACACATATTTAGTTAATTATAAAATAAATTTAGAAACGATGATTCGTATGCAGAATGGACGTTTGAGATGGTACGTTTTAATGTTGAGACAACTGATGTCATATATTTGGTTATACGTATACTGTACATCTGAGACAGTATATCGCCCTCGTGCTATTCATGGTCGCAAATATTGGTTTAGCTGTTGCTTTCTTCAGGTTTGAGACAGACCGACCGTTTACTGGTTGCACATACTTGACTAAATATACGTTTGAGTTGGTACATCGATCGTTTAATTGTCGTTTGAAACAGTATATCGATCGACTGTTTAATGCTCGCAAATATTTTGTTAAATATAATTTAAAGACTGTATAATATTTCAAATATTATTTAACTCGACTATATAGGTTTTTTTCTGATTTTATATTCAGAATGGCTGTCTGTAAAATATCTGGCTGATGATTATGAAACAGCAGCGCAAATTGTTATGGGAGAACACGAGCAGAACTAAATCTCAATATGCGTTCTCCATTTGCTAAGCTGGATCAGTCACCCCAGAAATGTCGTTTAAGAATACTAGCTCTTTGCAGCGAAAGATCTGATTCGACTTAACATTACACTTAGCATGAATGTCCAGAATCTACAATAATGCTTATTTATTTAAAATACAAGATACTGTTATGAAATATGTAAAAGAAATATAACAATCGCACATGACAAATAGCATTAAAGGAGGATAGTCAACCACAAACACAAACAAAGAACAACTTCAATGATGAATAAAAGGCAAGATAAAATATCACGAACATAAAAGTGTTGATAACTGTGGTTCAGTGGCAAAAAAAGATAACTAAAATAAAATATCATCAAAGAATATTTTCACCCCATTCTAAATACGTAGTTAAGAACTTGGAAATATTAGTTATGACAAAAAAAAACTGGAGGTAAGCCTCTTTAAAGCTATGTGTCTGCTTTTGATTTACCTATTGATAAATTGAATTTTTCACAATCATATGACTAGTAGTTCAACATATGATTTCAACTGTCAGAATTTGCAGCAAATATTAAGAATGTTCTAGGTCAACTCGGCCTATTCTGTTTTTCTTGATGCACACCGAGAGTGAAGCTGGAGTGGTCCCTCCTTATGTGTTTATATTAACCTGATACCAATCACTTTTCAAAAGCAGGCTTATCAATGGATAGAAATGTTCCATGCGGATGTTTCGTGATTTTGATTGACTGAATAATTATAACACCTTTTCAACAACATATGGTTCAACAGTACAAACTAAAAATCAGTATGAAGTTTCTTTATTTAAGAATTAAGAAACAGGTCGACCCGAGATACATTTCGACATACCTATTGACCAAATGTTCAACGAATTTCATATTGTATTTACTGGTATTCGTCTGATGTTAGTGAACTTCTGATGCGGTTATGTATCTACTTTTGACGTCATGGACATAATTTCTGTAAAGGAAAGTATATACTTCTTAAATAATTGTTAGTTTAGGATAGTCGGGTTCACTACGCACGAACTTAAAATGGTCTGAGTATTGTTTAACACACGTAGATGTTGTCTACTTTTTAATGTAGTATTTTGACTGTTACTTGTGATACACAAGCTTCATAACATCTCCGCCAACTAAATGCCATTTTGTTGAATCGTCCATTGCTTTCTCGTTTAGTGAAAAGCATTATGTTAGAAACTGGACCATATGTCGATGGCCAAAGAATGGTATGAACATACCTCTTTGAAGTGTCCGTGTTCATCCTCATATTAGACGGGGACCCAAGCCTGAAAAAAAACGAAAACGTTTACCCGGAAAGATATACTCCTGATTTTTTAAATATTAACAGATGGGGGTCTTGTACATATGAAACCACTGTATGGACTTCTGGCATACTTTGCATTTCGTAACAGCATCGCGATTTCTACGGTAACCCATTCGTACCAAGCCATTATATGAAAATCGCTAAAAAAACAGTCAAAGGAAAATAAGGAAATTTGCACACGTCCTTTTAGGCAAACATACTTCCAGTATTTGAAACCTATGTGTGTATATGAAATATCAAACTACAGAATCAAGACATGATTACGTTACACTTTACTAATTTTTACAAGAGTTATGGACCTTTTATGAATTTTGTTCTGTCCTGTGCTAGGGATAATGTGAAAACTGCAGTAAACGGTTTCCAATTGCCACTAAATGTTGTATGGTTTTAGGCCTTATACCTACAAGGCCTTTGACAAGTTAAATACTGAGTAAAACTGACACTTGCTTTAAAGAGTTATTACCCTTGGTTAGTGAAATAATAGGCATATTTTAGCTTGAGTAAACATATTACTTTAGTAAACGGATTCCGATCTTCACATTATTTAGTATGATACTTTATTTGAATATGTACTTTGACAAGATGACAATGAGCAGAATTGACACCTGCCCTACTGAGTTATTGCCCTTGATTATTGCAAAAATGTAAATTTCAGCTTTCGTACACAGTACATTAAATACATTGGTTTCGATTTTCACACAGTTTGGCGTGTAACTTAATATCAAACGGAATGCAGACAGGTTAGACAAGTATCAAGTTATTGCTCTAAATTGTCGAAAAATTCGATCGTCTGATTGTTGCCTACTTTCCTTTGAAATATCATCAATTACTGTGCAATATTCTAATTGAACAAATAGGATATCGTCCTCTGACTAAGGAGCGTGATTGTTTTCACGATGATTGTAATACATAGCATTTGATTTTTCATGCTTTTTGGGGTAATATTATTAAGGTCTCGGTTTTGTTGACAATGAGAACAATTGAGGAGTGGTTTACGAAGTTATCGCCCTTGATGTTTGCAAATATTTAAATTTCTGTTCGAGTACACAGCAACTGCAGTAAACGAGTTCTGATAATTACTAATATTTAGTTGAAGGGATTTGGACAAGTACACCATGTGGACTTGTCACGTAGTTGTTTTCGAAGCATTTATTTTCATATAAGATAATATTGTTTTACATATGGAACTAGTTAGGTATGACACTACAGTTTATAGACAAATAGTTGGAATCCCAAATGAGAACGAAATATGCACACCTTGTGGCAGATTTGTTTTTGTTTTATTATGTTAGAGGTTTCATATTTAGTCTTTTACCAGATACGCTTAGGCAGATGTAATCGAAGCCTTTTATTATACCTCTTTGTATATGGATGATATGTTGGACAATTACAACCCCTTCGTTTCTACTATGGCTACTACATATACTTCCTTTTCTAAAGAACTTCACCTCAAAAAAGCTAATATTTCTCATAGTTGCTATATCTTCTTGACTCGATTTAGGGGCGTCCGTGGCCGAGTGGTTAGAGTCTCTGACTTGAAATCACTTGCCCCTCACCGCTGTAGGTTCGATCCCTCAGGGGCCTAGGAATCTTTATGTGAGGAAGCTATCCAGCTGGCTTGCGGAACGTCGGTGGTTCTACCCAGGTGCCCGCCCGTGCACGAAAATTGCCCGGAGGGGCACCTGGGGTCTTCCTCCACCAGTGGAAACTGGAAAGTCGCCATATGACCTTAGCTGTTGGTGCGACTATAAAATCCAATTCAATTCCTTTCAATTGACTCGATTTACATCTCGCGATTGAAACTGAGAAATAATATTCACTCTATGACAAGATAGATCATTTCAATTCTGACACTGTTAAGGGCACGACTAGACAATATTGAAGACAAACATCAAATGTTACCGTCCTTTCAGGATTTAGGTAGACGTCATCATAGGTCCACAATCTTTTCGGCGATCGCACAATCGAGTGAGAGGCAAAGCGGTGAACTGCAAATGAGTCAACCACTAAACATGCAGTGCGTTGCAAAATAATAAGGTGACAACCTCCTTTGATAAGCCTTTTAACAGTGATCATTACCCAATCTTTACCAGGATCACCATGTGACTCTGTCAACGTCTTAGACAATAGTCTGCGATTACGTCAAAATTTGTGATATTGTAGCTATGGTCATGTGACAAATTTTGACGTAATCGCAGACTATTTTCTAAGAGTCAGGTCGCGGAGTTGATCTGACACCACTAATTATATGGGCTGGTGCTGAGTGGTAAACAATCGAACGGAACTCCGCTTACTTTGAACATTTTTGATATATTTAGGTTAGTATTTTAATTTTAGGTAGGCTGTTTAGAACTATGAACTTTTAAGAAAGTGATGGTTATAGCAAACGCTATACTGTAACCCTATGGAAAATGCAATGGTGGAGACCATTTTGATTGTTTTAACGGCGGAGTGATATGCCAAAGAATACATTTTGTTCTATCGCAGTATAATACTGAGCAAACATTAGTGTTTATGCACTAAAATAAATATTGAATAAGAGCAATAAGCTTGTCTTTCAAGGTCTCACTACACAGTTAGCTCCCTTGAAAGCCACGGTAGGATAAAACTTGCGCCATAAAAAGTAGTAGTGTGTTGTTCGGTTTTAAATATTTTTAATAATTGCTGTCAGATATATGTATTGATGTTGCAGGTGAGATGAACACAGTCTGAAATCGGATGTGCAGCTATTAGACGACACTGGCACAAGAATATGACAGTTTTATGGGGGTTGAAGCAGTGTAGGAATTCTGGTTCAAACTCTGGAGTAAAAGCCCAAAATAGTGCAAAGGATGCCACCTGTCCAATTAAAAAAAAAACCTGGTCAACGTACCATATTTTGTACATTTTTGTGTGGGCAAATGACTGTGTTTCATAAATAAGTGAATTTTAGCTTGGAAACTTTAGGTTCGAAATGGCCCAGCCAACATAGTAAAAGTGTACTGTGTTGTGAGACCTGAAAAGGTTTGCGTGACGCTTATCGCATTCCTTTTCAAGAAAGTAATAACGACCAAAATATATTAATCCAAGAGTTAGCATAAACTTTAGCACAATATTGTGTTACGTAATCTACATCGGCGGTAAGACGAGATACCTTTGGAGATGTTTGTAGTGGTGCAGACACTAGAAATAGGAAGAAAGTGTGCTTTCTTAGGCTGTTTTTGTAAATTAGGAATCCAGTACATAGTTGGAAGTTTGTTTTGCTTTTCATCTACTCTAGCTTTAATAATGTTTCATTGAGTTTGATATCCGGAAAAACCTTTTCAAAGGTTTATTAACATAACCCTGGTTTACTTTTAAAAGTATTTCAGAACTCTTCTGCTACAAGGTCTGTCTAAACGTGAATACTATGGTGACTATATGTACAGACTTTTTAAGATTGTTGGTCATTATCTCATTCATACAGTCTGTTAACAAACATAATAAAACAGGTTATGACCCAGTCATTCTGCAACGCACTGCATGTTTAGATGTTGACCAATTTACAGTTCGCCACAATGCTTTAAAATTAATGTTGCGATGACCCGACAGATTGTGAACCCTATGATGACTTCTACTCACAGGCATTCATTACGATATATAGTATAAAAGGCTAGAGAGAATATAGTTATAGTATATATATATAGTAAAGGGCCTTCTTCTTCTCTCTATCTCTATCCTTCTATACTATATATCGTATTGAATGCATGTGCTTCTACCTAAATAGGACAAGGGATGGTAACGCCTAATTGTTTACTTTAATATTGTATCATCGTCATCATTATTTTGTTGTCCTGACTTCTGACAAGTATTTGCTTTGTGGCTTTCTGGGCATTTTATATTCATATATATATGATCATTTTGTGTTGCCTACTAATTTCTATTAATACTGCCTAGTTTGTAAGGGATATAGCCTGGCTGGTCGTATTTTATTGGAATGAAACTAGGGTAAGAGTGAGGTTTGGTGCACTCTGGAACCTGGTTTAATCCAAGCGACCTTTATGTCACTGACCATCCAAGGAGGTACCCATATTGTCACTGACCATTCCAAGGAGGTACCCATATTTCCATCTGTTTGAGTTTGCCATTTCACATACTTTGCTTTTTTCTATCCTTGTGCTTGGTGTTTGTTTCAAATACGTGTGTTTGGTTGACTTAATGTGTCCTGTGAATGTTATATTTCATTCTCGACTTTTATACCATAATTTGTTCCTGACTCGAAATAGGATATGGATCACCGTTAGTGATACTTATAGTTTTAAACTGTAAACATGACTCTATTACACTATTTAATATATTGGGTCTCATGGATCAAGGCGACACTATCCGAAAGTTTTCAAGTTCATGATGTGTTTGAGAGACGTTGACAACCTTCTTAACCAAAAGTTCCTGTTCAATCAATCAGAACCTAGAATTGAAACTCAAGGTCACAGAAACAACAATGTTGGATGGACAGTTAATGATCATATGTAACAAAAGTGTAAATTTCAAATAAATCATTTAGATAGTATTGAAGATGCTTTGGAGAAACTCTGGCAGACGTCATACGCAAACACTGACGTCGCTCAATTGCCTTCCAACGAAACTAGTCAATAAACAACCCGTTATTTTTATGATAAATACAATCATCTGACTGTGACAGAATAGTGAACCAATTTGGAAATTTACAGTTTGACAAGACAGTAATTGCAGTAACTACTATTCTATTTTCAAGGTAAATTAAATGTCCATAACTGTATTAAGAAATCTGAAAGCTACCATCGAACGGATTCTAAATATCCGCCAGTATGTTAATGTTATTAAGACTTCACACTAAACGATATGGTTTAAACCCTACACAGTTAAAGATAGTTGTTGCAATAATCATATTTTCTAAGTAAATTAAGGGCCATACCTTTATTCCAAAATGGCAAAACAATTTGATGTATCATAATCATGGTTAACATTTACTGGTATCCTATTTGCATATAAAATGTCCACCCAAAATGTTGTTTAATGTTCATCAAAACTTGATTAATCTACATAAACTCAAAACAAAAATGTATTTTCGTAGAAATCAGGGGCCATAACTCTATTTAGAAAAGGCAAAGGTCCACATTTATCATAAGGCAGTGATGTCTGTTTGATATAAGGCTTCACCGCAATTTTAGTTAAAATCCAAAATAAGATAAATAAGTTATCAAAACCTTGCACCTAAGCTTTATCCAAAATGTGCGTTTTTGTTAAGTAACTCAGGGGTCATAACTCTATTCTGAAAAGGAGAAAATCGGCATTGCTTGTAAGAAAGAGGCATCTTAATAATATAACACTTCACAGTAAAGTTTGTTTTAACCGAAAACAATTTAATGAAGTGCATGAAAGCTTTCGCCAAGGTGGATGCCCGTCCTTCCCTCAACCCATCTGCCCGCCATCTTCAATCTTTAAACCGCTTTTAAATTATTTTTTTTTGAACATTGCATTCTGCATGAACATAATATAATCAGGCGTGCTTATGTCTTATTAATGAACAAAACAAAATCATATCGCTAAAATATAAACCTGTACACATTTTTTCTTCGAATATCAATATTTTCTTATCACTTACGGGCTTCCGTAGTAAATGCCTCGGTGTTACGAAATGCAAGGAATACCATTAATCCATACAGTGGTTTCGTGTATAGTACAGTTTCTGATATTGATATGCAAAATATCACGAGTATATCTTTCCGGGTAAACCAAAAGTGTTTTTTTGCACGATACGAGAGGTTGGGTCCCAGCCTATATGCATGCCATCTTCATGATGACTAAAATGATCGTACTATTGACGTTTTAAATATTGAGTTCTGCTCAACCCGGAGCTGGAGAACGTGAACGGTATCAAACGTATGTCACTACCGTTCATGAACAGTAACGAACTGAGACTGCATTATTGTTTACATTTATCGGGTTCGTGAATTTCCTAATTTCTCCTTTCATACTCTGTTAACATTGAATATTGAACATTTTATATAACCTGGCTGATATTCCTTTATTTACAGTGTGCCGATTTTTGGGATGACACTAGAGTAAGAATGAGGTTTGGTGCACCGCAACATAGAAGCTTGTTTAAGCGCCCTGCGGCCTTTTTTCCACTGACCGTTCAACGCGGTGGCCCTAGTTCAGCCCGTTTGTGTTTGTGGTGGCGCATGCTTTGCTGTTTATTAGCATTGTTATTATTGTTTGTTTTAATACGTGTTTATGGTTTCCTGTGTCCAGTGAAAGCTTAATTTCCTGTTCGATTTGTATGCCTACCATTGTAATATCAATGGCATTAGTAATGGTATATAAACGAGCACGTCAAACTTGGTCCAAATTTAACGTAAGTAAATTGCATCTGCTATCTTTCAATAATTAAGAAGTACATATATTAGTATGGCACTAATAATCATGACACAATTACACCTATTTCATTCACTCTGACCAACGTTTTGTACTGATGCTATTTTTTGCAATGATACTTTCGCATTATTGGTTTGTTTTTGAAGACAATATGAAGACGAGTTGTTTAATGATCTACTCCGGCGATCGTTTACCCATGTTTGAGCTCTTATAACACATTCAAAACAAACGACTAATTTATTGTGTTCAGTACACAGTAGTGTATGATGACGTCTAATTAAAGTCCAAACGGACGGCGACGTTTGACGTTTGTCTGCAGTCTTGTCTTGTCGTGCTCTCAATGTTTTATTCTCTTGTTGCTCTGGCTTCTGCCAAGTCATTGAGAACCTTCCTTGTGGCTTTCTATGCTATTGTTATTTTTTGTATTTATCTATACACGAGCATCTTTGTGTTTTGCTTCTATTGCCTATTAATTCTGCCTTGGCCTTGTTGGTTAGAGAATAGTTCATGGCGTGGATTTCTTTGTTTACACTGTCCCTTTTTGGGATGACAGTAGTGTAAGTGGGAGGTTTGGTGCACCCTAGAACCTGGTTTAAAACCCCAGCGGCCGTTGTTGTCACTGACCGTTCCAAAGCGGTAGCCCTATTGTCAACTCTGGTATGTTTGTGATGTTTTATCTTGCCTTTCATTCATATTTATATATGGCTGTTCTTTGCTTCTGTGTGTGTTTGTGGTTGACCGTCGTCTTTGAATGATACTTTTCCTGTTCGATTATTTTATCTACTTTTATTACTTACTTATCCTTTAGTTTCAGTACGCAGTAGTGTTATTACTAACTTATCCTTTGGATTCAGTACGCAGTAGTGTTATTACTTATGTATCCTTTGGTTTCAGTACGCAGTAGTGTTATTACTTACTTATCCCTTGGGTTCAGTACGCAGTAGTGTTATTACTTGCTTATTTCTTGGGTTTAGTACGCAGTAGTGTTATTATTTACTTATCCATTGGTTTCATTACGCAGTAGTGTTATTACTTACTTATCTTTGGGTTTCAGTACGCAATAGAGTTATTACTTACTTATCCTTTGAGTTCATCGATCCCAATCAAAGTGACAAAGTAAAATACCGTTAATGAGACATAACATTAATTTGTAACGCCTCTCATGCCCACTAGCACCGGCTAATGCAGTATTCTACTTTAAACTCACAACGATTGGGCTTGATGATCCCAACGGACCAATAAATAATAACTTTCAATTTGTAGGCAAAGCGCGACATGTTACATCCGCCACAGGGCACAAAACAAACGATAGATATGAATGTCAATAAATACTGAAAATACAGTAACAGAAACAAGAACGAAAACTGGCAGACATGGTTTGATTTAGTCTGTTCGTATGATATAATATGTCACACCCTCTAGCTTCGGCTTGAACAGTATTCTCCGCAACGGTTGGACTCGATACTCCCTACAACACAGTAAGTAATAACGATACTGAATTGTAGTTATGGCATTGCATTTTAGTGCCTGTAGATTACAGTTTAGTTAATCTTTCGGAAATTTAGTTAGACGGTGTATTAAAACAGATTATCACCATATCATTTTACAACGCACTGAATATTAAGTGGTTTATCCATGTACAGTTAACCACTATGGTTTCCTCCTTAATTGTGCGATGACACGACATGTTGTGAACCCTATGATCCTGTCTAGCTAAATCCTGAAACGGATGGTATTGTTTAATGTTCGTGTAAATCTTGTTATAGCGTGCAGTTAACGGTTTATCTTCGTGTTGCTGTCTTCTTTCAAGTCATTGATTACTTGTTTATGGTTTTCCGTGTCTCATTTTTGTATTCATATAAAGTTCTTTGTTGTGTTTTATTTATATTGCCTGATAATGCTGGCTTCCTTCCTCATTGGATAAACTGTCTGGTTTTATGGGTATGACAAGCGGGTCACAGAGAGATATAGTGCACCATAGAGCCTGGTTTAAACCTTCAGCGCCTGTCTGTCACTGACCGTACAAAGGTGGTATTCATATTGTAAACCCGTTTATATTTGTGGTTTTGCAAACATTGCTTTTATCTTTCTTTCTTATTGTGTGGGTTGAATGCGTTGTTTTGGTTGACTGTGTTCGGTGAAAGCTACATTTCTTGCTCATGTTAATACAATCTTGCTTTACGTTTTCATTTACATGTACTTTTCTGTTTTATTTATCATCGTTTTACCTCTGGTACCCACACAATCTGTACTCTTATGGCAGTTAACACTTGCAATATGTCTATTTCGTATTTGTTCTGTGCATTACCCCTTGAATTCAAAGAGAGTTTGCTCTATATTAACAACTGTTTTTATTATACTTCACGTTTACACTCCTGTATAAATTGCACATACCTTTAGCGTGAAGCAATTTTTACTGTTCACCAGTAAACAGTTTTTTTCTGTTACACGATTGTGACGTCACGCGAAGTATAAAAATGGGTTTGGCAATTGGAAATCGGTGGACGCTTATTAAAATACAGTTGAAGTTATGTCAATCGTAAGACGCTTGGTTTACCAAACGACAATAAAACAATGTGGCGATCAGATTTGTTACTTTAAATTAAAAATGGTATAAAAGTATAAATTTAAAAAGAAAAAAAATTATTGCGATTTTTTCGCCCGCGTATATTTAAATTTTAATCAAAACATTTGTTCGGTATAATAAAATAAATATTGCATCCCAGTGAGGGTGACAGTGGATATTGTCAACCTTCGGAAAAATAATGGCAACCTCGTCTTCGCCTCGTTTGACATTATTTTCCTCAGGTTGACAATATCCACTGTCACCCTCACTGGGATGCAATATTTATATAATGTTTTATGGGAACGTAACTCTGTTCCGGAATATTAACGCAATAACGATAAGTATAAAAGTCGAACAGGATATGAAGCTTACACAGAACACAGTAAACCCAAAAACACGCAAAACGACAAACATGAATGGCAAATAAGTTATAATTCAGAGAGAAACATGCTAGAACTTCATATCAAACGTAAATCTATAAGCATACATACATATCTCGTTTCGTCTCATTTTTCAATATTTCTGATTTTTACTTATCAGCTACAAAACATGCATTTGCGTGCTATAGTTCGTATCCTAAAAAGACAATTACTTTGTTTTAAAGCTTTCACTATGTTCTTCTGTTTCCATCACTTTGAGATCAGGAATAGGTTAGGTACATTAAAGTTGTTATACTACAAACAGAATGAAGTCCACTGTAGGACATTTACTAATTAACAATCTACGCTATCAGGATGTTACTGTGACATGACAAATGCTAGAATCGTAAGCTTGATCTGCTTTTAGAAAATAAATGATATGAAAGAACTCTTCTGTGATAAGAACTATCTCAACCTAACCTAAATGATGACGTGATTTACAAACAGTGTAACATCCTTGGTCATGATTAGTTACACTGTTGAAAACTTATAAGATATGTTATCAAAAGTGGTTTTGAGTATATTATTTTTTCCAACGCTCTGCATGTTTATATTTGATTCATTTCCATAACCACACTATGCGTTTCTCTTTGATTGTGCGATGTCCTGAAAAAGTATGCACCCTATGGTAACGTCTATCTAAATGCCTTTAACGGCTTATTCTCGTGTTGATGTGGCTACTGCTATGTCATCTAGTACTTGCTCTGCCGCTTTCTATCCTTTCTTTATATTCAGTAATACATGATCATATTTGTGTTATACTTTTACTTATATTAGCTATTTAAAGCTACAGAGTCCCTATATATCAATCGATTTCTTCTTTGTAGGCGTGTCTTTATTTGTAACTTCATGTTCACCAGCTCATGTCGAAATCGGGTATTTAAGCGAGCAAATATAGCGAAGGAAATCATTTACTGTATATACATCGACCAGTGCACATCGTACCAATACACAGGTAACAGTAATTTTTACAAAAAAAAAAGTTAGCTTCTTTCGGGGCTCGAACACACGACCTTCTGATTTCAAGTCCTCTGCTCTATCCACTGAACTACGACGCTACTTGAGAAAACAGTATACTAACTACCATATATTATGAGGCAAAATAACTTAACATATTTGAACGCAACTAATGATGGATCAATAAATATGCAGTCCATATTGTCGCACGTGTTAATTAACATTGCCTGGTGTAATACTGTAGCTTATCAATATGAAACTAATACTTCGCCTCAAATCCACCATATCTCGACTTGTTATTTAGCGCTTGATGAGTTTGTGTGTGCGCTCTTGTCATTACGCAATGCCTATTTAGTGTTAAAAATGCTACAAAATACCAATAAATAGCAGTGGTCTAGAGGTTCAGCGTACATCTTTCAAATCTTACAAGTGCAAGGCTGTGATTCAAATCCCGTTCCGGGCAACTATTTTTTTATCACATATATTCTGGAGCCATATATTTATCGATGTTACCTGTACGGAGGCTAAATAAAAATGTGAAATTTTACGTATCGATTTCTCCTTATATACCGACTTTTGGGGGGTTCGTCGATTTGAAACTACTTCACACGTGACTCATTCATATTCATGAGTTATTACCAGTTAAAATAGGGACTGTACAGCTTTAAGCTGTCTAGTTTGTTAAAGGATATAGCCTGGCGGAGATTTCTTTATTTAAAATGTTCCGTTTTATTGGATGACAATAAGGTAAGAGTCATGATATTTGACATCTGATGCACCCTAGAACCAGATTTAAACCTCAAGTGGCCTTTTTGCCACTAACCGTTTTATGTTTACTGTGTTCCATGCATGCTACAAGCCCTGTTAAATATGTATACCTACATGTAAGTAAAAAAGGAAGACAAGTCGTAGACCGAATAATGATCATCACCAGCACAGGTTTATATGTTATATATAACGTCGAGCGGCAATGAGCGGCAATCAGTGCTGAATGCATATGTTTTGTACACGAATATGCAATTGAAATGAGAGACTTATACGAACATTTTGGATGTTATACTGTATCGGAGGCAGTTTTAGTTTTCACTGTTAATTTATTTTGTGTCTGTTTCAGCAAGAACATTACTTGTAATTAACACATGATTAGATTAGGCTCAATGTGAATTCTAACAAATACGATGCAATAATGACTAACAGATAAAATTATCACTGTATGACAGCCATGCTAATCATACCTTACATTATGTTCAACTAGGCTTTTCCTGAAGTGTATGTCAGACTATGTTACAAGTTACACTGTTCAACAAAAAACGTGCCTTTCGTTTTCTTTTATTCTTCTGTAAACGTCTCAGAAAAAAGGTAATAACAATATAATAAACATGCATTTAATAAATGAAAGAAGTCCTAACGCTCCAGAGAAAATAATAACAATAGAATAAACTCTGACTTTCATAAATGAAACATTCCTCTCTGTATGTATCACATGATATCACCTTGTTGTAAAACCTTTCATATTGTTCACTGTCTTGTGAAAAGGTAGTGCAATGTGTAAACGAACTAACGGTACGACCACACCATCCCCCTACACCGCCCCTCAGTGATGCAGTTCAAAGTATGCTGTAAAAGGTCTCCCTGTGCTACGAATCAGTAATTTGTTTTTTACTGTTCCTTTGGGAATAACGAGCATTACGTCATTTTCGGTAATTTCACTGCCCAACTCAAAGTTATACGACGATTGAAAGTATAATAAGTATACAGTTAAATACATTTGTCGCTTCATATGTGGCGTTGAAGTGGAATACCACTAGGGGGTTTGAGAGTTGCTGCTTCTTACATGTGTACATTATCTCTTATGACTCAATAAAACCGAGTCTGCTACTTTATTTTCTTGGTCTGTTTATTGCTTTCAAGGGATCTCCCTTATCAGTATATATATTCTAAATGGCATCCTAGTTACATTTGATAGTTGTATTGCCATAGCCACAACATCAATACAATATTCCGGAATAACATCATATGCTTAGTTTGTAAATCACATCACCATAGAAGTCAGGTTGTGATAGTCCTTGTCGCAGAAGAGTTCTTAAATTACTTTTATATTTTAAAGTAGATCAAGGTTACGATAATAAAATGTTGAAAGTTGTTTCGAAGTTTATTATAACGGTAGCCCTGCTGGAGTAGCGTTTTAGTTATACAAAGATTACGAATATTAATGTCCTCAACAGGACTACAAGCTGTAGAACAAGGAATAAGTTAGACGCCTTAAGAAGTAGCCCGGGGAACATGGAACATCCCCATCTAAATGGGGATAATTAACAATATCAAAATTAAAATCATCTCTCTTATCATACATTTGATTAATTGTTCGCCATTTTCAATAGATAGATGTAAATCCAGAAAAGAAGCGACAGTATCAGAATTGTTAGCCTTTTTAAGTTGAAGTTCCTGTTGATAGACATTATTAACCCCAGAAGAAACAAAAGGATTGTCAATATTCAATATGGCATCCAAATGTCGAGAAGTGTCATTACAGGCTCAAATTACATCTGCTTGAGTATCGGATGAAAGACTCAACATGTAATCTCTTTCAAAGCAATAAAAGAACAAAACTGCGACAAGAGGTGCACAATACAATAGCAACAATATCTAATTCTAAATTCTAGAAATGAATGCGGCATAATTGGCTTGATGATTCCAAAGGACCAGTAAATAATAACACTACTGATTTGTAGTCGGGGCGTCTTTTTACGGCCGCCACACAGCACTAAGCAAACGCTAGTGTGAATGGCAATACATTCTGTAAAGGTGATCCCTGCTAAGCAACAAACACAAACAAGAGAGAAAAGTAGCAGACTTGGTTTATTGAGTTTGTTCAATAGAGGTCATATAAGCTGCAACACCTCTCACGCCTCCTAGCACCGGCTTAAGCAATATTCTACTCTTTTTTTTTTGTATATTTGTTTTTGATTTTTTAAGTTTGACGTTCATAGTATACTAGTAGTAGTTTATTGTTTTTAACATATATAATAATAACATGTATCCAATGATCCAAAGTCGGTACTGTATGATGGATGAACTTAGATAATAACTGGAGATCTATACTGAGCTTTTTATCAATTCGGGTCAGACTCTTAGCAGATGCAATTACCTCTCATGTTTTTGAACCTATTATAAGTGTTTGCAGCTATAGCGTTACAACATACAACTAATTGATCTAACAACTTCTTGATAGACTTGACACTTAATGACATCTAGTGTTGTCTTCTGCTGGCTGTCGAGTCATGTGGCAATTAAAGGCAATGTAAAAGCTGGCAAGACTTTTGAATAAGTATGTGCTTGAACGTGGCTGTTAATTTGCATTATTTTATAAGATGGGTATTCGGTCATACTATGCAATTCCAAAATGTTCCAGCTGAAATATGGGTAGCCCATAAGATATCCAACAAAGGGACACGCAGCAATCTTGATGTCTTTTTCACACAAGATCACGCACCAAACAAATGTCTACTAAACATTTGTATTAGTTTTTTTTTCTCTATTGGTAGAGTTTGCTGTTTCCAAAGGATCCTCCTTGTAAGTATGTATTAAAATGCACACTAGCATTCGTTTAGCGCAGTGTGACGGATCTATACAGTATACCCGTCCTACGAATCAATATTATTATTTTTACTGGTCCTTTGGGATCAACGAGATTATGGATGTCATATTCATATAAAACGCTAATACATGTGTTTAATATAACAATTGTAAAATAATACAACTAAACTTAAAAATTGCAAACTGACAGTTAATAATTCAATTACAGCCTTTTTCTGAAAACTCGGTCAATCCCGTCATTCTTCGGGATCCCGTCTCGTGTGTATATTGTAACAGAGTTACCCTATTTGGGGTTAATTATAATCTTTGACTAATAGTTAATTGGGAAGATAAAATGATACACTGAATTCGAACATCAAGCAGCTTTAATAAATAACTGTTCATGCACTGAACAATGACTAACATTGATATTTTGATAACTAAGATGTAGCACAAACTTGTATTTGTCTGCGGTCTTGTTTTGTCGTGAACTCAATGGTTTATTATCTTGTTGCTCTGCCGTCATCGACTTTAAAGCAACAAATAATGGGCATAATGATCCCAAAGGACCAGTAAATAATAACACTACTGGTTATTATCACATAACATGGCTTCTGGGAGTGCAGTAAAGCCATTACTTATTTCTCGTAATACACTGCTGTATTACAGATGCAAATGAGGACCGAATCACTGTTTTGTATACAGTAAAACATTTAATCCACATTATTTGCATGGTATATCATACGATACGTTGAGACACCGTAACTAGTTATCATTATTTGAGATCTTACTCCATACAGTGCATGTCAGTAACGTTACATTGAGTTTGTAAGGCGAGTTCAAGGGTGCACCAAATCTCACTCTTACCCTGTCTCATCCCTAAATAAAGACCAGTGTAAATTAAAAAAAATCCCCTTCCGAGTTAACCCCTCAGAGGAAGCGTAGATAGGTCTTACAACAAAGATTATGATAATGGACCTTTGGAAACGGCTGAAAACTTACAAGTCTAACAGAAAAAGTAGAATTCCAGGATCATAGTCAACCAAATCAGGCATCGTAAAAAAATAATAATTATAAAGAAAACAGAGAGGCAAGGTACGTGACATCACAAACATAAAATGTCTGGCAATACGGGTGTCGCCTTGGGACGGTCAGTGGCCAAAAGGCCGCTGTATACATTCACCCCTGGATATATAATAATTACTGTATTCAGCATTAAACATTCAGTACAACGTGTATAGCCTACAAACAATACATATACAATACAGTGAGAACATCAAAGAAAATATGAGAAAATAAGAAAGGAAAAAACAACATCGAATACAAAATCTACGTTTACAGAGAAGCATTATAGCTTTATTATTATTATTTTTAATTTTTTATGGAAAACAGATTGAAATGTGATAAAGAAATTTAAACTTGCATTTAATTTCAAAGTTTAAATAATTTTATTAATTTAATTTATAATTTATCTGTTCGAGTTATTTGACAATTACGCATCAACATTGTTTATCGTGGGCCATCTGCAAAGGTAGGGTTATAATGTTTCTGTCTACAGTGCTTATATATTGGACAGACAAGAAAACAATGGTATTCGTTTTCTACTACTATATTTTGGGTACACTGTCTATATTTACTATTTTCTCGCGGGATATTAAGATATCTACCATTTTCGACGGCTAAATTGTGAGAGGAGAGTCTAAATTTACCCAGTGTTATTCGGAATTTATTATCATCTAACAGGTTCAAATATTTTTCCATATCAAAACTTTCTTTATAGTGGCAGTAGGTTTCTAACCTGTTAGAGTTATTGATATTTGAGTACCAACATTGATTATATGAATCAAGCAAGCGTTGTTTTATTAATTCAAATGGAATATCTACTTTAAATTTATACAACCAAACATAAGACAATCCAAGGTTGTCAAGGATATATTTAATTTGATATAGTATGTGCAATGGTACTGGCTCATAATTATCAAAAAAGAATATCGTCAGTGAAGTGTACGTGATTGTGCCACCGAATGCATTACATAAAGTATTGATAATTTTAGAAATAATACGCATTATGTAGGATATAGAGGATCTTAAAAACTCTTACAAACGAGTTGGATAAAATGATAGGATAGGAAGCTCTCGTATCTTTTTATCCAACGAGTTTATTAAAGTCAATAATACACAGTGACATAACACACCTACGACGTGATCGTTTTACTTTAATGTTGTCAATTTACCTTATATACGGCGGCAATTTGAAAGAGAAATCATGACGTTGTTTTGTTGTTTACATGATGTCGCTACATAACGCGGCTGTAAATGCGTTCGCATAACAAATAATGCGACACCTTAAACCAAATTTAACGTTACTAGCATGCATCGTATTATATAGAGTTTATAAGATTGTAATGGAATAAGATAATTGCCATGTGATTCACGTGTTGTTTGATTCGGCATTGATTAAATAATTAGTTGTTGGCATACATCTCCAAGAAACGATTGCGGCGCGTATCTATAGAAACAAATACTAGTACAGTGGTAAGTGACAATGGTAGGAGTGCTTGGTGTATACGGGTTATAAGGGTTATAAGGATATACGGGTTATAAGGGTTATAAGGAGACTCCTATTAATTAGCAATTACATAGTGTTAACCGTTGTCCTGTATTATAAGGAGTTATATTTATTAAGAAATAAGTTTTATTAAGAAATAACATATTTCCAGCGGGTTTATATTGTCCCAGTTCAATACCTTGTGGGTGGGACTTGAAGTTCATCGATGCAAGGGCCGCAGGCCCGCGGTTTTGAAGGGTTTTAAGTCCCAAAAACAAGGTTTTGATTTCGCACAATATAAACCCGCTGAATATTTTATTTCTTAACATGGAGTTTTATGTATCATGAAGGGCATTTGACGAGAACTCGCATTGATGAGAGGCGAAGGTTGTTGGAACGTAGCGTTGCTTATGATAACGCATTTCATTACGTTGTTGTTTTGCATCTGACGTTTAAAATGACGTCTCAACGGTTAACGTGTTTTCTGGAGTTTAAAAAATGGCTTCTTAACGGTTGACGCACGTGACGTCAGAGGTTTATATAGCTTTTTTCAGACCATCTCCATAACCAATCAAAATTGAGTATTTTAATAAACCATGTTAGATTAAATGTAACATTTTAATTTGTACACACTTTCCGAATAAATAATGAGCTTAACGCACTTTATATATGTATGTGGCCTCCGGCCCATAACACAATGCATTTTATATACAAACAAACACATGTGTAACTGGTACACCTAACATATATACATGGAGTTAATATACAAAACCACCAATATTTTAGGCAATCAACGCGAAAATACTATTTATTCACAAAGTCTCTAAAAAACATGTTCTTTTGTGAAAAGCATAAAATATGAACATGGCTAAAAGTTTTATAATTAATGGATTTTCATTTGAAAACAATGATTTAAATGTGTACAGAGAATAATTATGTGTAAATTGTATTGGTATGTATTTCAGTCTTAAATTATCATACAGTTTGTATTCAAATATAAAGTGATATTCATTTTCTACGGTGTTTCGGCAATGTTTGCATACCCTTTCATTCCTAGGAATACCTCTGTACCTCCCTTTTTCTATTTCGAGATCATGCGAGGAAGTTCGAAAAGATGTATTTTCGTATTGTAAGGCAATTTAAATATTTTTCAAACTTAAAATCTGTTAAAAAATCTCAGTATATTTCTAGTTTTTGGTTAGTGTGGATGTTTTCGGACCATGTTTGATAAAACTGGTCTTTTAGTCTGCTTATATACACTTTAAGGAAAAGAGATTCATTTTCGACAGTTTGGTTAACGATGTATAATACTAATGGTAATGTTAAACCTTCATTTACATACATGACTAGGCACACTTTTACTGGGCACACTACCATAACAACCTGTACACTATTTAACGGGGAACATCATCGTAACAACCTGTACACAGTTTAACTGTTTAGAATATTTAACGAGAGCACAATATCATTATAACATGTATAATAGTTAACGGGCCACACTATCGCCACAAATTTTACATTATTTAACGGGGAACACTATCGCCAAAACATGTACACTATTTAACGGTGAAAACTATCGTCACAAATTGTACACTATTTATCGAGGCACACTGTCGTCACAAAGTGTACATTAGTTAACAGGGAGTACTATCATCACAAAGTGTACACTATTTAACTCGGTGCACTATCGTCACAAAGAGTACACTATATTCATTGCAATTAACTAGGTTTGTATTACCGTAGATTCTCATGAACATACAAAGTACATCCAAGCATCCTTCTTACTATTTTTTTCCCAAGGGATCCCCTTTTCAAAACGTATATTTCTAATAATGTGTTTTGTATGCTTCTGTATGCTGTGTTGTTTATTATCTCGTAAATGTTGATATGTAAACATAATAGTATTATCTTAACCTTAAAATCGTAAACAAGTGTTTGTTGGGATTGTGTATGATCAATTATTGTGATATTGTATGTGTGCATAAATGATTACTGATATATAATATAGTGTAGGCCTATACGTATACTAATAATAATACGAATAAGTATAAAAGGAAATGCAGCTTTCACAGTACACAGTAAACACAAAAGCACGCAAAAAGACAAACATGAATGGCAGTGTAAAGGCATATGACGTCACAAACACAAAAAGGGTTGACAATAGGGCAACCGCCTTGGAACGGTCAGTGGCAAAATGCCAATAAGGGTTTAAACCAGGTTCTAGTGTGCGCCAAACCTATGTATGTTGACAGCATGGTCCAATAAAGTGATTACAGTAGTGGTCCAAAACATTGAAGAACAGTGTAGGCCATGAAACAGCAGCGCAGAACATAATAGAAAATATTATACACCAAACAAACATAACATTTTGAAAACATCAGACAATTTCAGAAATAAATGGAAGGTATACCGATATTCTTATGCATTCCAAATACAGAGGAAAATAATACAGGGTCGGGTTTTAGGCGATACAAGTTAGCGCAGGACATCATTTACTTTAACGACATCGAGCACTACACATCATATCTACACAGGTAGCATTATGATTATCATATATTATGATGCAAAATAACTTGGCGTATTTGAAGGACCCTCACGATTTATCAGTATATATTCCATCAAATCGCACAAGTAAATAACCATACGTGACGTAAAACTATTTATTTTCAATTTAACTAACATTCCTTCTAAAAACTTTAATTTTGATTTGTTAATTTAGCGGATGATACGTTTTTGCTCGTGAATTTTCTATTGTAATTACGTAATGACTGTTTAGTGTTAGAATTACTACTACATACCATCATCATTTCGTAGTGTAGTCGTAACTCTTTGGACGTTCGTCGAAATAAAACTATTTCGCCCGTGACTTAATCATATTCAGTTAGTATCAGTTTAAGTATAGTCATTAGTTTAAAGTAAACCGAATTGTTTTTGGACTAGCAGTAAAAAGGAGTCTATGAATTTGTGATTTCCTAACATTAATATAGCGGAATTTTTATTTATTAACGTTATACCAATTATTGATCGTTGGTTGCCTTGCTATCTTCACGTGAACATAACATTGTCAACATAATTATTCTTGTTTAATATAACAAATCGAACTTCGTGTAGCCAGGGAGTAATTATTTAGTAATTACTTTATTTAGTAATTACTCCCTTGTGTAAATCGCCGTTCTAATGGTGATTCGTACAACTACTAAATCGAATCCTGTGATTCCAATATGACAAAGCGCTGTATTCATCTACCATTATAAATTATACATACCTTATTGGATTTGACTTTGAACAGGCTAGAATAATATCAATTCATCAATTTCGTTTGACAAAGACACTGTGTGTGTGCAACTATACTGATGGCCTGCGGTGAAATAAAAGTCGGTAAAAAAACAAGCTGTAAGTGTAGAATTCACAGAACCGTCAACACAACACAGGCATTCAAAGAACACTCAACACAAACAAGGCATAGACATAACACTCAACACAAAACAGGCATTCACAGAACATTCAACACATCACAGGCATTCACAGAACAGTCAACACAACACATGCATTCACAGAACAGTCAACACAACACAGTCATTCACAGAACAGTCAACACAACACAGGCATTCACAGAACAGTCAACACCACATATGCATTTACAGAACAGTCACACACCATAGCCATTCAAAAGGGTACCGCCTTGGAACAATCACTGTCAAACTGCACTCTGTGGGAGGTATAACCAGATTCTAGGCTGCGACGAATCTCAATCTTACCAGGGTCGTAGCTAACCTGAAATGCATATATAGGCCTGGCTTTTTTAAACTTAGGTATGTAGTGGTGCGTTTTGGCGTATATCTGACAGAGCAGTTGTGCGGTATTTGAAGACATATTTTTTTTTTTACAAATTTGAGAAATAACATTTGACATAGCTGAATTACCTACACTGTCAAATAAAATAAAAAACAAATGTTAACCCTTAAACCCCACCCACTACGGCTTTAGTTTTTATTGCATTTTGGACATCTTTTTTTTTTCATTTTTCAAATTGATGTATAGGTCCACACCAATATGGCCTTATAGTAGCTACGCCGATGCTTACACTTGTGTCACTCCAATTAAACAGGAAAGGGTAAATAAAGCAATTTTCTCTAGGCTATATACACTACCAGAATAGGCTATATTAATAGGCAATAGAAGTATAAGGCAAGCATGCTCATGGGGACAGGAATATCGAAAAAAATAATAACCTAGGCAACCACACAAGCAGGCATAAAAAACGAACAGAAAATGCAGATTTCACAGTACACAGTCAGTCAAAAACACGCATAAACACAAACAACAATTACAATGTTAACAAGAAGCAAGACAAGCGACAAGACAAACTCAAACGGGTTGACAATATGGCTACTACCTTGGAACGGTCAGTGACAAAAAGGGCGCTGGGCATTTAAATCAGGTTCTATGGTGCACACAACCACACTCTTACCCTAGTTTATGGAACGCTAGTGTAATCCCAGTAAAATGAGTATAAATAAAAAAATCTGCCCAGGTTATATCCTCTAAAAAAAGGACATTCATAGGTAATAGGCAAAAACATTATAAAAGTTAATGCGTGTATCTATAATATTAAGAATTGACTTTTTCCAAGTAGAAAGCGAGTTTGGGTCCACATGTTCTCTACGACACCATTTTATACTAAACTCTTCAATGGAGTGGGCGATCTGGGCACGACAGGCATTAAAAGCAATAGTTGAATGTAATCTATATTTAGGACATTTCGAAAACAAATGTCGAATACGTTTATCAATAATATCAAAATTAACAGTGATGACATGACCTGCTGGAGAATAGCAAAGTTTTGATGTGTTGCATTCACATTCCTTAGGAGTATTATGTACTATATCAAGGTCAGAAACTATTTTGTTGTAGTTGAAAATATAATAGGCTTTTTATAACAAATTACAGGACTTTTGGAATGTTTGAAATATTTTGGGATAGAATCAAGTACATGAGTATCTCGAAAAATACTAGGCATGTCAATGAAATCAATAACTTTATTAATATATAGTAGTTTTAGAAAATGCCTAACGTGATCAGACTCCTTGTCAATATGGGGTCGGAGAACATGTTGTGTGTAGCTTTGAACTGTGGAAGCAGTGTTATACAAGGGGTCTGTAGGAATGAACATTTTGTCGGCTTCCTCGTCGATCAACTTTAGTGAAGAAATGGACAAGGAGGTAATCCGTGAAAGCATAGAGTGCTTTCCAGACTGTTTAAAAATAGTATGTAAATCAGCGACAGAAATAATAACACGCGATTTACGTTTGATGTTACCATTATGCCTAAGATCATGAGACCGAGATTTACGCTTTCGAATAGCAAATATAGAACAAATGTCAATATTAGGATCCTTAGAAGTATTTCCTTCTTGATAAATATTGTCCTTAAGGCCGAGTGGATAAGGTGTCTGTAAGTTTTTCATCCACCTAAGTTGTGCAATATGTCTAGCTTTTATTTTAAAGCTTTTAGTAGCATCATTATCAAAAAATATATATTCAACCGGTTGAACAGTTACGTTATTAAAATTTATGACCTGACTGACGAAAGTGTTGGTACAAGTAATTTTTTAACTTTTTAGGATTACTTGCATTATATTTGTGTTCACGAAATTGAACTTTTAAGGATCGACCTGTTTGTCCAACATATTGTATACCGCAGCGTGGTACATTTCAAGTCAGAACATAAATGACGTGAGATGTACGTCAATCAACATTTGAAGCTAGACATACATTAAACAATCATGGTGGAATTGCAAGATAAACAATTGCAACAACTGCACCCCTTAGCATTGCACTTATTAATAGAGGGAAACACCCTGCGTCTTGAATGAACTAAATGATTTCTGAAGGGAGAGTTTATATAGTATTTCCTCAAAACAGGTGATCCTAGAGGAGTTACGGAAACCTTTGAGCCATTATTAAAAATCCTAGTAATATTATTAGAAGGAAGATGAAACGAGGTTGCCGAATGGAGATTTAAAGGTGTAAGGCGTACATATGGTTTATTTCTAAGAAATGAAGAGTTATTTTGTGGAATTTGTATTGATGACGCAGTGTAACCGAAGAGGTGAAAGATTTATTTTAACAGTTCTAACTAACAGACTCATAATTGTTTTTTTGGAGAGAAATACCATTCTGTAAAAAGCGAAATAAGGGCCAATTAGTATTTGTTAGAGATACGAAATAGAATCGTATCAAAGATCCATAAGAAATAATATTCGTCAGGTATGGTACCACCATTTATAGACAAATTGTTGGTATCCCTATGGGTGCGAACTGAGCATTACTTGTCGCAGATTTGTTTTTATTTTGCTAGGAAAGAGATTTCTTGTTGAGTTTTTCACCAGATACCCAAGCATATGTTATTGAATCTTTTAATGACACCTTTCGGTATCTGGATGACATACTGAACATTGACAACCCTTTTTTTTCAACTATGGTTGATAATATTTATCCTAAAGGACTTCAGCTTAATAAAGCTAATATATCTGATAATAACATTTCTTTTCTTGATTTAGATCTCTCGATTGAAAATGGTGAACTAATTAGCAAAATCTATGACAAGAGAGATGATTTTAATTTTGACATTGTTAATTACCCCAACTTGGATGGAGATGTTCCCCGAGCAACTTATTATGGGGTGTATGTGTCTCAACTTATTCGTTTTTCAAGAGCTTGTACTTGAGTTGAGGACTTTAATATTCGTATTCTTTGTATAACTAAAAAGCTACTCAATCAGGGTTACCATTGCCATAAATTTCGTAAAGCTTTTGCAAAATTTTATTATCGTAACCCTGATCTTCTTTCCAATTCTAAAAGTAATGTAAGGACTCTTCTGCGACAAGGACTATCACAACCTGACTTCTATGGTGATGTGATTTATAAACTTCGTAAAATTCTTGGTCACGATCACTTTCATACTATCTTTTTTAAACTTGTTAAAACGTTTATCAAAAGAGGTTATGACCCTATCATTTTGCAACGCACTGCATGCTTGGTGGTGGTCTCTTTTACAGTTCGCCACTATGCTTTCCTCTTTAATTGTACGATGACCTGGAGCCTATGATGACGCCTACCAAAAGCCCATTGGGACGGTAGCGTTTGATGTTTGTCTATGATCTTTCTTGTCGTGCCTTTAATGGTTTATTCTCTTACTGCTCTGGCTTCTGCCAAGTCATTGAGTACCTTCATTGTGGCTTTCTAGGCTATTGTTTTTTTTGTATTATATTTACTCGAGCGTAATTGTGTTTTACTTATATTGCCTATTGATGCTGCCTTGTTGGTTAGATATTAGATCATGGCGGGGATTTCTTTATTTACACTGTGCTGTTTAATGGGATGATAGAAGAGTAGGTGTGAGGTCTGGTGCACCCTAGAACCGGTTTAAACTCCCAGTGGCCTACTTTGCCACTGACCGTTCCAAGGCGGTATCCATATTGTCAAACCTTATGTGTTTGTGATTAGGCTTTAAAGGCACGACAAGAAAGATCATAGACAAACATCAAACGCTACCGTCCCAATGGGCTTTTGGTAGGCGTCATCAAAGGCTCCAGGTCATCGTACAATTAAAGAGGAAAGCATAGTGGCAAACTGTAAAAGAGACCACCACATAACCTTTTTGATAAACGTTTTAACACATTTAACAAAGATAGTATGAAGTCCGATTTTCTTATATTTCTTTTTACGGACTGTTATAAGAGGTCCGAAACTCGACGTCAGTGTCTAATACAAGAAAGATAAAAATATCGGACAGGGAAAGCAGCATTCAAGGACGACAGTCAACCACAAAACACAAAAACAAACACGCAAACAGACAAACGAAAAGGCAATAGTAATAACAAATGCAAACGACATCACAAACACAAAAGGGTTGACAATAGGGCTACCGTCTTGGAACGGTCAGTGGCAACAAAGGCCACTGGGGTTTAAACCGGTTCTAGGGTGCACCAAACCTCACACTTATCCTACTGTCATCCCATTAAAGAGGACAGTGTACATAAAGATAATGAGAAAAGTTAAGGAAAACCCTAATACAATGGGCCAAAATGTCGATGAGCACAAAACCTTCAATGCGGTATATGAAACACACGTGCTTAAGGAAAAAACTGGATCAATGAATGTCATACAATCCCTGTAGGATGTAAAAATAACTATATTGATTGGATGTATGGGGAAACTTTTTACGGTCGCCACACGGCACAAACAAGAATATATAAAGAAATATAAAAAGATCGGACAGTGTTTCAAGGAGGACAGTCAACCACTAAACACAGAAACAAACACGCAAACAGACAAATAAGAAGGCAAAAGTATTATTCAATGCAAACGTCATCACAAACACAAAATGGTTGACAATATGGCTACCGCATTGGAATTGTCAGTGGCAAAGTAGGCCACTGGGTGTTTAAACCGGTTCTAGGGTGCACCAAACCTCACAGTTACCCTACTGTCATCCCATTAAAACAGGACAGTGTAAATAAAATAATCCCCTCCAGGTTACAATCTCTAACCAACAAGGCAGCATCAATAGGCAATATAAGTAAAGCACAAACATGCTCGTGTAAATATAATACAAAAACCCAATAGCATAGAAAGCCACAATGACTTGGCAGAAGCCAGAGCAACAAGAGAATAAACTATTAAGGGCACGACAAGAAAGATCATAGATAAACATCAAAGGCCACAGTCCCATTGGGCTTTAGGTAGGCGTCATCATAGGGTCCACAGCATGTCCGTTCATCGTACAATTAAAGAGGTAAGCATAGTGGCGAACTGTAAAAGGGTCCACCACCAAACATGCAGTACGTTGCAAGATGATAGGGTCATAACCTCTTTTGATAAACTTTTTAACAAGTTTAACAAAGATAGTATGAACGTGATCATGACCAAGAATTTGACGAAGTTTATAAATCACATCATAATAGAGGTCAGGTTGTGTCAGTCCTTGTCTCAGACGAGTCCTTAAATTACTTGGAAAGAAGATCAGGGTTACAATAATAACATTTTGCAAAGGTTTTACGAAGTTCATGGTAACGGTAACCAAGATTGAGTAGCTTTTTAAATATACAATGATTAGGAATATTGAAGTCCTCAACTCGAGAACAAGCTCTTGAAAAACGAATAAGTTGAGACATATACACCCCATAAGAATTTGCTCGGCGAACACATCCATCCAAGTGGGGATAATTAACAGTCAAAATTAAAATCAACTCTCTTGTCATAGATTTTGCTAACTATTTCACCATTTTCAATTGAGAGATCTAAATCAAGAAAAGAAGCGTTATTATCAGATATATTAGCTGTGTTAAGCTGAGGTTGTTTAGGACAAATATTAACCATAGTTGGAAGGAAAGGGTTGTCAATGTTCAATATGTCATCCAGATATCGAGAGGTGTCACTAAAGGCTTCAATAACATCTGCCTGGGTATCTGGTGAAAGACTCAACATGAAATCTCTTTCATAGCAAAATACAAACAAATCTGCGACAAATGGATTATGACCAATGATCGTTCTAAGTTTTCGTTTTATTGTAATGACAGTAGGGTAAGTCTGAGATTTGATTCACCCTAGAACCCGGTTTAAACCCCCAGCGGGCTTTTTTGCCACTGGCCGTTTCAAGGCGGTAGCTCTATGTTTAATGCTGACATTACAAAACAACCAAGTTTGCTAAAATAGTTCTTCTACTTAAAGGGACACCGATACTTTGTCAACCTTTTTGTGTTTTGGACGTCATATGCGTTTATTCATTGTTAACATTGCCTTTCATTTGTGTCCTTGTGCGTTTTTTTGGGTTTACCGTGTTCTGTGAAAACTGTATTTCCTGTTCGACTTTTATACTATTTTCAGTATTTATTGACATTTACACTAGCGTTTGTTTAGTGCTTTGTTGCGGCCGTAAAAAGTTACCCCGATTACAAAGCAGTTATGTTATTATTTACTCTTCCTTTGGGATCATCAAGGCCATTCTGTGTTGGTTTAAAGTAGAATATCGCTTAAGCCGATGCTAGGAGGCGTGAGAGGTGTTGCATCTGATAATAACCTCCCATGAACAGACTCAATAAAACCGAGTCTGCTACTTTTGTCTCTTGTTTATGCTTTTGCTTCCAAGGCATCACCACTTCAGTTTTTATTGACATTTACACTAGCGTTTATTTAGTGCTGTCTGGCGGTCGTAAAAAGACGCAAAGACTACACAGAGGATGTTACATGAGTGACTGTGTATAATTGATTTGAATGAATGAGTTGGATACAATGATAAGATACGAGGCTCTGCCGTGTATCCTATCCTTTTATATCACGAGTTTATTAACGTAAATAATACACAGTCACGAATGTAAGATTCTTTTTATCACATAACACACCTACGACGTGATAGTTTCACTTTAATTTTGTCAATTCACCTTATATACGGCGGCAATTTGTAAGAGAGATCATGACGTCGTTTTGTTGTTTACATGACGTCTCTTTTGTTACGCGGCTGTTAATGCGTTCGCCTACAAACTAAATTTAGCGTTACTAACATGCATTGTATTGAGTAAGATTTTGATAATTAGTTACGGTGTCTGAACGTATCGTATGATATTCCATGCAAATAATTGGGATTAAATGTTTTACTGTATACAACAAAGTGATGCGGTCCTGATTTGCATCTGTAATACACTAGTGTATTACGAGAAATAAGTCATGGCTTTACTGCACTCCCAGAATCCATGTTATGTGATAATAATCAGTAGTGTTATTATTAACTGGTCCTTTGGGACCATTAAAAAAGAGTATGTTAATGGACCTTTGGAAATGGCCGAAAACGACACATACGAAATATTGCAGTCTCGGTTTGATTGAGACTGTTCATGAGCGGTAGTGAAATTATGCTAGATACCGCTCACGCCCCTTAGCCCCGGGTTGAGCAGAACTCAATATTCATAAAATCAATAATACAAAAACTTAAACCATATCGAAGATGGCATGCATATGGCGGTGGACATGCAGTGTAACGCATCTTCATGTCATACGGCGTATGGTCCCAGTATCTAATAAAATTAAATGCCCCGAAGAGCGAAATAAACATAATGGAATTTAGTTGGGAGCAGCGGTTATGAAGCCTGCATATCACAAGTAACAGTCAAAAGACTAAATTAAAAAGCAGACAACATATCCTATAAGTGGTTAGACAATACCCAGAGCCTTTAATCGGCTGGAGTAGTGGATACACTGAATCGAAAATTAAGTAAGAAAACAAAACAAAAAAATGAAAAAGTACCACCAATAATTAAATATAAGTATCGGGCTCAGCGATCTCCAAAGATCGAATGAATAACTGTACATTACGCCCATTATTTGTTGCTTTAAAGTAGAATATCGATTAAACCAGTGCTAGGAGCGGTGAGAAGTGTTGCATCTTATAATTACCTTCCATGAACATACTCAATAAAACCGAGTCTGATAATGTTGCTGTGTTTGTGTTTGTTGCTTCCAACGGATCACATTTTCAGTATGTATTAAAATTCACACTAGCGTTTGTTTAGTGCTGTGTGGCAGCCGTAAAAAGTCGCCCCAACTACAAATGAGTTGTGTTGTTATTTACTGGTCCATTGGGATCATCAAACCCATTTATGTTGCTTTTAATAGAATATCGATTAATCCGGTGCTAGGAGGCGCGAGAGGTGTTGCAGTTTAAAATTACCTCTCATGAACATATTCAATACAACCGAATCTGCTACTTTTCTCGCTTGTTTGTGTTGGTTGCTTCCAAGGGATCCCATTTAGAGTATTTATGGACATTCACACTAGCGTCTGTTTAGTGCTGTGTTGCGGCCTTACACAGTCGCCTTGACTACAAATCAGTAGTGTTATTATCTGTTTTGCTTTAAAGTAGAATATCGCTTAAGACGGTGCTAGTATGCATTAGAGGTGTTGCAGTTTAAACTACCGCTCATGAACAGACTCAATAAAACCGAGTCTGCAACTTTACTTTTCTTTTCTCTCTTGTTTGTGTTTGTTGCTTCCAAAGGATCCCTGTTTCAGTATTTATTCCATTACATATACCCGAGTATTTAGTTGAAGACTCAACATGAAATCAAGAAATCAATACAAAAACAAATTTGCGACAAGAGGTGCATTTTTATCACCCAGAAAAACAAACAATTTGTATATAAACGGTATTTCGTTCCATACCTGACGAATATAGTATCAAATAGGAAAACAAGTCTTTCTTTAGTTAGTTTCTCTGGATGTGGACTTTATTGTTAGAAAATTTCTTTTGATGGGATGTAGTTTTGTTTACACCGTCTTGTCTATTTGGGCGCTGAAGACAGGATAATAGCGAGGATTGTGCGCCTATAAAATCGATTCAAGCAACCAGTAGGCCTTATTGCCTACTGACCGTTCCAAATCGGTAAACCTCTCTTCACCACCCTTTCTGTTGTTTTTTGTCTCTTTCAGTCCATGTTTGCAGTACAGTGCGGACCTACGATGCCATTGCGTTCGGACGCTGTGGTTTCTATAGGACCCTTTATCTCTTTTTTTTTCACAAACTTCTGGGCACGTCCACACAGTCTTAATGTCCAAAAAAAGCAAGTACTCGCTGGATTTAGCAACGATTATAGCAATAGAGAATAAACACAACTTGACATGCTCTATAGCGTATAACCTATCTACAGACGATGCGCGGATACAGAGTATAATACTATACGTTATTGCATATACTAAGGTCTTATTATGCACTATTTTGTTTCATAAAAGTTGCCATGCTGTATCCTCTAACAAATTAAGCACCATCAATATGCGTCATAAGTATAATAAAGACTGAGTGAGTATGTCGTAATATAAAACAGCAGCAGAGAATGACATCAAGAAAGTATTAAATGACATTGCAAACGCCGGAACAAAACCAGTCTAGGAGCACGACAATACAGGGGAGAAAGCAACAATTAAAGGTTATATTTTTTTTCAGGATCATGCAGATGTCGGCATATGGAATTTTAAAAATGTAAAGTATAATGATGAACTGTTAATAGGTCACACATTAAAACTCTAGTGCGTTGAAAAATAATTGGAACATTTCTTAAGTATTTTGAGAGGATTCCTGCACAAGTAATTATATTTTTTCATTAAGATTCGCATCCAAACGTGATGTAACACGTAATTTAATAATAAGTTCAACATATTACCAGTATGGTAATTGACTCATTTAGAGTAAAGAAACATCATAAATCCTACTAAAATGCTCTTTATAAGAAAACGTTGCGACATATTATATTAAAAAAACGTTTTATACGACTAGGCAATAATTTTGGAAATCGATTTATTTCGAGCCTTTAATAGTTACACTACTTCGACCTTTGTCTTATCAGTTCCTTTTTAATCCAAACGACTTGTGTAATTTATGTTCCTCCATACGTGTTCAATAATAATATGAATATGGAGTTTAGCGTGGTTGTCTTACTAGTCCATGTGCTACTCTAGTGGTAGAGCGATGGACCCATGATCGAAAGGAATGGGTTCGATCCCCGCCATAAACATATGTGTTGTGTTCCTGAGTAAGACACGACATATGTATTTGCTTATTACAGGTTCTACCAAGGACGACATCGACACTTATTTAAAAAAGGCTCAGAAAGCTTTTGTTACAATCGATAAAATATATAAATTTAAACTTATAATTTGATTACATAAGCTGACACCAGCATATGCCAAAATACATTTTTGCAACACAAGTGTATTATAAACGGAAATCCTAACGACCAGTTTTCTATTGTATTTTTTATATTTTCTTCTAGTGACATTGTGTATACGTTCATATAAATTGTATTACAGCATTAATGCACAACAGTTTTGTTATGATTTATTTTCCGATTAGCTGTTTTGAAGCTTGGTACACAGCTCGATTTGTTGCATTAAAAGTGGATGTAAAAGTCGAACAGGAAATTTAGCATTCAAGGATGACAGTAAATCACAAACACACAGAGAAACAAATAACAACTACAAAGATAAATTAAAGGCGAGATATGACATTACAAATATAAAAGGGTTGACAATCCGACTACCGCCTTGGAACGGACAGTGGCAAACATGGTCGCGGGGGTTTAAACCAGGTTCTAGGGTGCACACAACCCCAAATGATATAACAAAACAAAACCCTAAACAGCCATAAAGTAAGTTCTGAGTGACTTGGCAGAAGACAAGGTAACAAGAGAACAAACGGTTAAGGGTACGACAAGACACGATTTAAAACAAACATTAAACGCTACCATCCTATAAGGATTTAGGTAGACGTCGTAATCTCTTTTGATAAACATTTTAATAAGTTTAATAAAGATATTAACTTTGTATTTGTTATTTGTTTCTCTGTGTGTTTGTGATTTACTGTCATCATTGAATGCTAAATTTCCTGTTCGACTTTTACATCCACTTTTAATGCAACAAATCGAGCTGTGTACGAAGCTTCAAAACAGCTCATCGGAAAATAAATCATAACAAAACTGTTGTGCAGTAATGCTGTTATACGACTTATATGAACGTAAACACAATGTCACTAGAAGAAAGTATAAAAAATAGAATAGAAAACTGGTCGTTATGAGTTCCTTTTATAATACACTTGTGTTGCAAAAATGTATTTTGGCATATGCTGGTGTGCAGCTTATGTAATCAAATTATAAGTTTAAATTTATATATTTTATCGATTGTAACAAAAGCTTTCTGAGCCTTTTTTAAGTAAGTGTCGATGTCGTCTTTTATAGCACCTGTACTAAGCAAATACATATGTGGTGTCTTACTCAGGAACACAACACATATGGGGATCGAACCCATTCCTTTCGATCATGGGTCCATCGCTCTACCACTAGAGTAGCACATGGACTAGTAAGACAACCACGCTAAACTCCATATTCATATTATTATTGAACACGTATGGAGGAACATAAATTACACAAGTCGTTTGGATTAAAAAGGATTAAAAAGGAACTGATAAGACAAAGGTCGAAGTAGTGTAACTATTAAAGGCTCGAAATAAATCGATTTCCAAAATTATTATTTGCGTAGCAATTTACATTAGGTTTATTTAATTATTTTTTGTGTTGAACATGTTTATGTCCAGTAAATTGAACGTCACGCTGGGCTTTTGTTGTAAAGTCATAAATATTAATTCAGATGAGTATCATATTGCTTACAGACTTATTTATTATTCAAAAAAAGAGTATTCCGATCATTAAACAAGTATTGAAATATTGAGCATATGTATTAACATTAAGTTTAGTATTTATAAAACAATTACTAGCCTAGTCGTTTTAAAATCTGACAAATCATGCGGTCTCATTTGGTGCGAAAACGTACTCGATAAAAATGGAACAGAAGTTATAAATGTTGTAAAGGTTGCCAGACCGGAATATATACATACTCCTGTTAAAATGCATATATCGCTGAATTAATTATACACATTTGATACATTAAAATCCAAAAGCGTTTTTAGATTCGAGCCAAACATGGCAGAGGAATGGTATTACAAATCACAGAGGGGTCATAACTGACAACTTGCAGAACTGTATAATAGCGACTGATAAGCATGGATTTTATTTTGAGATATTTTTTCTCTATCAATGTTTGTTCCAATTAAAACCTGTTCTCAGTTTAAAGTTGTTGCAAGTACCTCATTCCAGTGACTTACGCATTTCAAAATTACGATGTACATTGTGTCTCATTTGTATTATATTTATACAATCTTAACACTGACCCTAGGTCATTTACGATATCATGTGTTTCTGTCAATATATTATCGAGGTTTATAGCGTAATAGGCTTTTAAAGTAAAATAAACATATCTTTCCAATTGTTTATGAATTATAACATTACGGCGACTATTCCATTGTTTAAATTATCAACTCTGGTTCATTTTTTTACCGAGTATATACCCGTATTAATTATGCCACTGAAACACAGTATGATGAAACTACTTACTTCTACCTTGTCTTAAGTCCCTTTAATAACGAAATGTATAGATATATTTTCATTACTTATATAAATGATATTAACATGCAAAGCATATATCATAATTATTTTTTTCATTCAGTGTAAAACACCGGATTTGTTTTATGATAAATTTCGTCTCAATACTAGGCAAACATATAATAACAAAATATATTACTGAATCTAAAACTGACTACGAATTATGCCGCATAATTATTGTGGATCCTATGATGACGTGTACCTAAAGCCTTATTGACGGTAGCGTTTGATGTTTGCCTTTCATGTTGTCTTGTCGTACCCTTAACGATTTTTCTCTTGCTGCTCTGACTTCCGCCAAGGCATTGAGTACTTACTTTGTGGCTTTCTAGGTTTTTCCTTTTTATATTAAATATACATGATCATTTATGTGGTTTACTTATTTTGCCTATTAATGCTGCATTGTTTGTTAGAGATTATAACCTGGCGGGGATATCTTTAGTTAAACTGTCCCATTAATTGGGATGACAATAGGGTAAGAGTGAGGTTTTTTCCTTTCATACTTTTTGTGCAGCCTAGTACTTGGTTTAAACCCCAACGGCCTTTTTGCCACTGTCCTTTCCAAGGCAGTAGCCCTATTGTATTTTTCACACTTTTGTATTTGTGATGTTTTTTATTGTCTTTTATTCATCGTGTTTTTGGGTGTACTGAGTTCTGGGAAAGCTGCAATTTCTGTTCGTCTTTTATAATTATTTTTATAGTGTTTCTATATCTTCTTTTAAGTGAAGATATCAACCAATACATCATAAGTGAAAGCTGCATGTACATTGCAGACTAACATAGTTACATGTGACTCCCATTTAATGTTACCATTAAGTGTACGACCATAATTCCCAGATTGTTGCAGTTGATTAATTGATTAAATACTATAAACGCCATGTCAATATAAGGGTCTTTTGAAATATGCTCGTGTTGGTAAATATCATCATTAAAACAAATTGAACATGGTGTCTGTACTTTAACTCTGCAATATTTCTTGTTTGTATTTAATTTTTAGTGGCGTCAGTATTGTGAATTATATGTTGAAATTGATCATCATGTATTCCATAAAAGGACGTAAATCTTTTTTTTTAAATGTTTCACTATAAATTACACTTTTCAAATAAACGTGATTTCACTTCATTTGCTTATACATATGATAGTTTAGCACTAATTGTCTAATTACTAATTGTTGAATGCTTAGGTGAAAACAAAGAAAGATTTTAAAATGTGAGACTTATCGTAAGATGTTAAATAAAGCAGTGCCCAGCGTGGTATTAGATCATCAGAGCAATTTCTAATATAAAAGTCGCAGATGCAGCTTTCACAGAACACAGTCAGCCAAAAACGTAACAAAATCTATAATGTCAATGGGATGTGACAACATAAACAAAAACAGGTTGACACTATGTCTACCGGCTTGAAACGATCAGTGGCAAAATCGTCGATGGGGTGTTAAACCAGTTCTTAGGGTGCATTAAACTTCACTCTTATCTTATTGTCACCCCTATTAAAAAAAGGTGTAAATAAAGAAACTCTACTCGATTCTCTAACAAACAAGACAGCATTAATATGCAATACAGATATAACACATACTAGATGATCATGTATATATGAATATAATAAAATCAAAAGCCTAGAAAGCCTCAATGCAAGTAAGGATGAAAAGATTTGCCCATAAAATCTTCTGTATGTTGTTTTTTGCTCCATTGTTCGTGGCAACTGACCAAAGTGTAAAACGTGTGTAACACCATTGAAAAGTTCGCATAATAAGGCATGTGGAAAAGGCGGTAGGGATATTTATTCCTGTTTTATTAAAAATTTTCAAATAGTAGGGTATATTTTTAAATGAAATGTTGCGTCTAAAAATATCCGTTGTAATAATAAATTCCAGTTAAATGGTGACTGCAAGTTGTAATTAATTATATGCCAGTATATCTACTAGATTTATTCTGAGATACTCATCCCGCGCATAATTGTGTTTCATACTGTAAAAAAGAGAGAGTGGGAATAGTGGTGGTGGTTGGTGGTGGTCGTAATACAAGTACACCATTCGAAAGTTTATTATTATATCTTTGTGGATCAATTGTGTCAATAAAAAAGCTGGAAGGTTATGTGTACATTATATCTCGTTGGACTATATTCGTTTTTTATAAATATAGTTAGAAACGTTCAGCAACATTAACAATGTCTACCTATTTCAAATGGACAGACGTTTATACGAGTACTTGAGATCTGGTGTAGTATTGATATCAGTATTTAAAGATTAAGTGAATCACATTGATGTATGCTTTGCCTTTGTAACGTATGACACCATCTATTGTACAATATTAAACATTAAAAGGTACTGTTCCTTTTAGGATTTGGGTATAGACATTATCATATGGTCCATACTATGTCGGGTCCTCGCACCATTAAGTAGGAAATCATAGTGGCGAACTGCCAATTGGTCAACCATTAAACATGCAGTTAGTTGCAAAATGTTAGGGTCATAGCCTCTATGATACACGTTTCAACAAGTTTAATAAAGATTGTATGAAATGGATTAAGACCAAGGATATTACGACGTTTGTAAATCAGGTCATCACAGAAAAATGAGAAAAATGGTCCTATAGAAATCACAGCACCCAAGCGCAATGGCACCGTAGATCCGCACTGTACCAACACCAAAGGGCAAATTAACTCTACAATGAACAGGACAATACACAACACAACGAGTGGTGAAGACAGGTTAACCGACTTTGTACACAACCCCGCTATTATCCTGCCTTCAGCGCTCAAATTGACAAAACAGTGTAAAATAAAAGTACATCCCATCAAAAAGAAATCTCTAACAATAAGAAGAAATATAAAAAGATCGGACAGGGAAAGTAGCATTCAAGGAGGACAGTCAACCACAAAACACAGAAACAAACACGCAAACAGACAAACAAGAAGGCAAAAGCAATAATAAATGCAAACGACATCACAAACACAAACGGGTTGACAATAGGGCTACCGCCTTGGAACGGTCAGTGGCAAAGTAGGCCACCGGGGGTTTAAACCGGTTCTAGGGTGCACCAAACCTCACACTTACCCTACTGTCATCCCATTAAAACAGGACAGTGTAAATAAAGAAATCCCCGCCATGATATAATCTCTAACCAACAAGGCAGCATCAATAGGCAATATCAGTAAAACACAAATATGCTCGTGTAAATATAATACAAAAAAGCAATAGCCTAGAAAGAAACAATGAAGGTACCCAATGATTTGGCAGAAACCAACAGAGAGAATAAACCATTAAGGGCACGACAAGAAAGATCATAGACAAACACCAAACGCCACCGTCCCAATGGGCTTTAGGTAGGCGTCATCATAGGGTCCACAGTCTGTCCGGTCATCGTACAATTAAAGAGGAAAACATAGTGGCGAACTGTAAAAGGGTCCACCACCAAGCATGCAGTACGTTGCAAAATGATAGGGTCATAACCTCTTTTGAAAGTGATCATGACCAAGAATCGTACGAAGTTTATAAATTACATCACCATAAAAGTCAGGTTGTGATAGTCCTTATCGCAGAAGTGTCCTTAAATTACTTTGATATTTGGAAAGAGGATCAGGGTTACGATAATACAATTTTGCAAAGGTTTTATAAAGTTTATGGTAACGGTAACCCTGATTGAGTAACTTTTTAGTTATACAAAGATTACGAATATTAAAATCCTCAACTCGAGTACAAAACGAATAAGTTGAGACACATACACCCCATAAGAAGTTGCTCGGGGAACATCCCCATCCAAGTGGGGATAATTAACAATGTCAACATTAATATCATCTCTATTGTCATAGATTTTGCTAATTATTTTACCATTTTCAATCGAGAGATCTAAATCAAGAAATGAAGCGTTATTTTCAAATATATTAGCTTTGTTAAGCTGAAGTTCTTTAGGATAAATATAATTAACCATAGTTGGAAAGAAAGGGTTGTCAATGTTCAATATGTCATCCAGAAATACTCAACATGAAATCCCGTTCATAGCAAAATAAGAACAAATCTGCAACAAGTGGTGCACAGTTCGTACCCATAGGGATACCAACAATTTGTCTATAAACGGTGGTTCCATACCTGACGAAAATATTATCTAATAGAAAGATGAGTGCTTCACAAACGTCATAGCAAGTCCACATAGTATAAACAAAATCGTAAATAGAAACACCCGAGGATGTATCCATAATTATACTGAAAAACCACAGCAGTTGTAGTCAAAAAACAACAATCTAGGGTACGACGAGAAAACCCGAGGGATGAAGGTTCGTGCAGGAACTTCCCCTTTCATGGTTTCAGAAGGTGCAATAATGGAGTCCCTCGCTTGCTTTCATATTTTCAAAATAGGTCAGGGTTTAAATAATAGCATTTTATAAAGGTTTTCCGAACTTTATTGTAGCGGTAGCCCTGATGGAGTAGCGTTTTAGTTTCAGATTAAGGCAGTGGGTATATTAGGACCTATACTATAAATATATCCCGCTCATATGTGTCCATGCTTTAAAAAACTTCGGCTTTCCATTTTTTCTTTCAGCAATATCTACAAACTATAACCCATACAACTTCCAAATTAAATCAGCAGTTATGTATTACGTTGTTAGGTATTTATTTCTTATTATAAGGTCACGCTCCATTTATTATTGTAATTCATTTAGGCGTTTAGACTTGCGGCCGATTAGTGTTTCATATTTGTATTTGTTTTTAATTTCGAAGCCAGTATTAACTTAGGAATTGTCTATGTAGTTAACATAGAAGTATTACATCTCCCGTGCTATGTTTTTGCTGATGCCTTCAACATGTGCATCAGTTGTTGTATCAAATGATTATCTAATTTCCCATCAGTTATGTTAACGCATACGAATCGTTATAAAGTAGTACTTTGTCTACATCGCTATGTAGATTTGATCTGCGACAATGTAGATTTATGCAGGCGGTGGATATATATTTTCTAATCGCTGCATTTATATCTAGTTTGTTAACACGGAGGCAATGGAGACTACGCATGTCCCTAATACATCAGCATACTAACCAGTGTGAAATATATATGACCTACATATAAGGTCCTAGTTGTAGTATGGTCCGTGAAATGGCCTTTGATGATTGCTTAGCATTAAATCGTTTCAAAAGGGACTTTTGTTTTGAAGAGTGGCAAAACGCTGATTGAAAACATGTTAATTTGATGTAAACGACAAATGATGTATTGTTGAAAAGTTACAAATCACTAACAAACATGTTACCCGCAAACATTGCAGTGTAAAACGTGTATAATCAAGTGTGTTTTTGCTATAATGAAACAAAACGCAGCAATGTATTTTATTATTTCAGAGACATGTTATTTGGAGACAAATACTCGGTGAGTTACTGTTTCGCAATGTATAGGTTTAGTCAACATCATAGTGTCCTGCATTTACATAATGTTTGCATTGTTCAATTATGTAATCAATTGTGCAAATAGCTTGTTGAAATACTGAAACATACGGTGGGGTTTATCAACCTGTTTGTGTTGGCGATGGCACTTGCCTTGCTTCTTTTTAACATTGTAATTGTTGTTTATTTGATTGACTGTGTTCTGTGAAAGCTACATTTCCTGTTCGAATTCCATGCCTATTTGTATATATATTTCATATACACCTGAGTATATTAGTACAATGTATTCTGGTTTCCACCTTCATTTATAACTTCTGTTCCATTTCTTTTAAAACTGAGTGTATTATTGTATTCATGTAAATTAATGTCAGTCTTAACAATGGAAGCGAATAATTTTCATGACTCATAGAGGCATGTGACGTCATACCATTCTAGGATAATGCCTTTTAAACTAACGCAAATAATGCCGTCGTTGTCCTTTCTTCCGTTTGACTGAATTTAGTTTATTTCAGTCGTACACCTTTACGAACATAATCTGTATACTATATTCGTTATGTCAAATACAGCATATGTCGTTTCTTATTAAGGACATGATATCTTTTGAGCAATTATTTCAAAACTGATACTCATTTTTCAACGCATTTATCATATTTAATAGTAAATATGCAAGTTAGTGTAGCATTATGTTTCCTTAAGCTGTAAGTATAGCAGTGTGAAGTCTCCTATATCACTACATATGGCCCTTCGTCCATTTACAAACGAACGTGGCATTTGAAACATATTATAATTCATTTTAGCGTATATGTTTTCGTTTATTATATAAATAAATACCACTCGACGCAGATGAATATAAACAACAGATACCGGACTTTACGTGATTTTGATTGCTTTTTTTCCCTTCTTTTGTTTTGTATTGTTTTAGTTATTGGCAATTATTATACAAATCGTATTGCCTGAGCAATATTTCCTCTTTTGAAATATTATGTCAGATCTCCAGCCAAGTTGTTTTCTTAGCAGAATTGTTCAGAAATACCACTGATACAACATGTAGATTCAAAATTAAATAAAATAATAGTTTTAAAACTAGTATTGTTTAACATGAAACTACTTCATTAACGGAAATTCTGCTTTAGGAAAATGTAAATTAACAAACTCTATTAGGTTCTTATATCTATAGATATACGTCCGTATATCTATAGATATACGTCCCATGCGTGAATTCACTCAAATATATACAGCAAACAACGCTATATATCAATTTGAGAAAAAATCTTCAAACAAAGTGTGCATTTTTTGCCTGGACAAATGTGTGCTTTAATTTAAGCCTTTTGATAACGAGGGCGTAACGCATAATCTTATATTCGGCGGGTTAGTATTTAAGTCATCATTAAATAAGTAGAGAAAGAATTCAATTAAATTTCATTCAAACTGTATTGGCACATACTAATTTTAAAACAAGTGTTACCAAAGCAAACAAATATAGATCCAATACAACAAGCTGTGCATATGGTATATACGAATATGACCTAGACGAATTGTCGTGACTTATTTCTATCACCATATATACATGAGAACCATATATACACATGAGAACATTATCAACCAAAAAAGAGCTAAAATAAATACATTTATATCGAATGCTTTCGGTTTGTATCGCCTTTTGCGGGATATAAATATTGAGTCAGACTGAATTTTATAAAAGAAAAAGGCAAAACGTCATATAAATAGAGGATCTTACATGTTTGCTCATTCATTATTGAATTTATTAAACGAGGGCTTGCCGAGCATCATATCATTTTTGCCAATGAGATTAATAACTTCAATAATAAATTAGCACGAATGTGAGATTATATTTATTACATTACTTATAACGTCACATTACGTCAGAAAACGTTCATTAACGTGACGTTCATGACGTCATTAACGCTATTTTATACCACTAGTAGGCGGGAACCCAAGCCCGAAAAAAACGAAAACGTTTCCCCGGAAAGATATACTCCTGATTTTTTAAATATTAACAGATGGGGGTCTTGTACATATGAAACCACTGTATGGACTTCTGGCATTCTTTGCATTTCGTAACATCATCGCGATTTCTACGGTAACCCATTCGTACCAAGCCAATATATGAAAATCGCTGAACAAACAGTCAAAGGAAAATAAAGAAATTTGCACACGTCCTTTTCGGCAATTATTTGAAACCTATATGTGTATATGAAATATCAAACTACAGAATCAAGACCTGATTATGTTACACTCTACTAATTTTAATATACAATTATGGACTTTTCAGCTGTTATACATGATGTGATATGCACCAAAAAAATCATTATTGACCGAGGCGATAGCCGAGGTCAATAATGATTTTTTGGTACATATCAACATCATGTATAACAGCTGAAAAGTCCATAACTGTTTTATTATATAACCCTCAATTTACAATTATATAAAACAGGTCAATATCAAAAAAACAATTATATAAAACAGGTCAATATCAAAAAAACAGGTCAATATCAAAAAAACAGGTCAATATCGATAGATATTTTTTCTAAAAAAATACTTTTTAGCCAATGAAAACGCGTCTATTTATAGGTTATATAATAACAAGAGTTATAGACCTTTTATGAATTTTGTTTTGTCTTGTGCAAGGGATAATGCGAATTTCTTGTGTTCACAATAACTGCAGTAAACGGTTTCCGATTTCCACTAAATGTTGTAGGGTGTTAGGCCTTATACCTACAAGGCCTTTGACAAGTTCAATACAGAGTAAAACTGACACTTGCTTTAAGGAGTTATTACCCTTGGTTATTGAAAGAATAGGCACATTTTAGCTTGAATACACACATTACTTTAATAAACGGATTCCGATCTTCACATTATTTAATGTGAAACTTTATATGAATATGAACTTTGACAAGATGACATTGAGCATAATTGACACCTGCCTTACTGAGTTATTGCCCTTGATTATTGCAAAAATGCAAATTTCAGCTTTCATACGCAATACATTAAATAAATTGGTTTCGATTTTCACACAGTTTGGCGTGTAACTTTATATCAAATGGATTTCAGACAGGTTAGACGAGAATCAAGTTATTGCTCTAAATTGTCGAAAAATTCGATCGCCTGATTGTTTCCTACTTTCCTTTGAAATATCATCAATTACTGTGTAATATTCTAACTGAACAAAGTGGATATCGTCCTCTGACTGAGGAGTGTGATTGTTTTCACGATGATTGTAATAAATAGCAATTGATTTTCCATGCTTTTTGGGGTAATATTATTAAGGTCTCGGTTTTGTTTGACAATGAGAACAATTGAGGAGTGGTTTACAAAGTTATCGCCCTTGATGTTTGCAAATATTTAAATTTCAAACTGAGTACACAGCAACTTCAGTAAACGAGTTCTGATCTCACTAATATTTAGTTGAAGGGTTTTTGACAATTACACCATGTGGACTTGTCACGTAGTTGTTTTATGAAGCATTTATATTCATATAGACACATTGTTGGAATTCCAAATGAGAACGAAACGGCAACTCTTGTTGCAGATTTGTTTTTGTTTTGTGATGTTAGAGGTTTCATGTTTAGTCTTTTACCAGTTACGCTTAGGCAGATGTAATCGAAGCCTTTTATTATACCTCTCTGTATATGGATGATATATTGGACAATTACAACCCTTTCTTTTCTTTACTACATATACTTTCTTTCCAAGGAACTTCACCTCAAAAAAGCTAATATTTCTCATAGTTGCTATATCTTTTTTACTCGATTTACATCTCGCGATTGAAACTGAGAAATAATGAGCAAACTCTATGACAAGAGAGATCATTTCAAGTTTGACACTGTTAAGGGCACGACTAGGCAATATTAAAGACAATCGAACGTTACCGTCCTTTCAGGATTTAGGTAGACGTAATCATAGGTCCACACTCTTTCCGGCGATCAAGTGGAAAGCAAAGCGGTGAACTGTAATTGGGTCAACCACTAAACATGCAGTGCGTTGCAAAATAATAAGGTGACAACCTCCTTTGATAAGCCTTTAAACAGTGATCATTACATAATCTTTACCAGGATCACCATGTGACTTTGTCAACGTCTTAGAAAATAGTCTGCGATTACGTCATAATTTGTCACCAGACCATAGCTAAAATATCAAAATGGTTATCAGAAATCATCTCCGCGACCTGACACCACTGGGGTGGTGCTGAGTGGTAAACAATCGAACGGAACTCCGCTTACTTTGGACATTTTTGATGAATTTAGGTTAGTATTTTAATTTTAGGTAGGCTGTTTAGAGCTATGACATTTTAGAAAGTGATGGTAAGAACAAAAGCTATACTGCAACCCTATGGAAAACGCAATGGTAGAGTCCATTTTGATTGTTTTAATGGCGGAGTGATATGCCAAAGAATACATTTTATTCTACCGCAGTATAATGCTGAGCAAACATTAGTGTTTATTCAATAAAATAAATATTGAATAAGAGCAATAAGCTTATATTTGAAATGATTTGCGAAACGTTTACTGCTTTCTTTTTCAAGAAAGTAATAACGACTAAAATATATTAATCCAAGAGCTAGCATAAGCGTTAGCACAATATTGTGTTACGTGATCTACAGCGGCAGTATAACTTTGGAGATGTTTGTAGTGGTGCAGACACTAGAAATAGGAAGAAAGTGTGCTTTATTAGGCTGTTTTTGTAAATTAGGAATCCCGTACATAGTTGGAAGTTTGTTTTGCTTTTCATCTAGTCCAGCTTTAATAGTGCTTCATTGCGTTTTATATCCGGACAGACCTTTGCAAAGGTTTATTATCATAACCCTGATTGACTTAAAGTATTGTCAGAACTCTTCATCTACAAGGTCTGTCACAACCTGAATACTATCATGACTATATGTAAAGACTTTTTAAGATTATTTGTCATTATCACATTCATACAATCTGTGATAAACTTGTTAACAAACATGACAAAATAGGATATGACCCTATCATTCTGCAATGCACTGCATGTTTAGATGTTAACCCTGTCTTCACCACCCTTTCTGGTTGTTTTTTGTCTCTTTCATTGTATTATGTAGTTTTGTTTACACTGTCTTTTCTATTTGGGCGCTGAAGACAGGATAATAGCAAGGATTGTGCGCATATAAAATCGATTCAAGCTAACCAGTAGGCCTTATTGCCTACTGACCGTTCCATGTCGGTAACCCTGTCTTCACCACCCTTTCTGTTGTTTTTTGTCTCTTTCATTGTAGTTTCAAGTCCTTGTTTGCAGTACAGTGCTGACCTCCGATGCCATTGCGTTCGGACGCTGTGGTTTCTATAGGACCCTATATATCTTTTGTCCTTTTGACCCATTTACAGTTCGCCACAATGCTTTACAATTAATGTTGCGATGACCCGACAGATTTTGAACCCTATGATGACTTCTACTCACATGCATTTATGAGGATATATAGTATAGAAGGCTAGAGAGAATATAGTTATAGTATATGTAAAGGGCCTTCTTCTGCTCTCTATCTCTATCCTTCTATACTGTATATCGTAATGAATGCATGTGCTTCTACCAAAATAGGGCAAGGGATGGTAACGCCCAATGTCTGACTTTAATATTGTCTTATCGTCATCATTCCTTTTTTGTCCTGGCTTCCGACAAGTATTTGCTTTGTGGCTTTCTGGGAATTTCTATTAATATATACATGATCATTTTGTGTTTTACTTATAGTGCCTACTAATTGCTATTAATACGTCCTAGTTTGTAAGGGGTTATAGCCTGGCTGGTCGAATTTTATTGGAATGAAAATAGGGTAAGAGTGAGGTATGGTGCACTCTAGAACCTGGTTTAACCCCAGCAGCCTTTATGTCACTGACCATTCCAAGGAGGTACCCATATTGTCACTGACCATTCCAAGTAGGTACCCATATTTCAACCGTTTGAGTCAGCCATTTAGCATACTTTTCTCTTTTCTATCCTTGTGATTGGTGTTTGTTTCAAATACGTGTGTTTGGCTGACTGACTGTGTTCTGTGAATGTTATATTTCCTTATCGACTCTTATACCATAATTTGTTTCTGACTCGAAATAGGATATGGATCAAATTTAGTGATACTTATAGTTTTAAACTGTAAACTTGATTCTATTACACTATTTAATATATTGCGTCCCATGGATCAAGGCGATACAAACCGTAGGATAATATTCAAGTTCATGATGTGTTTGAGAAACGTTGACAAACTTCTTAACCAGAAGTTGTCTGTTCAATCAATCAGAACCTAGAATTGAAACTCAAGGTCACAGAAACACCGATGTTGGTTGGACAGTTAATGATCATATGTAACAAAAGTGCAAATTTCAAATAAATCATTTAGATACTATTCAAGATATTTTGGAGAAACTCTGTCAGACGTCATACCCAAACACTGACGTCGCTCAATCGCCTTCCAACGAAACTAGTCAATAAAAGCCCCGTTATTTTTCTGATAAATACAATCATACGACTGTTTCAAAATAGTGAACCAATATGGAAGTTTACAATTGGATAAGACAGTTATTGCAGTAACTACTATTCTATTTTCAAGTAAATTAAAGGTCCATAACTGTATTAAGAAATCTAAAAGCTACCATCGATAGGATTCTAAATATCTGCCAGTATGTTAACTTCACACTAAACGATATGGTTTAAACCCTGCAATAATCATATTTTCTAAGTAAATTAAGGGCCATACCTCTATTCAAAAATGGTAAAAAAATTTGATGTATCATAAATATTATTAACATATACTTGTATCCTATTTGTATATAACATTTCTACCCAAAATGTTGTTAATTTTCAACAAAACTTGATTAATTAACATAAACTCAACACAAAAATGTTTTTTCGTAGATAATCAGGGACCATAACTCTATTTAGAAAAGGCAAAGGTACACATTGATCGTAAGGAAGTGATGTTTGTTTGATATAAGGCTTCACAGCAATTTTAGTTAAAATCCAAAATAAGATAAAGAAGTTATCAAAACCTTGCACCTAAGCTTTACCCATAATGTGCATTTTTGTTAAGTAACTCAGGGGTCATAACTCTATTCTGAAAAGGATAAAATCGGCCTTGCTCGTAAGAAAGTGGCATCTTAACGATATAACACTTCACAGTAAAGTTGGTTTTAACCGAAAACAATTTACAGAAGTTATTAACAACGTGTATGAACTCTTTAGCCAAAAGGTGGATGCCCGTCCCCCCCTCCACCCATCTGCCCGCCATCTTCAATCCTTAAACCGCTTTTGATTTAAAAAAAAAATTTGAAAATTGCATTCGACATAAACAGAATATAATCAGGCGAGCTTATGTCTTATTTATGTACAAAACAAAATCATATCGCTAAAATATAAACATGTACACATTTTTTCTTTGAATATCAATATTTTCTTATCACTTATGGGCTTCCGTAGAAAATGCGTTGGTGTTACGAAATGCAAAGAATACCATTAATCCATACAGTGGTTTCGTATAGAATACAGTTTCTGCTATTGATATGCAAAAAATCACGAGTATATCATTCCGGGTAAACCAAAAGTGTTTTTTTGCACGATACGAGAAGTTGGGTCCCTGCCTATAGTTATTTAATGATGTTATTACACCCCACACCGCATGTTGTGTGATAAGACGGTATCCTTAATAATAAACATCCTTATTAATGAACGAGTTATCTGCTAAGTACATGTCTTCACAGAATCCTCCGTGCTTCAGTATTCCAGATATATATACATAAATACAGTAAGCATCGTATATTTACTGTTAATTAGTACTATATATTACAATGTTCCCCACCGAAATAGTCAAACGGAACTATACGTGTTCCAAAGTGTGCCTCTACAAAAATAGTACGCGGCACGGCTCTTATAATTATAACAAATCTTAACATCTAATATTATTTAGTCGTGAAACAAACGCCAATTGTCAAGATAACTGTGGTTAAAATCCGTTATTTTACTACAGTTATCGTTGCTACACTAACTAGCTGACCGCCACCTGACGACGCACTACAGACGACGCCGGACAGATCGCCGTCACATACGCTTGTCTGGACTTGCCAGTAGGGTTAAACACAATGAATCTTGAATATAGCTTCTAAAGTTCATTGTTGGACTTGCCCTTTTAAGTATTTCTTTCTGACTATAACAGTCGCAATAGTTTAATAATTTCACTGTTTCTCTGTCTAAAAAGGGCGTTTATCGTGCATTAGAGGGCCCAGCTACGAACTTTACTCGGACCGCATATTTTTGTGGTCGGGGTCCTTGTTTTCCTGGGGCCCGTTCATACATTAGTATAACAAACGAGGTCTATGCATAGGCTTTTTGAACTTACTAAGCAAACTAAAAACGATATTGTTTTTCAATATGAAAAACAAGTGCCATGCGTTTTAACAATTTAGTCAATAATCAACCAGCTGATTTCTACAACATTTTTGAAGATTTTTGGAAATGACATCACTGAAATAATAATCAGATTTTGATCACAGTCAAATTAGACACATCAATACAACAGTAGAAACATACAGTTTTATAATTATCATGGTGTAAACATGGCTAATGTGACATGATTTGATATTTACAGTAGAACTAATGATTTATCACAATTTGAAATACTAAAAATAGTAGATCTATCTCAACCAATACAATATACCCAACGGAAACACTAAGAGTACATTGGTGCATGTATAACACATCGTCACGTACCAAGTGTACCGTGGTGCATCGTCACTTAGTAGGAGTACAATGGTGTGAATATGAACACATCTGCATGTACTAAGAGTTCAGAGGTGCGTGTATAACATATCATTGCGTACTATGAGTATCATGGTGTATTTATAAGACACCATCACGTAGCAAGAGTACCATGGTGCGTGTAGAACTCATATGTATGTAGTAAGAGTAACGCGTTGCGTGTATAACACATCATCACGCACCAAGAGGTGCATTTATAACACATCAACACGCACCAAGAGTACCGTGGTGCGTGTATAACACATCAGTACATACCAAATGTACCGTGGTGCATGTATAACACATCAATACGTACTAAGAGTACCGTGGTGAGTGTATAGCAAATAATCACGCATACGAGTACCGTGGTGTCTCGTATAACACAGCTTCACGTACTAAGAGTACTGTGGTGCGTGAATAACACAACACTATGTACCAAGTGTACCGTGGTGAGTGTATAACACAGATGTATGTACTAATAGCAACGCGTTGCTTGTTTATAACATGATCACATACTAAAAGTACGGAGTTGCGTGTATAACACATCATTACGTACTAAGAGTACCGTTGTGCTTGTATAACACTTCATTACGTATTAAGAGTACCGTGGTGCGTGTATAACACATCATCGCGTACTAAGAGTACGGAGGTGCGTGTATAACACAGCATATAAACTAAGTGTACCGTTGTTCTTGTATAACACATCATTACGTACTAAGAGTACCGTGGTGATTGTATAATACATCATTACGTACTAAGAGTGCCGTGGTGCGTGTATAGCACATCATTACGTATTAAGAGTACTGTGGTGCGTGTATAACACATCATCATCACGTACTAAGAGTACCGTTGTGCGTGTATAACACACCATCACGTACTAAGAGTACCGTGGTGCGTGTATAACACATAATTACGTACTAAGAGTACCGTGGTGCTTGTATAACACAGCATCACGTACTAAGAGTACCGTGGTACGTGTATAACACATCATCATGTATTAAGAGTACCGCTGTGCGTATATAACACATCATCACGTACTAAGAGTACCGTGGTGCGTGTATAACACATAATCACGTACTACGAGTACCGTGTCGCTTGTATAACACAGCATCACGTACTAAGAGTACCATTGTGCGTGTATAACACATCATCACGTACTAAGAGTATCGTGGTGCGTGTATAACACATAATCACGTACTAAGAGTACCGTGGTACTTGTATAACGCATCATCACGTACTAAGAGTACCATAGTGCGTGTATAACACATACTCACGTACTAAGAGTACCGTGGTGCTTGTATAACACAGTATCACGGGCTAAGAGTAATGTGGTGCGTGTATAACACAACCATCACGTACTATGAGTACTATGGTGCATGTGTAACACATCACCACATACAAAGAGTACCGGGGTGCATCGTCACTTTCTAAGAGTACAATGGTTTGTTTATAACACATCTGCTTATACTAAGATTGTTGAGGTGTGTGCATACATGTAACATATCATTGCGTACTATGAGTACCGTGGTGTGTTTATAAGACATGATCAGGGAGCAAAAATGCCGTGGTGCATGTACATGCATAACACATCCGTATGTACTAGGAGTACTGTTGTGCATGTATAACACACCAGTATGTAAAACTATTTACAAATAAGGGATGATATGGTAGTAATATAAACTATATATGTAAATCAACAAATGCCGGTATACAAAATAAGTAACAAACACAAATCACCACCAACGTAAGTATAATGCAATACTAAGCATATACAAATCAAAATCCCATCAAACCACAATGCATCTACTCAATGAATTGGCTGAATCATTTCTTATTAAAAATTACAGTGTAAGACATCACACATATTAAATAGATTGACAATATGAGTACCGATTTGGAAGGTCCTGTACCCTTTTGCCGTCCAAAACAACGGGAACGTTACAGTACATGAAGTCCCGCCAGTATGTCCTTTTTACGAAATCGTGACAATAATAGGCGCGGTATAATTTAAAAAAACAAATCAATGACAAACAGCGAAGTGGCGAACTTGAAGTAGGTCAACCACATACAGAACCTTGAAAAATAACTGGATCATGACCATCTTTCAATAATTACTTAACCGTTCTACAACTATTGTATCAAACTGATCGTGACTAAGGATACGCGGTAATCACTTCACCAAGCCGGAGTTCATATCCACATGATCATTTATGTTATATACTTGCTCGTATATAGCCTGTTAATGCTGCCTTGTTTGTAAGACAATATAACCTGGCTGGGATATATTAATTGGCTTTGTCCCGTTTTATTGGGAAGGTAATAGGGCGCGAGTGAGGTTTGGTGTACCCTCTAACCTTGTTTAAACCATCAGCGTTTTTTGTTCCCACTGGCAGTTCCAAGGCGGTAGCCCTATTGTCAACCAGGCGCCGATTTATATATTGTCTATGGGATTTCCCATTGTAATTTTAGCTTGACGAAACTCCTTAATAAATTTATAACAATCAAGGCAAAAAAAATCATGTAAAATTGATACCGCATGGTAGAAAGTGATGATTGATGTATTCATATTGCATTTTGTTTTTTAAATAACAATGTTTTAAGCATATGTCGTCAATTGTTTGCTGTTTGCCTAGTGGAAAGTCATCTCCCAAGCTGACTTAGCAATTATTTTTTTTGAATTTAAGTTTTACTTAATGAAATTGGTTTGGTGAAACACGTTTTCCGTACTTAAGAAAAACGTATAAGGAAAACTTAATTTTAAATATTTAAGCAGCTAAGTATATTTGTATGTTGGTGAAATCGGCGCTTGTTTGTGTTCGTGATGTCACTTGCCTCGCTTATTAACATTGCCATTGTTGTTTGTTTTACTGCGTGTTTTTGGTTGATTGTGTTCCTTGAAAGATACATTTCCTGATCGACGTTTACACCTAGTGTTAATACTTCATGATGCAGACGTATATTTTTGCTTATTTCTATAAAAGAAGTTGTGATTTACAATATTGCAATAACAAAGATCTTGTTAACGGTCTCGTTACGTTAGCCCTGCTGGTGCAGTCTGTTATAATGCAAAGTTTATGTTAGAGTCCTCAACTTGATCAGCGGTCTTTATGCCACAGATCATTCCAAAGCCGTGTGGTTCTTGCTTGTTGTGAATGCGTTGTTATAAAAAAACTTGTTGTTATGGTTGAAAGTATGGTTGAATCCTAGATTTCCGTTTTTACTTTAATTGTGTACATACTTTGACTAGCCTTATCAAGGATTATGATAAGACGAACATATAACCAATAGTACAACTCACGGAATATAGCTTCCAAGTAGGGAAAATTAATTATCGACATTTAAAATAGCTTTATCATAAAGTATTCATTTAAAACACTTTAAGTAGAAAGCGCTTCAACAAACCAAACATTAGCTCATCACGTTAACATGAGCTGGTTCTTAGAAAAAAAATATTAAAGGAGAAATTGGGAAATCCCGAACACGATCAATGCAAATATTGTAGTTTCGGTTTTATTGAGAAAGTTCATGAACTGAAGCCATGTTACGTCATTATGTGTCATGTTGCTAATACAATGAGAGAGATAATGCTACTAGTTACTTCATCAGAGATACGTGGCACACCGTTTAATATATCATAACTCGCGAGTACATGAATAGTGTGGTTTGATAAAAAATTAAAATGTATGATACCTTCATCAATCAAAACTCGGGCACATTAATCGCTTGGTATGACAGACACAAACTATATGAATATGTTTCATCAATAAAATACCATTGCATGTGAATCACATGGTTTGTTACACAAATAATACTGTACAATAACAATACAAATCTGAGGGCATATACATCACATGGTTTAATAAATATAATATATTGGATATCACTCATTCATAACAAGGCTAGTCATCCATAACAAGGCTAGTACATTTGAATCACATGGTTTGATAAGTATATATAACATGGTTTATTAAAATACTCAACGCTGATTGGTCATTGAGGAGGACTTAAACATTCTTTTACGACCTCTGACGTAAAGTAGAGAACTTTAAACGATTTGCACCGTCGGAAAACATCCAAAACAACAACTACGTTAGTTTAAAGCAAGTGTCATTCAAACAACAAATTGAGATTGTTAAAAACACGATATAGCTGTTTTTCTTCTTTCAAAATACAAACGGAAATGTTCATGAGCTACACTATGACAAATATCGGGAATGGATCGATCTCAAATGGCCAAGCGATGAGAGGTCAGTTAACAAATAAAGAAAATGTATTATTAACACTTCACATTTTTTAAAACGGATTCGTATATGATTCTACTTACAATTTCGTAAAGAACGTTTTATCTACAGTTTGGCTAGATCACCTTTGACGATGACTATATCCGCTCAACCGAAACGTGCATCGCGTGTTTCAGTTGCAGGTATAAATAAAGCAACACTCAACCAAAATCGGGCTGTATGTTCAGCAGTGTAAATATAGATATAAACATTGAACAGGAAAAGCAGCATTCAAGGACGACAGTCAACCACAAACACACACAGAAACAAAAAACAGATTTAAAGATGAATAAAAGGCCAAATAAGACATGGAACTGTCAGAGGCAATAAAAGGCCGCTGGTGGTTTAAACCAGGTTGTAGGGTGCACCAAACCTCACACCTACCCTACTGTCAACCCAGTAAAACGGAACGGTGTTAATAAAGGAATCCACACCATGAACTATTATATTACCAACACGGCAGCATTAATAGGCAATATAAGTAAAACACAAAGATGTTCGTGTATATATAAATACAAAAGAAAAATAGCCTAGAAAGCCACAAAGAAGGTACTTAATGAGCAATAAGAGAATACACCATTGTGGGCATCTTCATATGAATAGATGCATTGTTGCTCTTGGCTTCTGCCAAGTCATTGAGTCCTTATTTTGTGGCTTTCTAGGCTTCTGTTTTTTTTATATTATATATTATTATATTACTTATTAATTCTGCCTGGTTTCTTAGAGGTAATAACCTTGCGTGGATATCTTTTATTTACACTGTCCCATTTAATGGGATGCCAATAGGGTAAGAGCGAGGTTTGGTGAACACTCGAACCTGGTTTAAACCCCCAGTGGCATTTCTGTCACTGGCCGTTCCAAGGCGGTAGCCCTCTTGTCAACCATTATGTGTTTTTGATGTCTTATCCTGCCTTTTAGACATATTTATATATAGTTCTTTGTTTCTTTGTGTGTTTGTGATTGTATGGCGTCCTTGAATGCTACTTTTCCTGTTCGATTTTTATATCAACTTTTCATGTATTTATACATTTAAATGATAGTACATGTATTAATTTTATACCAGATATTAAGTTACGTGATTCTGAAAGTTAAAATGAAAAATTCGACATTATCTGATTTTCCTGTTGTATGTGGGTCACCAGGAAATAGCACATTATATAATACCCATATACTAATTTATGTGAACGTTTATTAACATGATTAATTCAATACCATCTGATATTTCTGTTTAAACATGTACACATGTGCACACCTTATGTTAGCTATATTGTAACAGTTTACATGAACATGATGACATAACTTATTACAATTAACTCATATGTCTTTGATATATATTTATTTTCATATGTTTAAAATTACTTCACCAGCATAGGTTACAATATATATATTTTCTTCAATTAGTGCTGAGAGATTGACAGAAAATGTAAGTTATAAAAATGTGTTTGTTATATGTTCAATCTCTCACAAATGTGTGTCTTAACTACATACAAATCCATGCTAGATAAAAAATATTCCAGCAATTTGTTTATCAGAATTTGGTGTTTGGGACTTGGTATCGATGGTGTTCAAATCCCACCCACCAGGCATTAATCTGGGACGACATAAACCCGCTTGAAATATTGTATTTCATAAGTAATGAGTAAGATTGCATTTATCAAAACAAAACTAAAATGAGCATATAAATCACATAGTTTCATAGGCATGCACTATATAATATAGTTTACAATCAACCAATATACAATGGCACATTTGGTATGTGCTATTGAAATAGCCAAATAAGGTACAACTCTTCCAGTGGGAACTGGGAACTGAATGCCATGGTTTGTAATTAAATATAAGTTGAGAAACGAATATGTATTGTCTGTCACCATCTTCATTTTAATCAGTTTTGCTCACTACAATTGATCATTTCAAGCCGATATTACCCATGTTGTTAAAAGAATATAAAACACCATCCCGGGCGCATGCATCGCATGGTATGATATAAACGTCAACAGTAAGTAATATGAGCCTTAAAGCGAAGTTGAAGTGCATGGTACCTCGTCTTGGCCCTCACTGAGTATTTCTAAATTAGCTGACTTTGATCCGATCCCTACGAATATTAAACAACTAATAAAAGTCTGTTTTAAAATTTGCCTAAACGCTCCACTACACCCCAGAAGTATAAAGAAAAGGCAGGAATAGCATATCCACATAATATAATTTGTAAAAAATATAGCATTCATCATTTGTTCACCATGCTCAGGATGATATTTTAGCATTGGATTTGAAGCGTCTATGTAATTCATAATCGTTGCTGGAATGCTTAAAAAGAAGTACATCAAGACCAGAATGATCACAGTGTACGTAACATCCATTTCGTTCGTAGTCGTTTCTGGAATCTGATGGCCGCGATGCTTGAGGCACAAACGTACAATTAATACATTTCCAAGCACAAACAATAAACACTGTGGCAGTAGCGTATACATTATTCCTGATAACCATAACCAGACTAGAGTAAAACTATGTCTAATGTCGAACCAACATCCATGCAAGTTAAAGGTAACCAGCCACATTGCATGAATGCTGACAACAGTGACGCCGATCAGTATGAAGGCAACGGAAGCTTTCGCTATGAAGACGGTACACATATCTTGAGATTTATACGGAATCCATAGAGCAATAAATCTGTCTATTGCACTGCCTGTTATGAACCAAACTCCCGAATACATCATTACCCTGTTGGTAAATTCCCACATTCTACAACCAATTTCTGTCATATGTTTAAAATGTACCAAGCCGAACATATGCGAACACCAATCCATTCCAATGCTTATAAGTGTCAATATAGCAGCAACACTGTACGCAAACAAGTAAACTGAAGCTGATATATTACTAAGCGGTGACCTCCTTAACACAAAGCAGGTAAGTAAATTTCCGATTATTCCAATTATAAAAAACACGGGTCCAATATAGCGGTACACAAATTCCTCAAGCTGCATTCCCGGTTCGTCCGTATCTTGCACTTGTGTTTTGTTATCGTAGGTGTACGTGTTGCTTTTTAATGTTTCGGTTTGATCCACAGACAAATTCCAAAACGTATTCGTGTTATTCATTGTTACTCTCTCAAGTGATACAATTTGGAAAACTGTTGAACATGCAATTTAGCATTCACATAACACACCTAATCAAAACACGCATAACGCTATCAAAATGTACACACCAGACTCTCCAAGCTCAACCTGAAATACACTGCGTTAGATGTAACGTAATTTCATATCGACTCCGTATTACATGATCATAATACTCTCCTAAACAATTTAACATTAACTTTTAGTGTTAATTTTCATTGTTGTAGTTAAGTACACTAAGGCGGATAGTCTCCGATTGTTGCATAACTATTCCTCTGTTTAATAATTTAGTAAGCTGAAGTTAACAACTTAACTTTTAGAGTAATAGTTAAATTCCGTTGATGCATAATAATACACTGAGGCAGATAGTCTCCGATTGTTGCATACATAGTCCTTCTGTTTAATACTCTAGCATGACGAATTTGTGATCTACAGCTTATTCATCATGATAGCTGTTACCGCTGGATACTTCATGCAATGCGGCAGCGTTTGTCAAGCAGGAGTGCATGTTATCAATACATTACAGCGTCCCCTGCAACAGTTCTATTAAGAAAATTAACCACGTAATCAAATATTGCAAACACAAAACTCCCGTTTCCAGTTTTTGATATCAATCACGTTGGCAACTAATTAATTATTTAGCCTCAACTGAATAGCAGGTAACTCCAATAAAATGATTATACTTGCTCTCTGCGTTGACACACTGTATTCGGAAATCACTATACACTTCTATCGTCTAACAATGTCATACACTTAATCACACGGAAACTTTTCGATCAATTAGCCATTGTTTGCTCTCATTTATTCAATAAATAATAGTGTGTATCATGTAAATGTATATTACAGTATGTGTCCATCACGCGTAATACAATAGCAAATAGCTTTTAAATAAAATCAATATTAAGCGCCCACAGCTTAGAATAAACAGACATATTGCATTACTATTCTATTTTATAAAAGAACACCTTATACGTAATTAACTTTTCAATTCTAATTTTCATTTTGAACTGTATAACAAGAATTGTGTTGTTTATTTTTTTACTAACAAGTATTATCAGAAATACAAATGTAAATATGGTATTCACTCAGTTCATATCCAAGTCTATGAAGTAGACATTTATTGTTTTCATTCATTATATATTACAAAATCCAACGTACACGTTGATTCAGGCAAGTGTACATGTCCAACTAACATCGTAAAGTAATTTTAGTACGATTACTTAACAAGTATTTTCTCTATTTAATAAACAAGTCCTTATTTGATAACTGTTTACTTTTCATTCTGTGATCTTAACTGACTTTCTATTCAGCATTCCCGTGAACATGTTTTGAAATATATACTCCATTTTATTTTAACACAACTTTATGAATTAACTTACACATAACATCGTCACTCCATGTCTCATTCGCCATAAATGTCAGCTGCGTGCATGCCGTTGTCTACAGATATTCTCCTATGCTACTGGAACATTTATCCGATAAACTTGAGTGAATTGCATTCAGTCTGTTGTTCATGCTAATACCTGCCTACAAATACAACAAAAGCTAAGGACTGTCAGTAGCGATACGTGAGTGATATTATATGATATCTGCATCAGTTGATATGAGCATCTATCCTCTGATTAATTAGCGGGATATATTTATATTGAGATGTTATCGCCTATTACATAACAACCGCAAAGAAGTGAATATTTACAAGAGATGCCAAAACAGTAACCATTAACTTAAAAGTATTCCTTTATAGTGTGCAGTTAATTTGGAATACATACGTACTTCCATAGCATAGTTTTAAGGATTGCTTTTTAAGGTAATTAAGCATATTACTGACAAAACGTTAAAGACCGAAGTTGTTTCCGCGCAATATCACGTTTTATACGTACGTTTGTAATGTTCAAATTGTCCTATTCCACTTGTATTTAAACTGTTTAGAATTACAAAGATACATAGTTACAAAGGCTAGACATATTGCAGACCTTAAGAGGATGAAAAACTTGCAGACACAATGTCCACTCAGCCTTAATGACAATATTTATCTTCAAAATGATCCTAATAATATTGACATTTTTTCTATATTTTCCGTATAGAACAAATCGGGTTTAACTAAGCCAGTCGCAGATTTACATACTATTTTAAACAGTCTGGAAAGTACTCTATGCTTTCACATCTTACCTCTTTGTCCATTTCTTCACTTAGGTTGATCGACGAGAAAGCAGACACATTTTCATTCGTACAGATCCCTTGTATAACACTGTTTCAATAATTCCAAGCTACACACAACATGTTCCCAACACCATATTGACAAGGAGTCTGATTAAGTCAGGCATTTTCTAAAAATACTATATCTTAATAAGGGTATTGATTTCATAGTCAAAATGAAGATTTTTGAATAAAATGGGGTCGTAGAGAACATGCGGACCCAAACTTTCTATCTACTTGGAAAATGTCAATTTTTAAAATTATAGATACACGTATTAACTTTTATAATGCTAACCCCTATTTAATTCCTTTCGTTTTGTAATTTAAAATCGGGAATTTAATAATTTCATAATAAATTTGTTTTAGTTCCTGCTGATAAAGCAGCTAATAATGTAGTTAGTGTTTGATACCTACATTAATTCAATGATTTATCTCTGGAACTCGTTAGCACTAATTCGTATTATCTAGTTCAATCTACTGACGATGATGTTTCCGCACATATCACTCGGTGTACTACTTTCAAGGATGGGGTAGACGAAAAGCAAAACAAACTGCCAACAATGTACCGGATTCCTGAAGTACATACACAATCCGTATAAGGCTCGCTTTAAAGATCACGTTAAACAATATTGTGCTAAAACTTATTAAAACTCTGGGAATAATTTCTTTTGGTCTATTAAAAGTTCAGGAGAGATTCTTGATAACATTTGCAATAAACGACTTCTCTACACTATATACAACCTTACCACTTCACCTTATCAAAGAAAAGCACTACATTTTTGGCCTGTATAATAGTATCGCGTTTTACTAACGGCACTTTAGAAAATTACAATATTTTGACTTGCCAGGAAGTTTGTGAACCACTCAGTTTCCTATTAGATAATATTTTCGTCAGGTATGGAACTACCGTTTATATACTCATTGTTGATATCCCTATGGGTACGAACTGAGCACCTCTTGTCGCGTATTTGTTCTTGTATTGCTATGAAAGAGATTTCATGTTGAGTTTTTCATCCTATACTCAGGTAGATACTTAGGCAGATGTGATTGAAGCTATTAATGACACCTTTCGATATTTGGATGACATATTGAACATTGACAATCCTTTACTGTGGTTAATAATATCTATCCTAAGTAACTTCAACTCAACAAAGCTACACTTTCTGATACTGTCGCTTCTTTTCTTGATTTACGTCTCTCTATTGAATGAATGAATGGTGTTTTACGACACGTCGATACATAAATAGGTCATATTGGGCGGAAAAACTGATGAAAGATGAAGAAATGAAGTAGTAATTAAAAATTAATGTAAACATATAAAGATAAAACTATTTACAAATAAGGGATTATATGGAAGTAATATAAACTGTATATGTAAATCAACAAATGCTGCCTGTCAACGGGTATATAAAGAAGAAATATATATAAGAACATAATATAATGATTAATATCGTCGGATTTCTTTCAGGAAATCTGTCTATTAAAAATGGAGAAATAATTAGTAAAATCTATGACAGGAGAGTTATTTCTTATGGGTATATGTGTCTATGTATCTCTAGAGCTTGTAGTCCTGTTGCGGACTTTAATATTAAAATACTTGTATAAATAAAACGCAACGCCAGCAGGGCTACTGTTACCATAAACTTCGAAAAACCTTTGCAAATTATTAGTATCGTAACCCTGATCTACTCTTAAAATATTAAAGTAATTTAAGAACTCTACTGCGACAAGAGCTATCACAACCTGACTTCTATCATAAAGGTGATGTGATTTACAAACTCCGTAAGATCCTTGGAAATAATCACCTTCATACAATCTTTATTACACTTGTTAAAACATTTATCAAAATATGCTATGACTATCATTCTGCAACGTACTGCGTGTTTTGTGGTTGAACCATTTACAGTTCGCCACTATGCTTTCCTTTTTTACTGTGCGATGACCGGACATATTGTGGACCCTATGATGACGTCTACCTAAATCCTTATAGGACGGTAGCGTTTTATGTCTTTAATATCGTCTTATCGTACCCTTAACGGTTTCTTATCTTGCTGCTATGGCTTCTGCCAAGTCATTGAGTACTTTCATGTGGCTTTGTAGCTTTCGAATATTTTGTTTTTTATATTATGTATATTTGATCATTTATGTATTTTACTTATATTGCCTATTAATGCTGCCTTGTTTGTTGGAGATTATAACCTGGAGGGGATATCTTTTTTTTCCATTGTCCCGTTTTTTTTGGGATGGCAATAGGGTAAGAGTAAGTTTTGGAGCACCCTAGAACCTGGTTTAAACCACCAGCGGCCTTTTTAGCCACTGACCGTTCCAAAACGGTAGTCCTATTGTCAATCCTTTTTTATGTTTGTGATGTCGTCTTGCTTTTTATTCGTCATTAAATTGTTCTTTGTTTCTCTGTGTGTTTGTGGTAGACTGTCGACTTTGAATCTACTTTTCCTGTTCGACTTTTATATCTACTTTTACCAAACATAAACACTGAAAAGGGGATTCCTTGGAATCAATGAACACAAGCATAAAGAAAAGTAGCGTACTTGGTTTTATTGTCTTGCCATAAAGGGTAATCTACGGTGTAACTCCTCTAACGACCCATAGGACCGGCATCGGTGGTATTCTACTTTAAAGCCACACACGTTGGACCTGTTCATCTTATAGGCCCAGTAATAAATTGCACTACTTAGTTGTATTCGCTATAAGCAAGCTGGTATTCATTTGTCAATGCATCTTATTTTAAACAAGTTGGTATTCCGTTGTAAGAGCAACTCGTTTCAAACAAGCTAGTATTCCTTCGGCAAAATAAATCGTTCAATGTAATATTTCACCATGATACTAATTCGGTGCACTATAATATATTGATACCTACTTTTAAAATGGTGCCTTTAGAAACAGGACGTTTGCTTGAAATTCTGGGTTTTCTTTCAATTTAACATGATTAAAAAAGTTAAAAAACAGTGCTCCGGCGACTCGTTCAGCATGTTTCCGTGATGACGGTATATTTTTTTGATATGTGTTGACATTATTTATTTATAATTCAGAGATTTATATACGATTCTTCATTTAATTAATACTTTATAACAACTCACTGGTTCTATTTTGACCTCACCTTAATGTAAACATTGAACAATAGAAGTAGTACGTTGCATTATGATAATCGTAATTCCACATTATATTGTACATGATAAAAGAAACAGACTGATCATTCTGATCAAACCAAAAACTATAAAAAATACACAGCAGAAGTAACTGATTGTATTATTAAGATCAAATGGTCACTATAACTTTAAAAGAGATCATATTTACAAACATTTTCAGTCCCATATATTTACTTTATATTTAATCTCTCATTATTCTCCAATGTGAATTCGCTTGATAAATAAGTGAAAAGTCATCTATCCGGAAGACTTGCATGTAATCCTAAGAGACAAAATATGGATTGGATTCCGTTATCATATTCGATCAAATCAAGTGTGTTTATTAATCTGATGGTGGGTAATGGAGACGTGGTCGTATCAACCAACTTGCAAATATTACGTAAGCACAATACATTAAATACGATGTGCCCAGCATGCGACGTATATACTCATGTTTGATCTTCTACTGATTAAACACACGGCTAGACTTTCCTAAGGGCAGCGTGACAGCTATGAACACATGTTCGACAATATTGAATGTCTATATTTCAGTTATCTTTAAACAACGTTCGACTATTATTATATCCTGTAAATTCTAACAAATTAAAGAGGGAAGTGCACACGATTCGATTAGTATGTTATGCATTTGCATCGCAACTATTAACCTACTATTATAACGAGCAAGCAATAACACGTTTAATGTAAATTATACAGGTGCATTACATCGATCCTGCTATATCATCACTGTTTAAGACATTAGCTTGTAAAAAAGAAGATATGCCACCTAACATGTCGAAAGTATAATTCTGAAAAAAAAACACGAAAAGAGGCATTGATTGATTGATATGTACAACAAACATTTGATAATATCTGTAGTTGTGTAACAGGAACAGGAAGGAATAGCCAGGAATTGGGAAGTATACCTTTTTCACAACGTAGCCATCCGCGTACGTATATTTGACATATACATATATAATTCACATGCACAGTTTGAGGCATCCTAAATAGCGTAACAAAATGAGTGCATATGTTCTTAGACTTTTTAACTGTGTTTGTTCCCTGATTTTGAATAGGAATTTTGATAGATTTTATGCCAAGCGCATCACTTTTAATCGATGGCTATATATAATAAATGATATTTTATTAGTTTCATTTTATTGATAAAGTATAAGTTGTTTTGGCTTTAATTCATCAAAATCCATCAAGTATTAAGAAAGTTATGATTTTACAAGGTGTGTTTTGACTAAATTTGCCAATATTTCCCAGTGCGGGCTTAACTAAATGTATAGATTGCTTATATAAGTTAAAATATATTGCTTATATAAAATAGTGTGCAAAACTTCGTCACAATATGCTTTGCGAGCAGTCCGGAGAACATGACATTTGTATGGATGGCGTGTTCAGTCAGGTACACGTGTAGTGGCTGTATACATTGGTGGGAAAATACAATATATACAATATACGAAATACAATAGCATGTTTTATGAGCAATTAATAATAATAATAATAATAATATACTTTATTTTAGAGGATTAATCTTCCATGTGGTCCTCTATTACGTATACATTTCCAATAATTATTAAGAAATTGGTGAATATGGTATAACGTAGTGAATAAGAGAACACTATATACCAGCATTCCGCCTCACTACCCACTTGGACGAATCCACTTCAAAGTTTGTTTCTGTTCGATTGTGTAACGCATACTCATTCAACTCCATATACATATTTCTAAATACTCTGACAAAACATAACCAAACAGAACGCATGCAAAAATCGATGACATCATAAACTATATGTAGATAGCTGAACATTGACAAACAAATGGGACATATTTGTAATGCATTACTTATATAACAAACATCAACAAAATAAACAAACAAAAATAAACAAACAAAACCTAAAACTTTGTATTTACATATACACTGTCTGATGTTCATATCTAACTTCCCTTTATTCTGTAGTATTCGATTTCCAAAATGTTCAAACCAAATATTAAAAAAATGAATGATTTGTGTCAATTTTAAATCAAACAAATACATGCAATTAGAGAGATTTTGAGATATTTTTACAATCTGACTATAAAGAGCATTCAGTTAAATTAATCCTTAACACGCTACATATACAGATAAAAAATAAGTTTAGCCACTAAATTGCATGGCAAATTCATTTGCGCATATTCTAGGCTATGCGTGGCAGAGGTCATTAACCATTACATTGTACCACCTTAATTCCATTAAGCGATGTGAAAACTTATTTTAGCAGGATTGTATAACGGATATTTCGACAATAAAAGACGTTTAAAAACATTTTGAGCTGAAATATTCGATAGCCTGTTTACAATTACCTATTAAATGTTTTAATTTTAAATACACAAACTGTTTAAGACAAAATTAATGTTTTATTTCATACCCCAGTCAACCCCGTTTTCGTTTCTTGGAGAAGGGGTTGGATGGGGTATGCAAGTTAATACTCGGACCACGTTATGAATATAATTAACATAATTAGCAGACATATGCAGGGCATTGTGTTTGAAACGATATCTGCAAAACAAATAAAAAAAGTAATCTACCTGCTTTACAGATATTATAATTTCGTTCTTACTTCAATGTAAAGGGAGGTAATTTCGTTTTTTTTAAACTTTGGTACGTCAGTGCATTATAATGACACGGTTAGTATCCATTGATTTTGCGGTTTTTATAGCTTGAAACCCAGAACTGTTATTTAGTGACGTTTAACCCTGTTCTTTATCATATTGGTATTTTAAATATGAAATACGCTGTTTTAACTAAATGGGAAATAACTCCGATACTTACTATGGAACACAACTAATTAGTGAAAGAGAAGATCACCATATGTCGTGCAAATGTTTTATAATACTTCACATTATAAAACAGCATCCAATTTCTTTAAACTAAATGCATATAAGGACATTTATTATCGTAACTCTGATCTTCTTTCCAAATATAAACGTAATTTAAGAACTCTTCTGCGACAAGGACTATCACAACCTGATTTCTATGGTGACGTGATTTACAGACTTCGTAAGATCCTTGGTCATGATCACTTTCATACTATCTTTGTTAAACTTGTTAAAAGGTTTATCAAAAGAGGTTATGAGCCTATCATTTTGCAACGCACTGCATCCTTGGAGGTGGACCAATTTACAGTTCACCACTATGCTTTCTTCTTTAATTGTGCAATGACCGGACAGACTGTGGACCCTATGATGACGTCTATATATAGCCCAACAGGACGGTGACGTTTGAAGTTTTATGCAATCCTGTCTTGTCGTGCCCTCAATGATGTATTATTTTGTTGCTCTGGCTTCTGCCAAGTCAATGCGTACTTTTTGTGTGGCTGTCTAGGCTATTGTTTTTTTTGTATGTATCTATACACGAGCATCTTTGTGATTTACTTAATATATTGCCTGTTAATGTTGCCTTGTTGGTTAGAGAATAGTTCATGACGGGGATTTCATTATTTACAGTTTCCCGTTTTACTGGGATGACAGTAGGCTAAGTGTGATATTTAATGCACCCTAGAACCTGTTTTAAACCCCCAGCGGCTTTTTTTATCACTGACCGTTCCAAAAATGAGATATAGGGTCCTATAGAAACCATATCGTCCAAACGCATTGGCATCGTAGGTCCGCACTGTACTACAAACAAGGAGCAATATTTAATTAATTATACAATGAAAAAGAAAAATACAACTGAAAGGGTGGTGAAGACAGGGTTACCGACTTGGAACGGTCAGTAGACAATAAGGCCTACAGGTTAGCTTGACTCGATTGTATGTGTACACAATCCTTCTAGTATCCTCTCTTCAGCGCCCAAATATAAAAGACAGTGTACACAAAACTACATGCTATCAAAAGGAATTCTCTAACAATAAAGTCCACATCCAGAGAAAATAAGCAAAGGCGGTAATCCTATTGTCAACCCATTTAGTGCTTGTGACGGCATATGCCTTCATTTCGTATTAACATTGGCATTCATTTTTGTCGTTTTGCATGTTTATAATGGACTGTTCTTTCTTTGAATTAAGACCATTCCATGCATTTGACAAAGGTGTTTTGGGGAAAATGACAGATCAGCAGCCGGACCTTGTAAACTCTGATCCGCCTGCGAGTTACTCGCAGTCTGAACTGCGTTTACAATAAAAAAAAAGGTTATTATAGTTGTGCTTAGCGGGTAAGGGGTTAAAGTCATAGCCGCTGTAACATGATATAGACATCATGATTTTATAAAACTCTTGACAAATGTATTTATTTTAAACCGGGGAAAATGACCAGAAACCAAATATGTGGCTAAGCGGAAACATTCTCTCTGGATTTTAAATGATAGTTAATGCGCAAACTGGTTGTTCGTTTGAAGTTGTTAGATGTGTAGTATGTGATTACCACTTTGTTAGAAACTGAGACCTTAGAACGAAATGAAAATACCACGTTGAAGGTTCCATGTTCACCATCATATGCATTCCATCTTCGGGATGGCTCAACATTTCGTACTATTGACATTTTAAAAATTGAGTTCTGCTCGACCCGAAGCTAGCGGGCGTGAACGGTTGCTAGCGTTTCCACTAACCAAGATATTACTTCAAACATGAATTTTAGCATCTTCCAATTTGCCGTTTGAATGTTATGTGTCTTAAGCATGTACATTTACATCATACTCTTCTCTTTGTCCACTCTCATACTCTTTTTTATTGCTCTCCCAGAAGCCATTTTATTTGATAAAACTACCAATAATATAGATTTGCCGACGAAAAACTCATTACAAAAATAAATAAATAAACAGCATCTGAAATATTTGACATTTCATTTACCTTTCTGCCTTAAGACATACTTTTTGTCTTTATTATACACACACATACATATCATTCTGAATTGAATCAAAACGTCATATTATGACCAGTCATTAAATAATTATATATCAACTCAGTATATTCAGCATTTGCAATTAAACCACTATGGTGCAGCACGCGGAGGGGAATCTTTTGAAATTATTTTACAAACACGTTATCTTACATTGCTTCAGTAATAGATCATTGCAAGGCAGTTCTTGGAGAGCTCTTCTAACTTGAACGAATTACACCAATTGTAAAACGCTATTACAAAGGCATATGTTGTAATTTGTAGTGTTCAGGCGATTGTTGACTGTATTACAATGATGATGTGCTTGTCTGTGGGGTGTATTAGCTTCAACGATTTCCATTTATGCTTTTGCCACATAGTTGCTGCTGAGTTATAGTATTACTACGTCAGACTTAAACCATCTGTACCTTGACAAAGCATTCAATGGAGTTAAAATACCGCTTGCAATACAATAAAAGTATGAAAGGAGACATTTGGAAATGGCCGAACACGATAAATAGCAAACATATAGCAATTTCGGTTTAATTGAGCCTGTTCTGCAATGGTAGTTCACGCCTTCTAGCCCGAGTTGAGCAGAACTCAATATTTAAAATTTGAATCGAATAACATTTTGAGCCATCCCGCAGATGGTATGCACTTGACGGTAAACATTGAACCTTCAATGTGGTATTTTATTCCATTCCATGGCCAACGGGGTATGGTCCCCGTTTCTAACAAAACAATAACAAAATAACTTACTTCCTGGATGTTTAATATATGTTATTATATACTGGGAAGAAAAACAACATCTTGTTCACATCTATTTTAAAAAGAACACAAATTTGAAAGTAATTTTATAATTAAATGTTGAAGTATTTGCAAACATTGGCATGTCATATGGTGTTCTCCATTTTCACTTATAATGTGCAATCCAATGTTTAGATATCAGCGGTATCTCCCATATTTTTTAACACAACATATTTGATATATAAATGTAAAAGTATTTCCAAGCACATTATCATATTGTATTACATAACAAAACATAGATTGGACGTAGTTAAAAGCCTCTAAAACTAATTTATAATAACCTTGTCATTATAAAGGTTATTTTATACTTGAATCGTTCTCGAAATGGTAGACATGTGGTTCTTTTCAAGGACTTTTATTCTCACCTTTGTTTCGTTTGATATGGCGAACAAAACCACAATTTAACATCCTCAGATTGTTCGGCTTGCCTTTTGGTTTTAACCTCATATTTTTTAAATTTTTGAGAGCCATAGCTATTGCTACTACTAATGCGTGGCATTTCTTTGGCCTGTTGTTTATGAATTATAGGTAGTTCAAGTTATTGAAAATCACCTTACCATGTTTTCTTCTCTAATTCGATCTCTCTTATATCTGCCGCAAAAAAAGCTTTCAAGGCAGAAAACTCATATGTATTACGGAGAAACATGATCTTTTTCAGGCTTTCCAATCTTCCGCAACGTTCTTTTGTTTTTGTTTTGCTTTCAAAATATATTTCCAATTGCCCCGCAACAACCAAATTTAAATCTAGGTTTTCGAAAGTAACATTTTTACTTACAAACTCATATCTTAGATGAGCTTGTGGGTATCTCTGTCTTCTCAGTACTTCATCTGAAGTTTTTGCTTTAATTCCTGATTTTTTACTACGCATAGACTTTTTCTTTTTTCTTTTTTCTCAATGTTGTCGAGTCAGAGGAATGTGAAGAATCACTACTCGACTCAGATTTACTATAACTACTAATTTCACTATTCTCACTATCATCGGTACTGCTGTCATTCACGCTTAGACCTTTCAATTCTTTCTTAAAGTTTTAATGTTAAAGTCATCATCACATTTGTTGCTTTCAGTGACCTTGTTCACTTTTAACGTGGGACTTTCTTCGGACTTCTTAGTGTCTTGTAACAAAGTCTTACCCTTGAGTTTCTACACCTCGCCTTTTTCTTTGCCACTGCTTTCCTCATCTCCTCCAGATTATTCTTTTTTTTCATCTTTCTCTCCTCCTCGGCCAACTCTTCCAATTGCTTCAACAGTAAGGCTTCCTCGTATATTCCTTCGACGCCTCCTTCGGCCCCTTTGCTCACGACTGCTTTGTTTAATAACATCACTTCAAAACCCGAATGATGTTCCTCTTCGTCTCCGACCATTTGTGCAGTACACCCTGCATGCATTTTCTTGTAATCAGGCCCCGATTTACCTCTTGCTGCCATCGTTACCACTATTCAAACGAATTCAAACAGTTGCAACACATACAATAGTTCCACTGTCCGTGTCAAAGGACACGAACACCTTTTTTCTCCGGTTACTGCCAATCTTCTATCCCTTCGACTTCTGTTTCGATGGTAAACGGGAAATCTCCTATAGCCTCAAATATAAATCACGAGATCAAAGCGGTATCGTGATGAGTTCTTCTTCTCTCCTCAATATGAAGCTTGAGTAACAGAAAATTTCGATTTGATTTTACACGGGTATAATTTTGATTATATACTACAATTTTGTAAAATACAAAAAAGTTGTATTTTCTTTCAGAAAATCTCGAACAATGATTTTACGCGGGTATAATTTTTATTATATACTACAATTTAGAGGCAATTAGATACCGATACGGATTAACCCCTTACACCCTGACAACGAATATGCTAACACCAATATAAACATCGTATTTACATAAGAGTAACATGTTGCGTTTTTTATAATTAATCATTTTAATATGTTTATTAAAATAAGCCAATTGCACGTTTATTTTCAAATAAAATCATTTCATCTTTATTTATCTTTTCGAGATTGTTCTCTGCCGTTTTTACACCAAATATAACTACCTGTTAATTGTACACATTGTCAAACAAACGACACATGATGCTGCAATACCAATGCAATGAATTAAAACAAAAATATACAACACTTTTGATACTTATAGCTGCTCGTCGTCATAGAAGTATAGAATATATTATACTATGATTTTTCTTGTTAGTCGTGATCAGATCATTTTATATTTCTTTGTACTGATGTTTGTAGAGCCTTATCTTTTCTTCTGGATAACATATTTATAAGATACGGTAAAATAATTTACCGCGAGGTTGTTGGTATTCCTATGGGTACTAACAGTGCGCCACTTGTTGCAGATTTGTTTTTGTACTGCTATGAAAGAGATTTTATGTTGAGTTGGTCACATGCTAGCCAGGGTGAAATTATTGATGCCTTTAATAATACTTCTCGGTATCTTGACGACATAGTCTATATTGATAATCCGTTCTATGGTTACTAACATTTATCCACCAGAACTCACGTTGAATAAAGCCAACAGTTCGGATACAGTAGAAGCATTTCCCGATCTCCATCTCTCGATTTCAAATGAGTGTATTCATACTAAAATCTATGATAAGAGAGATGGTTTCAATTTTAACATCGTTAACTATCCACACCTGGATGGAGATGTACCTCGTGCTACCTTATATGGGGTGAATATCTCCCAGCTCATTCGATTTTGCTAGAGCGTGTAATGATGTTATAGACTTCAATGATCGAAATCAAGTTATTAAAAGTAAATTTCTTCAGCAGGGTTTACGTTATCACAAACTACGTAGATCTTTATCTAAATTCTACTTCCGCAACGCGGGCCTGCTGGAAAAGTACAACACCAACCTTAAAACACTTCTGCGACAAGGCATATCACAACCCTCATTTTATAGAGATGTGGTCTATAAACTTCGCGAGTTAAAGGGGTATGACGGGTTTCTTGACCGCTTTACAAAAGCTTCAATAACATCTGCCTGGACATCTGCTGAAAGACTCAACATGAAATCCCTTTCATAGCAAAATAAAAACAAATCTGCGACAAGTGGTGCACAGTTCGTACCCATAGGGATACCAACAATCTGTCTATAAACGGTGGTACCATACCTGACGAAAATATTATCTAATAGGAAGATGAGTGCTTTACAAACTTCATAGCAAATTCACATAGTATGATTGTCTAAACTGACACTTCTGCAACTAGGCATATCACAGCCCTCATTTTATGGAGATGTGGTCTATAAACTTCGAATGTTAAAGGGGTCTGACGGGTTTCCTGACCGCTTTACAAATTTAATCAGGAAGTTCGTCAGAAAAGTATATACCCTTTGGTTTTACAGCGCACTGCAGGTTTAGTGATTGACCCCTCTACAGTCAGTCATTACGCTTCACTTTTCACTTGTGCGATGACTGGACTACCTCTTGGGACTCTATGATTGCACCTACTGAAACCACAAATAAGGGAGGAGGGTGCATGAGCTTTCGTCACTCGGGATTTCTGGTCGTACCCTAGATTGGTTTTCTCTTTAGCTGCAACTACTATGGTTGTTCAGTACGATTCTGGATACATCCTGAGATGTTTATTATTTTGTATGTGTTTCTTTTGTTAGTTTCTCTGGATGTGGACTTTATTGTTAGAGAATTCCTTTTGATGGGATCTAGTTTTGTTTACACTGTCTTGTCTATTTGGGCGCTGAAGACAGGATAATAGCGAGGATTGTGCGTATATAAAATCGATTGAAACTAACCAGTAGTCCTTATTGACTACTGACCGTTCCAAAAAGTCCTTGTTTGCAGTACAGTACGGTCCTACGATGCCATTGCGTTCGGACGCTGTGGTTTCTGTAGGACCCTATATCTCATTTTAGTATCAGAATACTAGATGTTGTCATGTTCTGGTCGAGTAGTGTATGCTGTTACAATCACCTACCGAACATTCTCTGTTTTCAGTGTATTGCAAGTTTGTTGCAATTTGTTGTATTGTAACAGCTACTGCGTGTTGTAATCGCTTTGATTGTGTATGTTATTTTATAACAATTCTCCAGTTCATGATCTGGCGAGTTTTTTGTAATCTTTCAATCTCTTCGTGTAATAAATACATTAAGCTACACTCAGTTGAGTAACACTAAGAGTCGATTGTAATGGTTAACCCAGTTCCAATATTCTCTACTTTATAATGTGAGAACTGGTCTTCAAACAATTGCATTCACATGTAGTGAATTATGTGTGTGTGTATATATACTCGGTAAAAAAAGTTTTGGACCAGGGTATGGCTCTTATTAATATATCACTATGTTTTCTTTCCCACTGTCATATTTATTAAAAAAAAAAACTTAGTATGTGTATTATTGTCTACACAACCTTGTTCTAACCGATCTCAATATTAAGTGGTAGTAACCAATCTCAATATTAAGTGGTATATTATATCAGTCTTCGTAAATTGTTAGTGTATACCATCACCCTACCCATATAAGGTTAAAGGGAGATAACTGCTAAGTGTTGTTGTCTTTATCATGTTTTTGGTTTGTGACCCTCTTTCTTATACTATTATATATATGTAAATTGGGCGTCCTGTTGTAATTTGTTTTTTAGCCTTTTTGGGAATATGAAATGGCACCCCTTTATTCAAGTTTAATTTTTGATTTTCTGGATTTCTCTCTCTAGTAAATTCAGAAAATCAAAAAAAACTTTTTAAAAATCCACTTGCAAAAAATGCCCTAAAAAGTGTAGAACAAATCTACACTTTTCTACTTTTTGGTTGCCGGGATTAAAAGGTGATTGGAAATGTGATGAGAAGTTGTGAGATGTTTGAATTTGTGTGATATGAGAGTTGTGGCGGGGCTTAGGAAGGTGTTTGTTATGTTTTGATTTTGTATTAAACAGATTACATATATAAGTATGTTACTTGGTATTTGCTTATTTTATTTTTGTTGTCAATTCAAAAAGCATGTGCAAAAAAAACACCTATTAAACAAATTTTACAATATAGTATAAAATAAGAAAATGCCAGGTAACAAACAAGAAAATAAAATGAGTACCGAAGAAGTTCATTACATTTTACAATAACACCGGGAAGGAGTAATTAATAATGATCAGCTTAAAAAAGGGGTTAGATGCTCTTAAAGAAGTTCCAAAGGAAACTTTAGAGGTTAAATCTCAAACATTAGAAAATTTACATAAGAGACGACGTGCTAAAAAAACAACGTAAACGAGAAAAACAAAAATATGATAAATTACGAGACATTGTTATAAATAAACTAAAAGAGTTTAAAGATGAAAAATCTAAAGAAAGTATTTTAGAATCAAAACTGGTTGACAAACCAATGTGCGGTTATTTTAAAGCATATGCAATATCTGCCGAAAAATACAAAGACCCTCAAAAACTATTTTATGATAAAAAATCTATTATCACAACCCAAATTAACAAAGAACTGACAGAGACAAATGGAATAAAGTTTCAATTAGGTCTTACTATGGATCTATTTAAAGATGATGGTGCTACCAAAAAATATACCACAGCAGTGTTAAACAGTGAACAAAATGCCATTTTGAGCTCTGAAAAAATAAGCGGGTTTTATGACGAATCATCTGCATTTATACAAGAAAGTCTTGAAAGATATACAAATACAGCATCTGGATAAGAAGTTGACAAATGTGTAAAGTTTTATTTAAATATTGCAAAGTATGAACCATTAAAAGGTTCTTCATATATTCCATTACCCAAAGCAGTATCTGACAAAAAAGCAATAATTCATGTCAATAATAAAGATAATAAGTGCTTGGAAGTGCCATTGGTGTCTGCTTTGTGGCCTAATAAAAATAATCCAACTAGAATATCTAGTTATAACAAACACATGGGTAAGTTGAATATGGATGGTATTGACTTTCCCACTCCAATTTCTCAAATTCCCAAAGTAGAGAAACAAAACAACCTTGCTATTAACGTTTATGGATATAGCATAACAAACAAAACTAAAAAGGTAACTATTTTCCCATATAAAATATCAGAACAACCAAAGGATACTGAGCGAATTAATTTGCTAATAATATCTGATGATTATATTGATGTTGAAACTAAAAAAGAATCAGAGAATGAAGACAAATCAAAAATACAAAAATAATCAGAGAATGAAGACAAACCAAAAATACAAAAAGATATTGATCGAATTAATTTTCTTGCTGAAAACATTGAGATTTATGAAGACATTGAGGTTGAAGAAGATTTAGAGAATGAAGATGATCCAAATAATGAAGAAGGAATCATAGACCAACAAAATATCACTATTGCTGGATTAAAAATCTAAATAAACTGCTCTATGATCCAAACAAACACCACGGTCAAACTTACTTTTGCGATCGTTGCCTTCACGGCTATTCTGGAAAAGAACTACTTACCACTCACAGAGAAGACTGTGAGGGTATTAACAAAAATTCTTGCAGAATAGAAATGCCTAAAGAAGGTAAAAATACTGAAAAAATTAAAAATCATCAAAATCAGATGCCTGTTCCTTATGCAATTTATGCTGATTTTGAAAGCACAATTAAACCTCAATCAATCAAATTCGGAAAGAAATCTGAAATTCAAAATGTGCATGAAGCTTGTAGTTTTGGATACACGGTTGTCAGATATGATGGCAAAGCTAATGATTATGTTAGTTACAGAGGTGAAGATGCTGTTGAAGTGTTTTTCAATTACATGGTACGAAAAAAGAGCAACATTAATAATATATTTGCTCACCCAAAACCATTAATTATGACACAACAAAATGAGGAAGATTACGAAAAAGCAACACACTGTTGGATATGCGAAAACGAAATAGGCAGAAATCTGGTAATCTTGATTTGCAGCATCTTGCTTTGCATCTTGCTCTACCAAACGCTTTGCCTTCCTTGCCGCTGCTCCTTTTTACCCAGCTTCTATTCTTTTAGGATTTTATGCTTTTTGTTGTTCACTCTCTTGGTTCTCCATCATTTATATTATCTATATTTTTATTATTATTAAAATTAATATGTCTAACAGTTGTCAGTATTGCTGTAAATGGCGCTTAGCACATCCCATACCTGTAATACAACTCACAACAAGCACTTGTCAAAGCATGATTAATAAATGGGTCTTGGTGGATTGGTTACATTAAAATATTTTGATACTCCCATCACATACAAGTTAATAAAAGAATTGCCTAAAGTCTTGGTCATACTTGCCCCAAGCCTTGCTTCATATCTGCAGTAACGTTTGTTAATTTCATCCGGGGGCATGCTATCTATATTCGTGAGTTGTATGTCTTTACCCAAATATTGACGACTACCACCACCAGCCACTATGGCTGATAATCTTCTTTTTTTGTTTCTTGTTGATTTGATTCATCAAGTTCCGTGAAACCTTCCGATATATCTTGTAATAGTTCTTCCGCATTCATTTTTATATTAATAATTTTATTTTTTATCTTGAAATAAATATAAAACACAAAACAACCAGCTGCGATATTCATGCAACTAGTAATTGTTAGTATTGTTAATAGCATTTCATCGAAGCATTTGGAGAAATACAATAAATTGTTCACTCTTATAGAACTTCGAGAATCCCTTAAAAAGTGGCTCGTGTTAACATAATTTAGATACTTTTAGACTTTTTCGTGCGAAAGCCCGTCGTACTAGTCAGGATAGGAAGAAGAAATCCTGGATATTTTATGTCTCTTGGCTTAACTCTCGCTCATCTCTTAAGAAGACGTGGGACATGTACGGTAAAGGTAATTCTAGTTGTGGAAATCATCGTAAAACTGATAATGAAGATATTACATCTGTCAAAGATGTTACAAACACTTTAGGAAAAAACATTTCTAAAAACACTTCTTCTGAAAATTGTCAACCAAATTTTCTAAAACAAAAAGAAACTAAAAGAACAGAAGAAGCTGAATTTCAAGTCGAAGCATTTGGAGAAATACAATATATTGTTCACTCTTATAGAACTTCGAGAATCCCTTAAAAAGTTACATCAGCTGGTCCTGATGATATCCATTATCAATTATTAAAACATTTACAGGACATCTGTCTCTCTACACTTCTTAATATATTTAATAAGGTTTGGTTGGCAGGAAACGTCACCGGTACTTGGCAGGAAGCAATCGTTATTCTAGTCCCCAAACCCGGAAATGAGCATACGGACCCAATAAATTATCGCCCTAAATAAAAATATTGCTTTAAGGAGTTGTATATGTAAAACCATGGAACGAATGATTGATGAGAGACCCGTTTGGTACCTGGAGTCCAATAAACTGATAACAAAATATCAAAGTGGTTCCTGCGAGGCACAACCGATCTCAATTTGATCATTTATTAGGAAAGCTTTCGTAAAGAAAGAACATCTAGTCGCTGTATTGTTTGACTTGGAGTACGCTTATGTTACTGCATGGAAGTACGGTATCATGAATGGTCTTTATGACCTTGGTATTAGAGGCCGATTATCAATTTGTATAGAGAATTTGTTAGATGATAGACAGTTTCGTGTCCGAATGGGTTCAACCCTCTCTGACATTCATGAACAGGAGATAGTTGTGCCACAGGGGTCAACATACTCTCCGCCACCCGTTTTAATAAAAACATTAACAGTATAGTTAAATGCATCAATACCGGAAGTGAAATGCACTCTATATGTTGACGACTTTGTTATATGTTATCATGGTTAGCATGCACAAAAAATGAACATTATTGAGAGACAACTTCAACAATGTCTTCAGACCTGGTCGGATGAAAATGGTTTTAAATTTTCTAAATCAAAAAATAATTGTATACAACTTTGTCAATTAAGTAAACATCATCTAACACTGGGTGGGTCACGAATACCAGTAGTGGATGAGACAAAATTCCTTGGTCTTATTTTCAACCGTAAATTAATGTTTATACTACACCTTAAACAATAGTTTTAAATACTTGAACGCCAAGTGCCGTAAAGCTCTTAAATCGCTCTTAAATAAGTTGTTGCAAACACTAACTGGGGAGCAGATCGTAAAGTGCCTTTACAACTTTATAGATCTCTTATCAGATCTAATGTTGAAGCTAATGAACTATCACTGTCTCATAGATGGGACAAATTAGCCCTTCAGTATACCATTGTGCAGGATAGAGCATACACGTTATACTCATTCATATTTATTACAAGCTGAGCAGTTACCAGAATGTATACCCTGCTTTGCACCGTTAACGGTCAAACACATCCTATGCGTCAAAGGTACTACATGTTAATACATGAAAGAGTTATTTGATACTGTAGATTTTAGTCTTGTTTTAGATTTCCTAAAACAATCAGACTAAATAAATCATTGTAATGTGTTCTTATATATATTATACTTGTTTATATACCCGTTGATTTTGTTGATTTACATATATAGTTTATATTACTACCATATCATCCCTTATTTTTTAATAGTTTTATCTTTATATATTTACATTAATTTTTAATTACTGTTTAATTTCGTCATCTTTCGTTGATTATTGCGCTCAATATGACATATTTATGTGTCGACGTGCCGTAAAACGCCATTCATTTATTCCTTCATTCAGTATACCATTTAATTACAATCTAGTTAAGACACTTGAAGTCGACCTTAGTTTGATTGCCAAGTACAAAGTAGTACAAATTCCACCGTGGACTTCGGAAACACCAACAATTATTTTTGACCTTTGTATTAGTAACAAATCCAGTACAGACCCTACTGTCTTTCAAAGCCAATTTAATTAAATTAAATCGAAATACAGTTACTTCCAACATATATACACAAATAAGGTAGCTGCAGCAGCTGTTATCCACAAACAGAGCATAAAGAGCCGCCTGCCTAACAAAGTCTCTATCTTTTCAGCTGAATTTAAGGCAATTGAACTTGCCTTAAACTACATTCAGGAGTCTGATGATGACCATTTTGTAAACTTTTCTGATTCCCATTCATCTCTTCAAGCCCTGAATAATATTAAACATGATAACCCAGTTGTGTTTCAGCATTTAGAAAAGTACAATTCTCTTAAAGTTGATAATGTTATTATTTTCTGCCGGCTTCTAAGCCATGTAGGAATACGGGGTAATGCCAGAGCTGGAAGTGTTGCTAAAACAGCATGAGGTTTACATATATCTAATGCCAATTTAGCTTATACTGATTTTAAAAGTTGTATTAACACATATATTTGTAACTCTTGGCAAACCGAAAGAGATTTCGTGTTGAGTCTTTCACCGAAAGAATGAGAAGAAAACATTTCTGGGTTTAATCCAATTAAACGAATGGATTGCTTTAACTTACTTCGAAATTGATTATAACTGAGAGCTTCACCATTTTTTAAAAGCAAATGGGGGAGATTATTCTGATGATGAGATGTTCATGCACACTTTGACATATGCCTTAACAGGAGATAACTCCGATTTATCAATCTTAACAAGAGGAGTCTGTAAGAGTCGCTCCCCTTTTTGAATAGTTTTTGTCCACTTCATTGTAACCATAAGTCCGTTTTCTGTATTGCCAACACTCTTTCTTAATAAGATTTTTTCTCTATCAAATCCAATTTGGTTGTTGGCACTAAATTTGACTTTCTGGCCATTAGAAAAAAGCAAACAAAAATAAACACCGCAATACATAGTTTTCAAATTTAGAAAAAAGAAGTATTTTATAGATTTATTGCAATATCTCTGGAGTCATTGGTTCCGCCTGCCTTAAGCGATACGGTTTTAACTTAGCCGTACCCGTTAATGACACATTTAATAATAAATGTATTAACTTGATCCCCTGCATAACCCAGCAATAAGTGCATTGTTTTAATTCCACTTAGATCATTTTTTATTGAATCTGTTGATTTAAATGTCCCATTTAAAAATTGAGAATATAGTTGTAACGTTTCTGTGGAAGCTGGTAAATTATACACAAAACAATAAAAATGATTTCCACTGTATTCTTAAATTCGTTTTTGATCCATAAGCATATGCATTTTTGTTGGACTCCCTGAGATCACCTTTAAACTCCCCAAGTTGTATATTTGAAAAATAAATATTCACCACTCATTTGCCGGATCAAATAATTTAGCTTGCACAATAAACTCTGTTAATGAATAATGTCTGGTTAATTCATGAAAAACTAAATCATGTGAGCTGTTAAACTCCTAGTTGGATAGGTGGTCTGCTATTCTATTATTTTTCCGTGCCAGATGTTTAGCCCTTAACTGATATTCACCAGTTGCTGCCAAATAACAAATTTCTCTCAGACAGTCTTGCAACTGTTCACACCGCGCTCGACCTGAATTAATAACTTGACACACTGCCTCGTTGTCACAATAAATCAATATCCGTTTACCTTTAAGCTGATTACCCCATATTTTTAAACAAATAATTATTGCTAAAATTTCTAGAACTGCTCTATTAAGTTCCTTAGCCTGCAATACAGCTGGACATTTGGTATGAAAATAAGATCCATTCCAGAATCCGCCACAACCTTCTAACATGAATCAGATAAAAATAAATATTTCATCCGGATCTGACCAGTTTGCATACTCTAACAGTGAAACACCATTATATACAGGTAAAAATATATTCCACCATGTCAAGTCTTTCCTGTAATCATTCACTGCATTGTTTCTTGGATGACTAAGATCTAAAATAACACGTCGTTCTGTCGTATCCCTTTTTGGTACAGAGTCTAAGGGAGAAATGTTTATAATAAATACTGGTAAAGGTGATCCTTTGGGAACAACAAACACAATTAAGAGAATAAAGCAACAGGCTCGGTTTTATTGAGTCTGTTCATGAGAAGTAACGAAAGAAGCAACACCTCTCACGCCCCCACAGCACCGGCTTAAGCGGTATTCTACTTCAAAGCCACCTATATTGGGCACGCTGGTCCCAAAGGATCAGAAAAAAAAACACTACTGATTCGTAGCACGGGGATACTTTTTACAGCCGCCTCACTGCACTAAACGAACGCTAGTGTGAATGTTAATAAATACTGATAAAGGTGATCCTTCGGGAGCAACAAACACAATTAAGAGAATAAAGCAGCAGACTCGGTTTTATGGAGTCTGTTCATGAGAAGTAATGAAAGAAGCAACACCTCTCACGGCCCCTAGCACCGGCTTAAGCGGTATTCTACTTCAAAACCACCTATATTGGGCTCGCTCATCCCAAAGGACCAGTAAAAATAACACTACTGATTCGTAGCACGTGGATACTTTTTACAGCCGCCACACTGCACTAAACGAACGCTAGTGTGAATGTTAATAAATACTGATAAAGAAAGATAAAAATATCGGACAGGGAAAGCGGCATTCAAGGACGACAGTCAACCACAAAACACAAAAACAAACACGCAAACAGACAAACGAGAAGGTAAAAGTAATAAAAAATGCAAACGACATCACAAACACAAAAGGGTTGACAACAGGGCTACCGCCTTGGAACGGTCAGTGGCAACAAAGGCCACTGGGGGTTTAAACCGATTATAGTGTGCACCAAACCTCACACTTACCCTACTTTCATCCAATTAAAGGTGATCCTTTGGGAGCAACAAACACAAGTAAGAGAATAAAGCAGCAGACTCGGTTTTATTGAGTCTGTTCATGAGTAGTAATGTAGGAAGCAACACCTCTCACGCCCCCTAGAAACCGGCTTAAGTGGTATTCTACTTCAAAGCCTGCACTAAACGAACGCTAATGTGAATGTTAATAAATACTGGTAAAGGTGATGGGTTTTTACTAAATGGCCCAAGAATTGCATCGCTTGAACTTTCTTTTGAAAAAATAAAGATCCAGTTCATTCCCATACCCTTCCGCTCCTTTGTAATTTGTGTATTTCCATAATTATTTATTGTATTTATCTTTGTCACATACCTATTTATCATGCGCTAGAATGTTTACAAACAGTATTTGTTAAATGTTCGGCAGTTTCTACAATAACCTGCGAATTTTATTTAGGTTTTAATTTTATTTTATTACTGTAATTCTCTGTAACGCTACACGTTTTCCCCACATTTATGTTTTAACTACATTTGATATCCAAGTTAAAAATGGCGTATTGACTGAATTTTGGTTGAAATATCTTAATGAGTTCTTTATTCTTATTATTTATTTCCAAAATATATTTTTTAAGTCAAACATGAGCATAAGGGCATCCGGAAGAGCTTTCCGGATGTTACAACTTTTAGGAATCTTTCTGCCAACAGGGGGCACATATGTGGTGTGCATATCTCATACGCCCCCTTACAACGATCGTATGGCTACTTTTATGCTCACATTTGTTCCTTCGATACGGTGAACAAAACCACAATTAAACACCCTGAAATTGTTCGTCTGGCCTTTTGGTTTTAACCTCATATTTTTTGAATTTTTGAGAGCCATAGATATTACTACTACTAATGCGTGGCATTTCATTGGCCTGTTGTTTATGAATTATAAGTAGTGCAAGATACTGAAAATCATCGTTCCATGTTTTCTTCTCTAATTCAATCTCTCTTAGAACTGCCATATAAAATGTTTTCAAAGCAGAAAACTCATATGAAATACTGAGATACCTGATCTTTTTCAAGATTTCCATACTTCAGCAACGTTGTTCTGTTTTTGTTTTACTATCATAAATTATTTCCAATTGCACCATAACAACCAAATTTAAATGTAGGTTTTCGAAAGTAACCTTTTTACTTACAAACTCATATCTTACATAAGCTTGCGGGTATCTGTATCTTTTCAGTACTTCATCTGAAGCTTTCGCTTTAATTTCTGTTTTTTTACTACGCATAGACTTTTTCTTTTCCTTTTTTCTCAATGTTGTCTAGTCAGAGGAATGTGAAGAAACACTACTCGACTCAGATTTACTATCACTACTACTGTCACTACACTCACTATCATCGGTACTGCTGTGCTTTCAATTCCTTTTTTTAGTGACACATTCTTTCTTAAAGTTTTAATGTTAATGTCATCTTCGCATTTGGTGCTTTTATGTGACCTTGGTCACTTTTAACTTGGGACTTTCTTCGGACTTCTTAGTGTCTTGTAACATAGTCTTACCTTTGAGTTTCTGCATTTCGCCTTTTTATTTTGCCACTGCTTTCCTCAACTCATCCAGATTATTCTGTTTTTTCAACTTCTTCTCCTCCTCGGCCAACACTTCCAATTCCTTCAACAGTAAGGCTTCCTAGTCTACTTCTTCGACGCCTCCTTCGGCCCCTTTGCTCACGTCTTTTTCTTTTACAACATCACTTCAAAACCCGAAGGATGATTCTCTTTGTCTCCGACCATTTGCGCAGTACCCCCTGAATGCATTTTCTTGTAATCAGGTCTCGATTTACCTCTTGCTGCTATCGTTACCACTATTCAAACGAATTCAAACACTTGCAACACATACAATATTTCCACTGTCCCTATTAAAGGACAGGAACACCTTTTTCTCCGGTTACCGACAATCTTCTATCCCTTCGATTTCTGTTTCGATGGTAAACAGGAAATCAACGGCCTACTATAGCCTCAAATATAAATCACGAGATCAAAGCGGGATCGTGATGAGTTCCGTTTCTCTCCTCAGTATGAAGCTTGAGTAACAGAATTTTGAAATTTCCGAAAAAACACTCAGAAAATTTCGAACAATGATTTTACGCGGGTATAATTTTTATTATATACTACAATTTAGAGCCAATAAGATACCGATACGGATTAATCCCTTACACAGAATAAAAGAAGAATATGTTAACAATAATATAAACATCGTCGATACATGAGAGTAAAATGTTGCGTTTTATAATTAATTATTTTAATATGTTTATTAAAATAAGCCAATGCAAAATTCTGCTGCATGAACAATTTTAACAAATATTTAATTTGAACCTAAATGTAGTTTTAAATTGTTGGATATTAGTAAATTAAGACACCCTGAAAGTTTTATATCAAATTATGAAGGATTACTGAAGATATTTGAAATATCTTAATTTGTCGCTGTCCCAACAAGGAATTTACATAGGGAAGTCCCTTCAAAAAAATCATTTTGGCTGTAAAATAGATATTCCTCAACCGATTTTCAAAAGTAAAGTTGTTTTATCTACCATTAACAATGCCAGTTCTAATGATATATAATTATTAAAATTTCTCGAGTTACTGCAGAAAAATCTTTAGCTGAAACAAGCGCCCCAAACAATGGCAGGCGTACTTGCATACTTATATAACTAATGGTATATCGAACATATAGAGTGGTGTTATTCCACTCCCACACCGTAAGTTATGTGATAAATTTAAATATAAAATATGTTGCGTTGAAAAACATGAGAGATATCGCTGAAATCTACATTGGATCACAAATTATAAGTGAAAAAGTAGAACACAATAATGTTATGACATGTCAATGCTTGCAAGTACATCAACATTTGGGACCATAAGCCGCTGGCCATGGAATGATATTAAATACCACATTGCAGGTTTCATGTTTACCGTCATATGCATACCATTTTCGAAATTGCTTAACATTCCGTACTACAGATATTTTTAATATTGATTTCTGCTCAATTCGTGGCTATAGGGCATAAACGGAAGCTAGCATTGTTCACTACCGTTCATACTCTTATTGTATTGTAAGCGGTATTATAACGCCATTGATAGCTTCTTAAAGGTACGAATGGTAGACTGAAGTCTGACTTAGTACTACTATAACTCAGCAACAAATATATTGGAAGAATATAAATTGAAATTTCTGAAGCTAATACACCCGGACAAGTAAATCATCACTATAATACAGACATTACATCTCTGAACATCACAAATTCCAACACATGTGTTTCTAATGGCTTTTTATGCATTAGTGTAATTCATTCAAGATAGAAGAGCACTCCAAGAACCGCCTTGCAATAAACCATTGCTGAAGGATTACAGATTTACGTGTTTGTAAAAGCATCCCCCCACTGCCTGCTACGCCATATTGGTTTAATTGCAAATGCTTAACATACTGAGTTGAGACATTCTGCTGATATGACTGTTCGTAATATGAAGTATTGTTTTCATTAAGAATGCTATTTATTATTGTTTATTAATAAAGTGAAATAGCATGACTAACAGAAGAAAGGAAAACGAAATGTCAAGCATTTGAGTTGCTGTTATTTTTACATTTACTGAGTTTCTTTCGTCGGGAAATCTGTATTACTTGGTTGTTAATCATCAGATAAAGTATAAATCGTCTGTAATGTACAGCAGACGGAACAATTATTTTATTTACTCATCTTTTGATATGGAATGCATCTCTTAATTATTACGTTGATTTGCGTCTCACGCGTCTCACGCGTCTCACTACACAGTTTATAATGTTCTGTGACGTTTCGATCGAGGGCAATATCATATGGTAATGACATGACACATGTGTAACACTGAATGTCACGTTTGAGTTATCATGTACATACAATGTTCGTCATATCTGAAAAAAGGAAGAATGTACATCTTATATCTATATTGCGTTGGTAAACAAACCTGTTTGCGTCTTTAGTTAAACAGTACCACACGTCGTGAATATTCAAATTAATCTTTGTTATTGTCGACGGACATACTCATTTTGCCTTTGTAGGTAATTGGTCGAAGGTGGTCAAGGTCATTGTCACAGTGATATTAAATATATAAAATCGTACAGGAGTTACTCTATTTATTGACTTAAGTCAACGAGTTAGACGGCGGCAGTTCACATCACAAATGAATATCCACCGGTTCGCCGAAGTGGGTATCATAGGTCCTTTTCAGGACCACCAATTACCTCGAGAGAACACCCTTAAAAATTGTCATATCCGACACTAATACCTAGTACCTTACAAATGACATAAACATGCGAGCATAAAAACACTTAAAACGTAAATTGGAATACACAGAACAAACACTAACCATTGTTGTTTAATAGAATATACCTCGAATCAATGAAACTTATCAGATATCGAGCAAAATAAAAAGGAATTAGACTGTAAGAAATAGATATATATGTAAATTGGGCGTCCTGTTGTAAATTTTTTTTTAGCCTTTTTTGAAATATGAAATGGTACCCCTTTACTCAATTTTTTTTTTTTTAAATCTGAAAAACAAGTATGTACAAGAAATAAAAAAACAAATATATAAATTTAAAATGGTACCTATTTACTCAATTTTTTTTAATTTCTAAATTCCTAGTCGTACAGAAAGTATCGGTGGTACATTGTCAATTGTTTTTGTTTTCTTATTTAATTTTCGATTCGGTGGTTCCACTACTCCGGCCGATAAAAGGCTCTGGGTATTGTTTAACCACTCATAGGATATGTTGTCTGCGTTTTATTTAGTTATTTGGCTGTTACTGTTACTCATAACCGCTGCTCCCAACTAAATTCCATTTTGTTTATTTCGCTTTTCGGGGCATAGTATTTTGTTAGCTACTGGGACCATACGCCGCTGGACATGGGGGAAGCAAATATCTCTATGTCCACCACCATATGCATGCCATCTTCAGGATGGTTAAACTTATGTACTATTGATTTTATGAATATTGAGTTCTGCTCAACCCGGGGCTAGAGGGCGTGAGCGGTAGCTAGCATATTTCACTACCGTTCATGAACAGTCTCAATCAAACCGAGATTGCACTATTTCCTATGTGTCGTGTTTGGCCGTTTCCAAAGGTCCACTTTCATACTCTTTTAAATATCCCTCACAAATAGATTCAAACGTATCCCAATCAGCTTTGCGAAGTTTCCATCGTTGCGTTTTTTCGAGAAGTGGTCACTTCCACGGAGGTCTTCACCAACACTCCACCAACAATCTATCAAGAGCGTTGGATCGCATATTTTTAAATCAATAGAAGAATGAGAGCCTGTAGCAAAATGTAAATAAGTATGTGATTTGTTATCATTAAAAAGACATACATTGTTTTCGGCTAAGAAATCCTCAACTTTCTTGCCTTTATCGTTTATATCTTTACAACCCGAAATGTAGTTGTGTGCATTAAAATCACCCTTTAGTATAAAAGGTGATGGTAATTATGCAGCTAGGTGATTTAGATCTTTAAGAGTTGGTGAAGAACTGGGAGGTAAATATTAGGAGCATATTGTTATGACTCTGTGCATCGTAACACTGATCGCAACAGCTTGCAAACCAGTTTGCAACGCAACAGTTCTGTGAGGAATTTTTCGATTCACAATAATCGAAACTCCTACAGCAGCTTTATCACCTGTATCACAAATATAGTTATACAATAAATAGTTTTTAAAAGATTCCTTATCTCTAATCTCCAAGCAAGATTCTTGAAGACAAAAAGCAACAGGGTTGTGTTTATTTTAAAGTAAGCTGATTTCATCATAATTAGGTTTTAAACCTCGGCGGTTCTATTAAATGACTTACTTGATTTTGATGTCACTACGGTGGAAGTACGGGTTTACGGCGTTTGGGGTTGGCCGACCTTGGAGACTTTGGAGACTTTTGGAGTTCAAGATGTGCTGGATCATCAACCTCTATCTCTAAGTCTCCAAATCAGTTGTGCAGTACAATCGGATCATCAGCTCCTTTTGAGTGCCTCTCTAACGAGGGAGTTCTCTTTTTTCTGACTGTCACGTTCGTGGCAATAGTTTGGCTTGGTGACGAACTCTTGGGAGAGTTCGTTGTATTTGACGAACTTTTGGAAGAGTTCGTCGTGTTTGGTGGACTCTTGGTTGCACCAGAGTCCGTCGATTTCGAAATAGATGCAGTAGATGCAGTAGATAGGCTTGGAAGCCACAAGAGGTTTGGGAGCTACAGGATGCTTATTAAAGAGGACCACAGTTTGAGAGGCTGGAGATGTTTTAGAGGAATTCTGAAAAGAGACTGGAATAGTAGTAAACTTGTCTACTGGCCAGGTTAACACGGTCTGCGCCGCGATATACTTGGTAGCTGGTTTCTCAACCCTACTCACATCGGCATACGAGTTGCCAGATGGAATGGGCGGAGTAAGACTCTCAACAAGTTTTCTACCTTCAGGAAAAGAAATGTTCTTTTCAATCTTAACCTTCTGTATTTCCCTCTCGTACTTCCACTTCGGACAATGCTTTGAGAAACCCCGTGGTCCCCTTACAGTTAACGCAAGAGGCGTTTTTTGCAATTCGCGAAGTCGCTATGATATGACCCTCCTTCTCGCAGCAAAGGGCAGAGACAGGAGCAGCTGCTTGCATCTTTCTCTATGGTGATCAAAGAGATGACAGTTAAAACATCGAAGAGGGTTTGGAATAAAGGGGTCAACTGGTAGAATGATATATCGAGTTTTGATGGTCTTTGGAAGATTTGCTATGCTGAAAGTAAGCACAAAAGTATTGGTAGGAGTGGGTTTGCCACTCCACCTCGTACTGATGCGCGTTACCTCAGACACACATTGAAACTTAAAATTATGAGTAATTTCTTCAAGAGTGCAGTGCTCCAGATTGAACAATTGAGAGAAATGTGAGGAATAACCTCAACACGGATGTTTACGAAAGTTTGAATTTTAAGGAGATTGACAGAATGTGATTTTTGGCACACCCAACAAGAAAATAGTATGATAATGGACCTTTGGAAACGGCCGAGCACGACACATACGAAATATTGTAGTCTCGGTTTGATTGAGACTGTTCATGAGTGGTAGTGAAATATGCTATCTACCGCTCACGCCCTCTAGCCCCGGGTTAGAAGTTTTCCATTATTGAGTTTTTTAACACTCATTGGCTCAACGGCGAAGCCGAGTAAAGCCTTGGGGATTGCAAAAGGAGAGGGTCTAGTGATAGGTTTGTCATCCTCTAGAGAGATAATATTGAGAAAACAAGGCCAATTTAAATGAGAAATATCCTCATCAGATTCCAATTCGGACTCTTCTCTAAATCGTTTAAAACCAGTAGGAATAGTTTTTTGTGCGTGTTTGGGTCCCATAATGGGGAATTGATATTCATTATCTACGCTTCTCAACCACCTGAGAGTCCAACAAGAGGACATTTGCTGTGGATATCCGACAGACAAATGCCAGTAATACGTGAAGGGTATACTCATATAAAACTAACGCATCAGACCCCAAATACTATCCAGCGGACATAACCCCTTTACTAAATAAAAAGTCGAAGAGCCGCACTTAAGTACCGCCTAAAAGTGGCATGAGTATAGCAATATAACGTTCAGAAATACATGATTATCCCTAGTGCCACCGCCATAAAGGATCCTTTCTACATAACGTTTAAAGAGGAGAAAATAAAAGGGAAGTAAGATATTAAACGAAATTGATCGAGAGAGATGTGAATTAAACAAAAAGCTAGGATCACGTATAGCTAGCGTGACAAACCGATTGATCAGATTGGGCCAATCTGACCGCCCGTCTAGTTGAAGTCCGGACCAAAGTGGTATGTTGTAATGCGGAGAAACTATCAGATCTCGACGTCACTCAACCACCAGGATTCCCTTCTCCAACGACATGGGTCGCTACAGACGGTCGACAGATGGGTTACTTTTCGGGGGGAGGCGGGGTCCAACCCCTCTGCTAAGTAATGAGAAGTCGGTTGATTCCTATCACCCCACCACCGACTGCGGGACGTGTCTCAAATCAAAGACTGATGCTCTGGCAAGTACGGCAGTATGTTCGCCTATGACTTTTGCTTTGGTGAAGTAACATAACATGGCGTATATATCAGTTAATGTTACGGTGTCTGATGTAAAGGAAAAGAAAGGTTAATTAATAATATATGTCGTCCGTCCGTGCGACCATCCGTCAGTGTATAACTGACAATATCTCCTCAAAATCCATTAGAGGTACGCATTTGAAAGTTTGATATCTGATTTGAATAAATGTGCATGTTCGTACCTCCCCGGGGATGGGGCCGGGGCCAATGAGGGAATAATTAATTAAAACGTGTATTACAACAGGTTATGACCCTATCATTTTGAAACCCACAGCATGTTTAGTTGTTGACCCATTTACAGTTCGTTCGACAGTGTGATTTCCTCTTTGATTGTGCAATGACATGACAGATTGTGGACACTATGATGACGTCCACCTAAATCCTCAAAGCGTCTGGTGCTTGTCTTAAATCTTGTCTTGTCGTACCCTTAATGGTTTGTTTTCTTATTGCTCTGGCTTCTGCCAAGTCACTGAGTACTTGCTTTGTGGCTTTCTAGGCATTATATATCTATAGAAAATACATACATCTTCAAAATACCTTTCAAAAAGCACTGGATCCTCGAGTGGATACGAAAATGTTGGAATAAATCAATAGATGGGGAAAAAAACATTTATACGGTGCTACAGTTTATAAAAACTCAAGCGCTTTCGGCTAACGCCTTTTTCAGGAGTACACAAACACGAAAATAACAAATACGTAACAAAAAACACTAAAATACACGGCAGTTAAAATAAAACTCTTTAACAAAAAACTTATCGTTTGGCAGTGTTGCAGAAACTGTTTACTTTGAATAGACACTCTGGAGCCAAATGTGATACTAATAAAAGAACATATCTGGTTGGATGAGGGTAGAACTGTACCCTGACAAGATAACACAAGCCCTACCTCATAGCCTTAAACCTAAAATCGATACTGCAGGATAAAGTATAAAGCAACTCCAAAGCTAGTAAAAACAATGACTAAGGCTAAACAAATTAAATTAAATAAATGGAGATATGCTTGCTATATCCTGCAGTATCGATTCTTTGTCTTATGTATAGAGGTAGGGTTGTTCACTCACATACTCTCTCTTCATAACTAATAATAAATGTCAGCGTACAATTTTACTTTTATCCGACCAGCAATGTTCTATTATTAGTACTTTTGTTACTTCCCTTGATCAAAATATCTCCAATTATTTTAATTTGTAGACGTCATTCAGAAGTTTGTTTAATCTTCATCATTGTGATATTTATATCTTTCTTAATTAGTGCTGCTGCGACGTCTAAATCCCGTTGTTTAAAAACACGAAGCACATTCAAAATATTTAAATATGGCTGTTGTTAGCTTACAAGATGAATAAGAGAAGCACAATCTAAAAACAAAAGCCAAATACTAGATAAAAAGCGCAAATTACGATTGATTGCCATGCAACACTACAATACTATTTGCGAGAACAAATCCGTTTGCTGAAGTACGCCATTTTGGATTTTCCACATGAAGGTTAAACCGAAACCCGAATCGCTGCAGAAGAAATCTTTTTTTTTTTTTGCCCCACGGTCATGGGTAAACACATCTTTCTAAACTGAATAATTAAGTTTTCGTATATATGCGATCTGTTAATTTTGGAAATCACTTCGTAAAATAAACGTTCGTGATATTCGAGCATATCAATGTCAAACGTCTCATTCGGAGATACTCAGCATCTACAACTTAGGAAGCAAGGTATGTTGATATTTTTAATCGAAATTCATTAATTAGTGTTTTTATTTATTACTTGTACAGGAAATATAATCAAATAATTCATTAGTGTGTACACTTTTACTCTCAATCGTCCCAACATGGATTGTATGTCGATCCGTCCTACGTGTTTTGAGCATAAAATAAAAAAAAGACAAAAACAAAGACAGGAATCGTGAAATATACAAATGCGAAGTACTTTTATAAAAGACTACATCATAAAAAGTACACATTAAAGTGACCGTAAGAACATGACGTCATAAGCTGTCAGCACTTAAGAAAACACAGATAAATGTCATGCAAATGGAAACGTGTATTATGGATGACATTATGGATGAGATCATTCTACACACTAAGTCACACTGGAGCACATGCGCGCGCGCGAGCACACACACGCACACACGCACGCAAACACGCACGGACACACACACACACACATATATATATGTAAAGAATAGTATACATCTTACAAGACCCTTTCTGGAGCACAAAGATAAATATGAGACGAATTTTCAACCAAACAGTGCTTAAACTAACAACTATCGAGCGATTTCGGCTTTAATCACCTTCTTCAGTATACATACATAAAGTTACAAAAACAAACACATACATGTCGGAAAAAAAAAGAAGCAAATACATAAACCAATTAATACTATAAACGTGCGCTTTATGCCAGTAATGGTATAACACAGTTGTAAGGTGGTAACAGTGTACATGCTTGTGTAGTATATGCTTGTGTGGATATATACATACTATATCGCCCTCATACTTAAAACGCTCGATGACTTCCAACATCTCTCTAGATGTGATATTTTGTAATTTTCGTAAAATGAATTACGAAATCTTACGTGTAAAAGTTCACCAGAAAGTTTTACATTTGCCGACGTAATGAAACGTAATGAGATTTAAATCCGTAAAATTCCTCGTTAGGTTTCTAGGTAATTACCATTGATGTATTTTTTACTAGTATTCTGACAACCCTCTGGTATATAGTATATCTATTTAATGCTGGTCTTAATTGAGGCATGCTTTCATGCTACTGTAACAGTAATAAAACATCTATATATTTTTGTAAATATAAACCTATATTATAAAATAATAGATTATGATGACATAAAACAGTCGACTAGAGCTCTAGTAATATATATACACATATCATTAAACGGCAAAATACACAGACGTTTTCAACAAAATAAACTTAAATGCTCATATCAACGCGCTTATGTTATTCGACTGTGTGTTGCAACCATAAGGTAACAACTTTTTACACACCGTGACACCGCCCCCTCGTACCGTACCGTACCGTACTCATAAAAGAAAACATGGACAATTTGAAAAACTAGCCATTCCGGACTAAAAACAGCAGAGTTACATCTTATCTTTATGAAAAACACAACCTTGGAAAGGTTTGAAAAAACGCCAATTCTGACCCCCTCCAACCACTCCGTCCTCCACATAAAACTCCATTATTTGAGTTTCACCAAATTTTAGAAAAGATTAGTATCACTCAGATTAAAATCATTTACACATATTATGGACACCTTACAGCCTTGCAACAGTAGAGCGATACAGGTGTGAATCTCTTTTTCTCAAATATTTTGTATTTGTTTATCAGCATACACTAACAGTAATGTTTCAGCATGTTTCAGTATATCAGATAGAGAATTGCAAATCTCTATCTAGTATGTATTTAAATATCAATTTAAACATCTTGAAAATTAAATTATACTATTAAAATACTCTATCATTGAATCAATGGATAAGTTAAAAGACTTTCATAGCTTAGCCTAAAAGGAAACTACACGTCTGCAGATTTATTATAATTTTGAAACACATAATAATTGTTGCATTTGGATTGAACAAAAATCTTGTTCAAGATTGCCTCCAATCCTTTTCAAACACAATTTTTAAGCGACTCATTTTCGCCGGAAACTGGGGATTGATAACCCTTATATGTCCCAAAAAAGAAATGCACATTCATTTTAATAGGAATACAGAAAATGATATAAAAATTAAATCCAGAGTAATTTCATTACAGCGTAATATATACTTCTACCATGAATGACCATACACATTGAATTAGTTGTATTAAATGACAAATTCGAATTTATGGTTAAACACCGTACGAAATGGAATCAATTATTATATTTACATTATTTCCGATTTCAAATGTAGCAACAATAACGTACATTGGGAGGAAATAATAGCGATAACAAAAGTGCAAGAGAGATAACTACCGTCAGTGTATGTTCACACAGTAGAAAAGCCGGTTTCTATTGCGACACACTGGATGCGTGCCCATTAGATCCGCCTGCTTTCAAAGTAAAGATAATTAAAATTTAGACGGAATATATCAAGTGAATTTAAACAAAAAATGCATCTATCAAGATTTTAACTAGTGGCTTATTATTCTCGTAAAAATAAATGCTCGAATTTTAAATCTAATTACAAGTACAATATAAGTATTGTATCAATAATGTAGTGTTAGCATTATGGCATAGGGTTGTTACCTTTAGTGCAGGTAAAATGTCGAGTTATATATAATGAGCCAGTTGTTTCCTTTAGTGCAGACATTTTGCTACCTTTGGTGACTGTTGTTACCTTTAGTTACAACCCTGTTACATTTAGGACAGTGTGTTACCTCCTTTAGTAACACGGTAATGTAAAACCTTTCCAAATCCTATATACTAGCAAGTCACTGGGCTTGTCACTCAGAATCGCCCTCACCCACCTCGCCAGACGAAGTTATCCATTATCATACTCTTTTTTGTAGAGACTTATCACAACCAGGTCATGATTTTAGAGACTCACTTGTCCTGCTCATAATAGCTTTCCATTTACTTATTCATATGCCATTGGGATATTATACTGAGACCAAGCTTTAAGCAATTGATAGTGACTACTTGTCACTTACCCTTTAATGAAAGTAATGTGGTATGGCTTTAGTGAATGTCTGAACGTCTCCGGTATACTGATAGAAAAAAAACCACGACCTTTCTAAAAAGTTGAGTATTTAATCAATAATTTGAACATACGATTTGTCAGAATAAAACCAAAATCCATACAACTTTAAGACAGAATGACAGGACCAATGACAAGTACATTTCGCCCAATTAGGGTATAAAGGTACTTAGTACATATAAATTACGAAGTGAAATGGTTCCTTTCAACGCTTATATCGATCGTATTAGCGATGAAACTATTATTATTGCTAAAAGTATAGCGAGGCGTTTGAAAAATAACTCCGGATTATTTCATAAAGCATCGAATTGTTTTAAGTTTGATTAGATGGTTTCAAAAAAGGTAGTGGATCAATTAAAGTTACATTGAATTAAATATAATACCGATGAATTAAAACATCTTTGACAGGATGATTTATTAAAAAAGTACTTTTGGCGGTAATGGCCGCCCATACATACTCTAATTCCATTTATCGGAAGTAAGAGTATGGTTAAGAGGCGCCTCTTTGTTTGTCATTAATTAAACGATTCATCAAAGGTAATTTAACCGACCATACTACAAGTGTAAATGTTTCTGAATAAATATATTGAATAAAGTATACTTAATGTATAATAACAAATTGGTTCTGATTTTGGTACATTCAATAAGACAAAATAATGAAAGCGTCTGTTTTAAAGCGTTAATTTGAATCATGAACGCACATAACTGTATGGTAACTCGGTGTCTTACCCAATGCACAACCTTGTTAGCACAATGCATATCGAACTTGAGTTTGGTCAAATGACCACGCGAGTTTAGTCTAAAAATTGTCAAGGGAGACAGAAAGTTGGTGTGGTCAAGATCTTTTGATTATCTTCCCACGGTAACGTTGATATTTGACCCACTGACCTTAACATCAGTAAAGAACACCATGTTACTACATGCAGTCAAACCATAACGATTTATAAGATTACATTTTGGGAAATAATAGTTACAGTGCATAACAAGAGTATGAGAGTGGACCTTTGGAAACGGCTGAACACGACACATACGAATTATTGCAGTCTCGGTTTGATTGAGACTGTTCATGAACGGTAGTAAAATATGCTAGCTACCGCTCACGCCCTCTAGCGCCGGGATGAGCAGAACTCAATATTCATAAAATCAATAGTACATAATTTTAACCGGACATAGACAATTTTTCTTCCCCCATGTCCAGCGGCGTATGGTCCCAATATCTTACAAAATACTATGCCTCGAAGTGCGAAATAAACAAAATGGAATTTAGTTGGGAGCAGCGGTTATAAAGCCTGCGTATCACAAGTAACAGTCAAAAGACTAAATTAAAAAGTAGACAATAATTACGATGAGAACATGAAGTTTTCATTATCCTGTCTTGGTGACCTCAACCTTTTAACCACTGGTTTCAAAATCAATAGGGATTATTATCTAACCACAGGAACTCACGCAATGACAGTTTGTGAGATTAGCATTAAGGAAACAAGATTTACAGTGCGGACAAATATGTTAAAGGGGTTGATGCACTATTCTGGAACTATCTCCATGTAAAAGAACTTGTCTAAATACTAGTAATCAGAATAAGGCAAGACTAACTTACTTTGGATTGTTCTTTAGGGTTTGTCTCAAAAGCAGGATAAATTGTAACAGAGGGAAGATAAAAAATACCATTTTTTATAACGGATCAGCTCCCAATAGTTTAATGTTAAATTACTATTTTTCTGATTTATGAACCATTTTAAAGTATTTATTTATTATATACTTATATTATTTTTAGACATTATATTTATTTGTTTACTTATACTAATTAATTATATTACTTTTTTTAAAAAAAAAATCGTATTAAAAATACTAGCACCTTTATTTATTGAAACGCCCAATATTACATGTAACTTTAAAATGGTAACCAAATTTTCGTGTTTATTTTACATATCGTAACACTCTCTCCATATATATAAACACACGTTTTATTTATTTATTTATTAAATATTTTATATATTCATTTAATGAATAACATTTTAATTTTGAAAATAGTCTCTGTTTCAGTAAAAAACTAGAGAATTTATTTTTGGAAACATTCAATATGTATATATATATCAATAACATTAAATGGTAATACAATATAAAAAGATCGGAAAGGGAAAGCAGCATTCAAGGAGTACAGTCAACTACAAAACACAGAAACAAACAGGCAAACAGACAAACAAGAAGGACAACGTAATATTAATTGCAAACGACATCACAAATACAAAAGAGTTGACAACAGGGCTACCGCCTTGGAACGGTCAGTGGCAAAGTAGGCCACTGGGGGTTTAAACCGGTTATAGGGTGCACCAAACCTCACACCTACCCTACTGTCATCCCATTCAGACAGGACAGTGTAAATAAAGCCATCCCCGCCATGATTTAATCTCTAACCAACAAGGCAGCATCAATAGGCAATATAAGTAAAAGACAAATATGCTCGTGTAAATATAATACAAAAGAAACAATAGCATAGAAAGCCACAATGAAGGTACTCAATGACTTGGCAGAAGCCAGAGCAACAAGAGAATAAACCATTAAGGGCACGACAAGAAAGAGCATATACATCAAACGCCACAGTCCCAATGGGCTTTAGGTAGGTGTCATTATAGGGTCCACAGCCTGTCCGGTCATCGTACAATTAAAAAGGAAAGCATAGTGGCGAACTGTAAAAGGGTCCACCACCAAGCATGCAGTACATTGCAAAATGATAGGGTCATAACCTGTTTTGATAAACTTTTTAACAAGTTTAACAAAGATAGTATAAAAGTGATCATGAACAAGATTCTTATGAAGTTTATAAATCACATCACCATAGAAGTCAGGTTGTGATAGTCCTTGTCGCAGAAGAGTCCTTAAATTAATTTTATATTTGGAAACAAGATCAGGGTTACGATTATACAATTCTGCAAAGGTTTTACGAAGTTTATGGTAACGGTAACCCTGATTGAGTAGCTTTTTAGTTATACAAAGATTACGAATATTAAAGTCCTCAACTCGAGTACAAGCTCTTCAAAAACGCATAAGTTGAGACGCATACACCCCATAAGAAGTTGGTCGGGGAACATCCCCAACCAAGTGGGGATAATTAACAATGTCAAAATTAAAATCTTCTCTCTTCTCATAGATTTTGCTAATTATTTCACCATTTTTAATCGAGAGATCTAAACCAGGAAAAGAAGCGTTATTATCAGATATATTAGCTTTGTTAAGCTGAAGTTCTTTAGGATAAATATTATTAACCATAGTTGGAAAGAAGGGTTGTCAATGTTTAATATGTCATCCAGATATCGAGAGGTGTCAGTAAAGAAATCAATAACATCTGCCTGGGTATCTGGTAAAAGACTCAACATGAAATCTCTTTCATAGCAAAATAAAAACAAATCTGCGACAAGGGTGCACAGTTCGTACCCATCGGGATACCAACAAATTGTCTATAAACGGTGGTTCCATACCCAGATACCTGACGAAAATATTATCTAATAGGAAGATGAGTGCTTCACAAACGTCATAGCAAGTCAACATAGTATAATTGTCTAAACTGCCTTAGTAAAAAAACGCTTTAATATTTTGAATAAGATAAATTAGCTTGTCTTTACTAAGGTGATGTGGTAAGGTTGTATATAGTGTATAGAAGTCATAAGTGCTTATTGATGAAACTTGACCTTTATTAAATTGTTTATCAAGAACGTCTCCTGAATTTTTTATAGACCAAAATAAATTAATTTCAGAGTTTTATCACAATATAATTTCACATGATCTTTAACGGCAGTAAGACATGAAGTTAAAAGTTAGAGATGTTTGTTGTAGTGCAGGCACTAGCATTCAAAATAAAGCGAGCCTTATACGGATTTTTATGTAATTTAGGAATCCAGTACATAGTAGGCAGTTTATTTTGCTGATCGTTTACACCAGCCTTGAAAGAAGTGCACCGAGGGAAATGTGCGGAAACAACATCATCCTCAGTAGAATTAACTGGAATATACGAATTGGTGCTGCCGAGTTCCAGAGATAAAACATTGACGTAATGTAGACGTCAAAGAATAATTACATTATTAGCTGCTTTATCTGCAGGAACTAAAACAAATTTATTATGAAATTCCTGAATTCCCGATTTTAAATTACGAAAGGAAAACCTAGGTCTCGGAGGAAGTAAAGAGGGGTTAGCATTATAAAAGTTAATACGTGTATCTATAATATCTGGGGCGGTAAAGTAAAATGTTTATGTCACGTAACGTTAACTAAATTATCTTTTGGAAATTTGTTTTTTTTTGCCTTAGATTTTGGTTTTTAAAATGTTTGATAAATAATATAAAATATAAATACCGTTTTGTTACATATAAATAATTTTTGAGTATTACATTTTCAAAACATGTTAATGGTAACGTATTTCAAATGGATGTCACGCTCTTATGCCCCACTCTCATTTGGCAAATATTTTTCTTCATGTAGCAAATGCATACCCTTTCAGGAAAATATATCCTTCAAAATTCTCCCAGAGTGGAGATGGCGTCTTTTGGTAACTTACGGTCTAGTTATTATTAAGTGTGATGTTTTGGTAAACTACGGTATGTTTCAGATTTTCATTATGTTAATGGCTGTCTAAATTAAACAATTAATAAAAAAACATAAATATTGGTCGTATTTATTGTTCATATGCACATTTTTTACTCATATACAAATGTATTGAAGGTGTTTTTGAATTGTTATGGTAACGTAATTGTCACGTGTATTACACACAAACACCCCAAAGCTCAGATGGCAGAAGCTTTTTGTATGAACTTTCAGAAAATCATACCTTTCAAAATTCCCCCAGTGGGCGGGGTGTGTGTGTGTGTGTGGGGGGGGGGGGGGGGGGGGTCTACAGCCAGCTCAAGGATTATTTGCATTGTTTTCACGAGCTATCACTACACACCTTGCCTTTTATTAATCCTTGTAATTGTTGTTTGTATCGATAGTGTTGTTGGTTGAGAGCGATCCTTGAACGCTACATTTCATGTTCGACATTTATATCTACTTCTATGTTCAGTTTGCGGGTTTTGACTGTTTTCGGTAATCTCTTATTACAGAAAAAGTTAAAACTAGTGGACAACATGTGGTACGAAATCTTTTAATATTGTAAATGTACGACAATCAGGAGGGCTTTGTGTTTAACTGATTTAGATATGTTATGACTGTAACGCGGTCGAAGTTTAAGCGATACAACACCTTATAGAGGAATATTATGGGGTGCAAAACTATCGGCTTCCCGTTAGCTCCTCTCTATAACCTGCATATTTACAAATCATTAATAATCAGCATTTGAATAGTTCCAGAACAACTGACATGTCGCCAGTACTTAGATATCTCCGCCCATTTGTTGATGTCGGAGTATATTGACAATAGTTTATATTATAACTTAGTTGCACGTCCTTTATTATACAGTGACACGTGTTGTTTGTCGGAGGTATCGTTTTTGTTTGATTGTTGGAAATGAATAAATGATTGATAACATGGCGACATGCTAATTGTTTCTGTTTATTACTAAGTGTCCATTATATTGACACAGTTCTTTATTCAAACCTGCGGTAAAATATCGATTTCCTTGTTTGGCGTTTAACATCAATTATCGGCACATTTTAGGCGGTCGACCTTTAGTGGTGGAAGCAGAACATCCACTTAATCCTGTATAGAACCAGTATTGTACCTTCCACCATCCGTAAGTATATATACTTTATCGCTTTCTAGTCGAACTCACAATATGATTTGAACCAGCAGCGCTGAGAGGCGAGGTTGTTTCAAAGGCAGCCTATTTACACTCTTAAACACGTAGAAAGAATATGGAAGACATTATATAAGCTTCATTTGTGTTATGTGCGAGTTATTCGCGTGCAAGCAGGTTTAAAATAAAAATGATACTTGATGTCAGAATACATCGAGATTCTTTTATACATATTTGATATATACCTCACGATTGCCGTGCGTCCCTTAAAATCACATTTTGTTCTGTGATTGCTACATCTTTAATTCGACTTGTTGATCCTTTCGGTTCATCAAGCCCAGTCTGTGTGGCTTTAAATTAGAATACAGCTTAAGTCGGTACTAGCGGGCGTGAGATTTGTTGCACCTTACCTCTCATGAACAGGCTCAATAAAACAGCTACATACCATTCTTGTTTGTGTTTGTTGCTTCTAAGGGATCCACTTTTTATTATGTATTACATACCTTCTTTTACTTACGTGTGTTTCATAAACGTCAAGTACGATATTAACTATGTGAAGATGGTTAACTCTACCTGTAACTACTGAATGAATTACCATGCGAATAATTGGAGATAAGCTGTTTTACTTCATAGATGCTGTGAAATGGCTGATGTGGCCCAGTTAATAGCATAGTGGATTGAAACCTTCATGCCTCACTACTAAGCTGCATCTCTGTTTTCTTGCCCGACATATTTTCGGATAGAAATGTAAACCAGGGGGTCTCTTCACTCCTCCGAATACGTTAATGCCCAATAGGAATATTTTCGTTAGTAAGTGCAGAGCCCGTTTTCGTATTCTAATTTATCACTCCCCTCTCCCTCTGGGGCGGCTATAAATAAAATAGCTTGCGTTTATGATCAATTGGTAATAATAATACAAATAATGATAATAATAATAATCATATCTGCAGACAGTTTCATGCACCATTGCACGCAGCCACCTAACACTCATGTTATATCCCCACACCTACATCCCATATACACATTTCTAAATACTCTAAAAGTCGATGAAATCATTAAATATATATAGATACACATCTACTTGCACATAGACAAGTAAAGGTGATAATACACTTTCCCATATAGTTACATACACACAGTCAGAAATACATATATAACTCCCAGTTACTCTCTAGCATTCGATTTTTAAAATCTTTCAACCAAATACATTTATGACGTATTCCGAATATTAAACATGTTTGTTATTTCAAAATCAAATACATGTAATTTGAGATTTAGATATATATTCACTATCTAACTGTAAAAACAACGTTCATTTCTATTAAATTCATAGACGCTATAATATTATAATTAAGTAATGGTTTTAAACCACTCCTTTTAAAGTAATTTCAATGTATTGATTTAAAACACGGCAAGACAAAGAAACCAAACCTGTAGTTAAGTGGAAACATTCACTCTGGATGTCATGATATGTTGATGCGAAACGTGTGATTCGTTTGCAGTTGTTAAAGGTGTATTATGTGGAGTCCCAATTTCTCATTTCATATTTTGTATGTCCTACTCACTTGATACTGCATCTGTGTTTTACATTTGTGTTTCCACCACCTGACGCAATCATGATAAACGAACGCATTGTTTCCATGTTCTGATTGACCATTCTCCAGGTGTAGTACCCGATCTTGTTGTATGACCATTCCCCAGGTGCAACATTCAACGATATGACGCACTCATTCAACTCGAATCATGCACAATTACTTTCATCTGGCGTCGCTGTCAAATGCAATTACGGACGAAAAGATGATAAAGATATGCTACAGACAGTAGCTTTATTCCCTTCCTGGCATATTCGTCAGAAGAAAATATTCGTGAACGCTTAAATACCATGCAAACGGATCCTTATACCTGTGGTATATTCAGTTGGTAATGATTAAATGCCGCTTACACTTTTTTGGCACACGTTTGCTTTGTAAGTCTATTAGCCTACAGCCTACAGTGGCTGTTCATTTTCACTGAACATGAATCTATCAAAAGAAAAATCCATACACATGGCGCCCTCTATCACCAGTTCAATCATTAGGCAACTTAAAACATGACCCTGTTCCAGCATACGCCTTCTAAAAGAAAACATATTCAACCTTTTGAATTAAACGGCTCAGATAAGGAAATAGCTTCAGAGACGAACATTGGTTATATTCAAATGTATTTTAATATGTCTGGTTCGTTAATAATACACCCACATGTTATTGTTAGTAATTTATATTCGATACTATAATTCATAGTACGCGCCTCTGCATGTCTGAACAAATCATGCGAAAGACCAAGTTTCTCAATTATTACTGTAGGAAAACACAAACATCTTGTTTTATTTTGAAAACAAATACACTGGTAAAGTGATGATTGGACACAAAAAGCACTCTATTAAATACCAAAACTATTTACTTATAATACCACTTTCTCTTGGAAAAATATCTCATTTTGGAAGTATCTTCTCTTTTCAAACAGGCTTAGCTACTGCACATCCAAACTGCTTCAGTCGAAAGGCGTAGCTAAAATGCATTTCCCATTATCTGAAAACAAATTTATGATAGTTGTTTCTCTTGCATACATGTTTTCTTTACATATTGTTATTACTACCACTACCAAAATGAGATATAGGGTCCTATAGAAACCACAGCGTCCGAGCGCAATGGCATCGTAGGTCTACACTGTACTGCAAACAAGGACTTGAAAATACAATGAAAGAGACAACAAAGGGTGGTGAAGACAGGGTTACCGACTTGGAACGGTCAGTAGGCAATAAGGCCTACTGGTTAGCTTGAATCGATTTTATATGCGCACAATCCTCGCTATTATCCTGTCTTCAACGCCCAAATAGACAAGAATGTGTAAACAAAACTACATCCCACCAAAAGGAATTCTCTAACAACAAAGTCCACATCCTGAGAAACTAACTAAAGAAACACATACAAAATAATAAACATCTCAGGATGTATCCAGAATCGTACTGAACAACCATAGTAGTTGCAGCTAAAGAGAAACCAATCTAGGGTAGGACCAGAAAACCCGAGGGACGAAAGCTCATGCACCCAGCTCCTTAGTTGGGGTTTCAGTAGGTACAATCATAGAGTCCCAAGAGGTAGTCCAGTCATCGCACAAGTGAAAAGTGAAGCGTAATGACAGACTGTAGAGGGGTCAATCACTAAACATGCAGTGCGCTGTAAAACCAAAGGCACGTAAATACAGGTTCTATAAGGCTACGGCAAACAAACTATAAATGTAAGAATTGGTTAGCATCTTCTCGACGTTTATATGGTTTTAAAAGCTTTTAGAATCTGGCAACTTTACTATATCTTACATGAGTGACTGTGCATTATTGATTTTGATAAAACGAGTTGGATAAAAATATAGGATACGAGGCTCTGCCTAGTATCCTTTCTGTTTTTATGTATTTATATATACACGAGCATCTTTGTGTTTCACTTATATTGCCTATTATTGCTGCCTTGTTGGATAGAAAAAAGTCCATGGCGGGGATTTCTTTATTTATACTATTCCGTTTTATTGGGATGAAGTAGGGTAAGTGAGAGGTTTGGTGCACCCTAGAACCTGGTTTAAAACCCCAGCGGCATTTTTTGCCACCGACCGTTCCAATGTGGTAGACCTATTTTCAACCATTTTGTGTTTGTGATGTCTTTTTTTTTTTTGTTTTTAATATTTTATTCAGACATCAAATGTATATCAGTTACAATATATAATTTACAGATAAGAAAATGGGAGAATTAGAGGCAACATATCTACTTTGTTTAACACTTTACCACTCGCCAACTTTATAAAAGTATAAACAATAGACAAATATACAATATGAAAGCATTAATTGGTCAACATATTTTGAACAATATTCCATCTTGGTTTGATATGATTTGCCTTCAGTATGGGGTACATGTATGTTGAGTACAATTCAAGATTTCTAAAACCTTTCAGTTCTTCAATAAAGATTGCTACATTAGGTAGACATTTTTCAATCTGCGTTCGTTAATATATTTTTTGTAAATAAGTAAACATATATATATTATAATATCTGAAACTGAAGAGTATTCTGGGCCCAAAAGATTATTTTCGGGTTCATTTCGACTGAGATTTCGCACTTGTCTCTTAATTGGTAAAATAAATGTATTAAGGCATTCTTTGACTACATGCACTCTTTAAAGTTGTTCTTTTATTCTGTGTGTGTTTGTGGTTGACTGTCGTCCTTGAATGCTACGTCGTTTTGTTTTTAACAGGATGTCGCTATGTTACGCGGCTTTAAATGTATTTGCCCTACAAATAATTCGACACCTTAACCAAATGTAACGTTACTATCGTACATTTTATGACGTAACATTTCAAATAATGATAAATAGTTAAGGTTTCTGAACGTATTATAAGATATACCATGCCAACACTTGGGATTAAGTGTTTGTAAACAAAACCGTGATTCTGTCCTCATTTGCATATGTAATACACTTGTGCATTATGAGAATTAAGTCATGGCTTTATTGCACTCCCATGTTACGTGATATAAAGCGATAAAGCACTTCCTGAAATTTGACATTTACAACCAGCGTTTGAAACCGCATTTACGCACCTTTTAACCATTTTTATTTAAAACAACTGCGAGATGCCCATCGTTTGAGAAAACCTACACAATATTTAAAAGAAAAAACGTAATTGCTCAGCTAATTACATATGGTATATCTAATGTACAAGCTTGACTGACACGCTTAATTTGAAGAAATATAAACAGATCGGACAGGGAACGTAGCAATCAAGGAGGACAGTTAACCACAAAACACAGAAACAAACACGCAAACTTACAAACAAGAAAGCAAAAGTAATACTAAATGCAAACGACATCACAAACACAAAAGGGTTGAAAATAAACGAGTTTAAAAGTGGAGGTGTTAGATAAAATATGTCCGGTTGGCAAGATAGTAGTTGGGCATGTCTTGGACAAAGGTGAACATGATGAGCAAACGTGATATGATCGGCAGGATGCTTTGAGGTGCAAGGTTGCCAGTGGATCGAATGCCTAATAAGACACATGATTATGTTATTTCTATGGAGTACAAGCTAATAATTGGATAGAATGTGAGAAGAATGTGCAAGACAAAAAAAGATCGGTTGGCAGGATGATATATTTAGAAGGCATAGGTCTTCAGGTGAATATAATTTGCAAGGTTGCAAGTGGCTCACTTGCTCAATATGTTAAATTACTGACAGGATGAGATGATATAAGATAATCAGGATGATTTGATTGGAAGGTTTACACGTGATTGTAGTGTGTTGGCACAATGATGTGACGTGCAGTGTTGCAAGTAGGTCTATTTTACACGATTGTATACGATTTGGATAGGCGAATACGGTGTGCATGGTTCAAAATTGTATATGTTGTGCAACATGATACTTGATTTGCATATTCGTAATGTGTTGCTGCAGAATGTTAAAGTGGTCAAAGTTGCATGAAAATGTCCTTATATATACTTGTAGGTAGAATATACAGGATGATATATGTCAGGCTGGTTGGAAAAAATAAATATGAAAAGAGAAATCTGGAAAAAGGTGAACACGACAAATACAAAACATATTGCAGTCTCGGCTTGATTGAGACTGTTCATGAACTGTATTGAGAAGTGCAATACCGCTCAAGTCATCTAGCCCTGGGTTGAGCAGAACCCAATATTTAAAACGTCAATAATACATGAATTTGAGCCATCCCAAAGAACGTACATGTACTTGATGTAATCATTTCCGAACGATATTTGGTGTTAAGCAGATCAATTACAAAATATATAAATATATATGTTTCGCAAATATCGTTTGGAATGAATGTCCTGCATATACTTGATAATTTTGTTACTGACAGTGTTCCTAACCGCAGCATCAGATAACCTAGCATCTGTTCTGTGGATGTTCAATGCTATTTATTTTCTATCTCAGTATAATATACACCAGCCTGCTGGTTACACTCGACGATGTTATAAATACTAGTGATAACCGCATGTTGTCATAGATAGATTGGATATTTAACAACATTACAATCATGTGATACTTACTTATTATTGAGCATTTTATCCACTAAATGTAGTTAATGGATGTACCTTGGATCTCTCTCCAGGATGTGATTTTTTCAGTTCCATTATTCATAATTATTCTTTAAATCTGGATTAAATCTGGATATCAAAATCGATATAAAATAATAATGATTTAAACAAAGTTCATTCCAGAAACACCCATAATCCTCAAACAGGGATAAAGATGCAGAGGAACTCAGTATGATGTTGAGATAAAATATGCTTATCCAAAGATTTGCGAATAAATTGTATCTCTTCAATCTCTCAATAAATGGTTTATTTTATTCAGACAAATGCCTTACAGTATCAGTTAGTACATACAATATTGCACGCCGGTATGCATGGTTCAATATTGTGGATTTAGAATCACTGAAAACTGGGCGAACACGAATCATCAGTCCATACATTCTCACCAGGTATAGCTATGAGGAAATAATCCGATGGAAATAATCAATCTGGATTCAATTTTACACACCATATAGGTTTATTGAAAATGGTGAAATAATTACTAAAATCTATGGCACTAGAGATGAGTGTAGTTTTGATAGTGTTAATTATCCCCACTTAGACCGCTCTTATGCGATAAAGACTATTACAATTTGACTTCAATGATAATACGATTTCCAATTTCGTAAGATCGTTTGTCATAACAAACTTTTATATAATCAATATTAAACTTGTTTAAAAATTGAAGACAGGATAATACCGAGGATTGTGCGCATATGAAATCGATTCAAACTAACTAGTAGGCCTTATTGCCTACTGACCGTTCCAAGTCGGTAACCCTGTCTTCACCACCCTTTCTGTTGTTTTTTGTCTCTTTCATTGTATTAACAATTCCTTGTTTGCAGTACAGTGCGGACATACGATGTCAATGCGTTCCGACGCTGTGGTTTCTATAGGACCCTATATCTCACTTTTGTATCAAAATAGTTGATGAACCTATCATTTTGCAAGGCACTACGTGTTTAGTTCTAAACCCATTTACAGTTCGACACTATTCTTACACCTTTGATTGTGCGATGAGCGGACGGATTGTGGATTCTGAGATGACGCTACCTAAATCCTCGAAGGACGGTAGCGTTTGGTGTTTGTCTTAAATCTGGTCTTGCCGTACCTTGTCTTAAATCTTGTCTTGTCGTACCGTGTCCTAAATCTTGTCTTGTCGTTCCTTGTCTTAAATCTTGTCTTGTAGTACCTAGTCTTAAATATTGTCTTGTCGTACCGTGTCTTAAATCTGATCTTGTCGAACCTTGTCTTAAATTTTGTCTTGCCGTACCGTGTCTTAAATCTTGTTTTGTCGTACCGTGTCTTAATTCTTGTCTCGTCGTACCATGTATTAAATCTTGTCTTGTCGTATTGTGTCTTAAATCTTGTCTCGTCGTACCGTGTCTTAAACCTTTTATTGTCGTACCGTGTTTTAAATCTTGTATCCTTGTACCTTCTCTTAAATATTGTCTTTTCGTACCTTGTCTTAAATCTTGTCTTGTCGTACCGTGTCTTAAATCTTTTCTTGGCAGCAAGCAAACCAACAAATTTAAACTCACTACAAACACCCCCACCCCCCCCCCCCCACACACACACGCACTCAAAGACCCCCCCCCCCCCACCCCCACTGGCACCCTCAGTTTTTATACTACTTTTAAATAATTGATAATAACGACTTGCTACTTGTTTAATCAACCCCAAATAAAACAACTGTAGATCAGACAATCACAATCTTTCAAACACAACACCGCAGATGATTTTGGTCTTAGTTGTTAAACAAAGTTGGAACCCCAGTTTGTATGCTACCCGCAAATAATTGATCTTGTTACTTTTTTTGGAAGGGTGCAACTATTTCATTTTGGGTGAATCTACTTTTGACGAACTTTTCAAATCACACTTTTATGTCTTGAATATCATTTAATGGTACCCAACCTTTAAAATCCTCATTGTAACCCTTCCATGTTTCTGTTTGTAATCACTTCGTATTACTTTTTCAATTCTGAATATTTCTTGATCAGCTTTTAACATTTCCAATTCATAGAAGCTTCCATCAATATTTTGGTTGTTCAAATCTTTTATTTTGTACGTCACATGATTTGTATATTGAATTTCATCAATAACACATATTTCTTCGGTCCAATTTGGAGTATAACCTTTTTCAATCGTTCTTTTATATTTGCTAATTCTAACTTTGTCTCATATTTTGAACTTTGGCAAAGCTTTATTAATTTTCATCTTTCCGTACAAGTTGAAATACACTATTCCTTTATTTTTCTCATCACTGGCCTCAATCGGTGACATTTTAATACTCCGGTGTTTTGTATTATTGTATTTATCAATCATCGCCTGTAGCACATCTAAATATGTATTTGTATTGTTTGCTGTGAAATATTTCCACATCCTCTCTTTCAATGTCCTGGAAATCGTTCAATTACTACAGCTTTTCCGAAATTAACCGTGTGATACATTTTAATATTATTATCATCAAGGAATTGCTTAAACGTCTTGTTATAAAACTCCACACCTTGCACTTATAATCTTTTGGAAAGCTTTTGTATTTTCTATACCAGGTTTATTCGGAACAGGCATAACCCAAGCAATTTTACTAAATACATCAATAACAGTGAGCAGGTATTTGACACCTTTATTATATTTTGAAAACGATTGCATATCAACCAAATCAGCCGACCATATTATATCTATTTTATTAACAGTCACGCGGCTTCGAGTGAACTTTCTTCGTATGAGTTTATGAAGTTCATCGGCTAGCTTATCAGTCCATCTGAACGCCTTTTCTTGTTTTGTGGCTCTCCAGGTCCTAGAATATATTTTGCACTAAATACGGGCTTGACTATCAAATTTTTAGCGATTTTTTCTCCAAGTGATTTGGATTTGCTCGTTTTTAAACCGGCCAGCATGTTTTTATCACACATTGATTTATTACTAGGGCTTTCTTCATAACAGTAATCGTGATCTTGATAAACAGCATCTAATTCATTTGATTGTTCTCCACTATCAAGTGGATTACCAGAACCACACTATTTATAACCAGGAAGCGTTAGCCCATTTTTGGGTAGCAAAGGAAGCAAGGCTTTATGGATATCAATGTTTCCACCTTGTGTACTTTTAACAAATTACGTTTTAGTAATACCACAAGAAGCGCATGTTGCTTTTAACATTATTTTGCCTTTTTTGTTATAATATACTGAGGATTAACATTTTCAGTAATTATCTTTTCTTTCACGCAGTAACTCATATATAATATATATGATTAGACTAAACTTTGTTTATACTGCTTCCTTTTTGCAACTTTTTGACGAAGTACAGACAGAAATATCCGCACAAGACACACGTTTTATCTTGATACTGAATGGTGTTGTATTTTATGTTGGGTATGTAATTTAAAACTACTTTTGATGGACTCAAGCCAAACGGATCAAAATAATACTCGTTACAGTAACAACTCCAGTGTGTACCAGGTCCAGTATAATCATCAAGATTAATAATACCGCATTCTTGTTTATTTTGTGTTGCTGGTAATTTGTTCTTGCTAAACACTCCCCTAAAGTTTTTAATGTCTAACTGCCTCACCCATTTTATTATGTCCAAGTTAGAAATAGGCTCGTTTTTGAAAATTACTCTCAAGCCTTTTCCTTTTCTGCCCACTTGCAAACCTTTTCCCGTCAAGCTGCTAAAAGGAGATCCAATTAAAGGAATCCCTAATGATCCGAGCAATCCAAAAAATCCCCCATCTTGCTGTTGATGTCTTGTCAGTTTAATAGGGCAGCAACCTTTTGACTTTATTATCTTTTGTCTTTGCGACGGTTTTAGCACACCTGATTTAAGAAGTGCTTGTTTGTTGCCGCTAGGGATAGTTACCATTCCATTTGCGATTAGTTTACCAATTCCAGTACTTGCCAGACCACTGCGCTCCTGTTGCCAGAGGTCCGCTTTGGAGCGAGTCTAGTAACTGTCGGTTATATTGTTTTAGTCGACAAACCAACTAATGCACCCAAAAAGCCTCCATTTTTGGACTGAGATCTCATCTGCGATTTTGAGATATTCACATCGATTCCATATCCGTTGGATTTAGCTTTGTTAATATTGTTAATCTGAGTAGCTGTCAACAACAAATGAAAATTCCCAGTTAGTTGATTATCTTTCTACCAAAGCGTTAATTCACTTTTGTTTTCATATGCTTTTGCCAGACTTCGTTACTGGCCATTTGTCAAATCTATCGAATACTTTACGCTATAGCATGAACTTTATATCTAGCGGTAGGCTCTTTATTTAGTTTATATCTCAAACTTAGTTGTTTTGGATCAACACTGACGTCATTTCCCTCACAACTTAAATCGAAATATATCATTCCAAATAGATTTTTAAAATTATAAACATTAAGTAAAGTTTTTATCATTTTGTTTGTAAGAATAATTAATAACATTTCTGAATATTCTTATAATATTATCATGGCTGTAATCAGTTACTGGATAATATACGCCGTTGCCATCTTCCAATCTAGCTGATTGTAAATAGCTATTAGCATCAATAATATTGAGTTTAAACGTATCCAAATGATGAGGATTTGTGTTTGAGAAGAACTCTAAATATTCTAAATACAGATTCGGTTGCTAGAGAACTTCCGCTTTCTTGTATCATCTCACGGAGGTAAGTCCACTTTGTTGATGTCATGTGATTTGACATGACATAAGCTATACCATCTGAGTTAAATATCATTTGAGGTATCCACAAAACTAATTTATTAATAACCTACCGGACATCATCACAAGCAGCTTTGAAAATTAGCATTTCATTAGCCGCCTGTTGCAAGCTAATCTGAATTTGACCTGGAGGTAGCATGTTTGTTTCCAAACCCTCAAAGAAGGAATATTTGTTTAATGGAATTATAGAGTTAACTGTTTTATAAGTTATGATTAAAGCATGACGAGCAGTAAATCCTAAATTGTAACTAGCGTCAGTATGATCCGTGTTCGCTGCAGCTGTATTGTCTAAATAAAAGTATTCATTTGTTGCGGGTGTTTTTGCATAATCACCAGACATTTCAAGTAAACTTTTAACGTTAACAAATCTATGAAGATAATTTCCATCATAAATGAGATATAGGGTTCTATAGAAATCACAGCGTCCGAGCGCAATAGCATCGTAGGACCACACTGTACTGCAAACAAGGACTTGAAAATACAATGAAAGAGATAAAAAAACAACAGAAAGGGTGGTGAAGACAGGGTTACCGACTTGGAACAGTCAGTAGGCAATAAGGCCTACTGGTTAGCTTGAATCGATTGTATATGCGCACAATCCTCGCTATTATCCTGTCTTCAACGCCCAAATAGACAAGGCAGTGTAAACAAAACTACATCCCATCAAAAGAAATTCTCAAGCAGAATCGTACTGAACAACCATAGTAGTTGCAGCTAAAGAGAAAACTAATCTAGGGTACGACCAGAAAACCCGAGGGAAGAAAGCTCATGCACCCACCTCCCTTAGTTGGGGTTTCAGTAGGTATAATCATAGAGTCCCAAGAGGTAGTCCAGTCATTGCACAAGTGAAATGTGAAGCGTAATGACTGACTGTAGAGGGGTCAATCACTAAACATGCAGTGCGCTGTAAAACCAAAGGGTTATATCCTTTTCTGACGAACTACCTGATTAAATTTGTAAAGCGGTCAGGAAACCCGTCAGACCCCTTTAACTTTCGAAGTTTATAGACCACATCTCCATAAAATGAGGGTTGTGATATGCCTAGTCGCAGAAGTGTCAGTTTAGACAATTATACTATGTGGACTTGCTATGAAGTTTGTGAAGCACTCATCTTCCTTTTTAGATAATATTTTCGTCAGGTATGATACCACCGTTTATAGACAAATTGTTGGTATCCCTATGGGTACGAACTGTGCACCACTTGTCGCAGATTTGTTTTTATTTTGCTATGAAAGGGATTTCATTTTGAGTCTTTCGCCAGATGTCCAGGCAGATGTTATTGAAGCTTTTAATGACACCTCTCGGTATCTGGATGACATACTGAACATTGACAACCCTTTCTGTCCAAATATGGTTGATAATATTTATTCTAAAGAACTTCAGCTTAATAAAGCTCATATATCTGATAATAACGCTTCATTTCTTGATTTAGATCTCTCGTTTGAAAATGGTGAAATAATTAGCAAAATCTATGACAAGAGAGATGATTTTAATTTTGACATTGTGAATTACCCCCACTTGGATGGGGAGGTTCCCCAAGCAATTTCTTATGGGGTGTATGCGTCTCAACTTATTCGTTTTTTCAAGAGCTTGTACGCGAGTTGAGGACTTCAATATTCGTAATCTTTGTATAACTAAAAAGATACTCAATCAGGGTTACCGTTACCATAAACTTCGTAAAACCTTTTACAAAATTTTAGTATCGTAACCCTGATCTTGTTTCCAAATATAAAAGTAATTTAAGGATTCTTCTGCGACAAGGACTATCACAACCTGACTTCTATGGTGATGCGATTTATAAACGTCGTAAGATTCTTAGTCATGATCTCTTTCATACTTTCTTTGTTAAACTTGTTAAAAAGTTTATCAAAAGAGGTTATGAACCTATCATTTTGCAACGTACTGCATGCTTGGTGGTGGACCCTTTTACAGTTCGCCACTATGCTTTCCTCGTTAATTGTACGATGAACGGACAGGCTGTGGACCCTATGAAGACGCCTACTTAAAGCCCGTTGGGACGTTGGCGTTTGATGTTTGTCTATGATCTTTTCTGGCGTGCCCTTAACTGTTTATTCTCTTGTTGCTCTTGCAAAAGTCATTGAGTACCTTCATTGTGGTTTTCCAGGCTATTGTTTTTTTTGTATTATATTTACACGAGCATATTTGTGTTTTACTTATATTGCCTATTGTTGCTGCCTTGTTGGTTAGAGATTAGTTCATGGCGGGGATTTTATTTACACTGTCCTGTTTTAATGGGTTGACAGTAGGGTAAGTGTGAGGTTTGGTGCACCCTAGAACCGGTTTAAACCCCCAGTGGCCTTTGTTGCCACTGACCGTTCCAAGGCGGTAGCCCTATTGTCAACCATTTTTTGTTTGTGATGTCGTTTGCATTTTTATTACTTTTGCCTTCTCGTTTGTCTGTTTGCGTGTTTGTTTTTGTGTTTTGTGGTTGACTGTCGTCCTTGAATGCTGCTTTCCCTGTCCGATATTTGTATATTTCTTAAGGTTGGTGTTGTTCTTTTCCAGCAGGCCCTCCTTACGGGGATATAATTTAGAGAAAGATCTACGTAGTTTGTGATAACGAAAACCCTGCTGAAAAAGATTACTTGTAATAACTTGATTTCGATCATTGAAGTCTATAACATCATTACACGCTCAAGCAAATCGAATGAGCTGGGAGATATATACCCCGTATGAGGTAGCACGAGGTACATCTCCATCCAGGTGTGGATAGTTAACGATGTCAAAATTGAAATCATCTCTCTTATCATAGATTTTAATATGAATAAAACCAGATCGAGAAATGCTGCTACTGTATCCGAACTGTTGGCTTTATTCTGGTGGATTATTGTTAGTTACCATATGAGCAAAGAACGGATTATCAATACTGAGTATGTCATCAAGATACCGAGAAGTATTATTAAAGGCATCAATAATTTCACCCTGGCTAGCAGGTGACAAACTCAACATAAAATCTCTTTCATAGCAGTACAAAAACAAATCTGCAACAAGTGGCGCACAGTTAGTACCCATAGAAATACCAACAACCTGGCGATAAATAGTTTTACCGTATCTTATAAAGATGTTATCCAGAAGAAAAGATAAGGCTCTTATAAACTGTTTTTCCATTTTGTTTTACTTGCATTTGATCAATCAGCGAAACTGCATCAATAATTAGAGCAGTTGTATTAGCGTCTGCGAAAACAGCTCCATCGAGAAGCTTGTTTACTCGAAAACTTATTTCAAAATAAGCGTTATACCAATCAAAGTAAGAACTTCTGTCATTTAACGTAAACTGATAACCACATTTTTTTATTTGTCTAGTATTAGGTCCAGGTATAGTTATGGGGGCATCTAACTGAACAGGCACATGTTCATATATAGTATTATATTTATCACTTCGAAGCATCTATGTTTACTAGTAATTAGATTAAATTAATCGTTTAATTCTCGCATGAATTCCTCTTCCGGATAGCAATCTGTTGATTTTTGCATTTGCATCTTCTTCAATTATATTATCAGCCACAACATCTTTTGTAGCAGTTTTTGTAAGTTCTTTCAAAATTATCTCACCTTTTGGTTTAGGTTTAATAACCGTAACTAATTTATCAGCAGCCATTGTACCTACTTCATCTCCAGGTTTTTCGGAACCACTCTCTATGATTTATTTTCCAGCAGTTTTTAATGCTTTCTTGCCTGCTGTTTTTACAGACTCACTAAATATCTTTGAGCCAACCTTTGAAAAAATGTCAAATATACAGATCTAGTCGCGTTAATGTACCCCAAATAAATGCAGAACGAACGCTGAACAAACGGAAAATGAACGCAGAATGAACGCAGAACGAACGTAGAATGAACGTTGCACGATCTATATTTTAAGAATGCATTTCGTTCGTTTTCAGCATTCAGCGTTTTACGAAATGAACGTTGAATGCATTTTTTAAAACGCTAAACGCTGGAAACGAACGCAACGAATGCAACGACCGCAACGAAACGGACGAAACGAACGCAAATGTATTTCGCTATTTCGGTTAACTTTCAATAGTATCCTTCTGAGTTGAAAACTAAAGTCTCGATTTAAACGAAGTTCGTTTTTCAATATTTTAATATAAAGAAATGCACTGTGTAAGTGTTTTTTTTTAAGCTCGATTACACTTTCATTTTTATAGACTTAAAATGGGAAATATGTTTATTGTGTAGCACACACTTTCTACTATTGCAATATTAAACTAAAATAATGTTGATAAAATCAGCCGCAATATTTTTATATAAGGTCAAATATGTTAAATATTTGATGAAAATAATATAAACCCGGGAGAAAAGAGAATAATCATCAATGTGCACTACCAAATAATGTCAACAAAATGATTCTTTCTTCAATATGATCACATAATCATTAGTCGCCGACTCGTGATAAAATTCGCATGACTGGATATCATGCGTAATTTAATCTTGAGAGATGTTGCGATTGATAAACGCTGAACAAACGAACGCAAATGCATTTTCTCCGTTTGTGCATTTAAACGCATACATTTTGTTGCGTTCGTTCCGTGCATTTAAATGAGCACATAGTTTCGTTTATAAACGCTGAAATGAAATGCAAACGGAATGCAAACGGAGTGCAAACGGAGAGCAAGCGGAACGCAAATGAAACGGAATGCATTTTTGGGGTACTTGAACGCAACTAGGCCTGTACCAGCTCCAGTTAATCTTTCAACTTCAGTATAGGTTCCGAACTAGTATCATAGACGTTTTTTAATCGCGTCATATAACATATGTTAGATAAAACGTAAGTTACTCAACTACATTAATTCTTTCAAAACAAATCGAAATGATGTATGAACTCCGTTGAGATTAATAATTTTACCGGAGAAATCGGTTATGTAAATATTAATACTGTTAATGATCGTTTTGTTTACTCCGCAGAACCCGACTCTTATCGGTTCATCTCTGAAAGGATATGACCTCGTAAAGTCGGCTGTACTTATTTCATAAATAACATCCCCACATGATCCATCAACAATAGAATTACTTACCAAATCGCAGTGGATATATAAAGTATCGATAGAATTTGTTATGTTTGGTACTACTTCCAAAATTTGGTTTCTCTAATAACCGCATCTTTGTCAAACCCAATCAAAGTGTGAAAGTTTGATTCTACCAAATCAAGCATACAATTATTATGAATGGTAACTAAACATTTGAAACTTGATAAATCAAATACAATTTATATCGGGACAGGTGAGTCATCAGTGAAATCACCGTTTACAGTCAATATTTCTTTTATATAATTATTGATATCGGCATTCCATTTGTAAAAATAATTGTTTTCGGATATTTATCTTTTCCATTGTGATACCTTATCACTTTGTTATTAAAATCCTCAGTAATATTATACCATGAGTAAGTCATAGAATTAATCTTATCGAGCCCAATACCATACTGTTTGTTCTTGAATAACACCATTGGTCTATCAAATACAGTTGTAAAATTACTCGGTATATTTGAGCTATTAATTATTGAAGCTCGTTCTGATGATAATACAATTTATTGTTCCATTATTCATATTGCTAGATAAAATAATCACCTTCGTAATACAGTTTAAAAGTAGATTTTTCAAAAATAAAAACTTGAGTTGTGTTACCTTTTATGTATGCAAGGATGGTCCAAAAATGAGTAGTCGAAAAATGTGCTTTAAATGTTCCTTTTAGTATTCGTTTTCCGAATTCTATTTTTGGTTAAGCATGCGACTTATCAGTACTTGGCTCTATGTTAAACATACTAAACGTTTCTATGTTAAGGTTTGTATTTGCAACAGTATATGTAAGATCTGCTTCAACTACATAACGTCCGGGATTTGCACTATCAGTTCTAACACCCCTAATATGTCCAAAACCAATATATTCTTCAATGTATATAAATGGAGTTGTTACAAGAGTAAACGCGCTGAGAAAAAAACATTCCACGATATGTTCTTTCAAGCGGTTTTCGCGTCGGATATGATGCAAAACCATTGTTATCTCTTATCATGCTTATTCCATCTATTGTATATTCATAAATAAGAATCCGGCTTGCACTTTTACCCTCAATTCATCAATTATGCTACGAATTGCTGTGTGACGACTATCAGACTTTTGATTAAACTGTTTCAATAAAGCTATTTCACCGTCAAAAGTTTTGCTCCTTTCCTCCTGGGCAGCTTTACATTGCTTTGAAACATCATCATTAGCAGTCTCTAGTTTATTAGTGTCAACCATTTTCTCATTTAATTTTGCATAATCCTGTCCTAATGTGCCTTTGACAAGAGTTGTTTCATTATCAAAACTTTTTTTTTTTCATCCTTGGAAGCTTTATTAACCATTTTGCTCAAAGCAGTCTCCAGCGACTTACCGTCAACCATTTTTGTTTGATGTCTTCAAACTCTTTGTTGATATCGTCAACGTTAGTGCTTGTCTGCCCATTTAATATTTTTATTTGAGTTATTTCAGCAGCAAAAGCAGTTCTCGTTTGTGTTGTAGCAGTAGTAAAAGCGGCTTCAAGAAATATAAAAAGATCGGACAGGGAAAGTAGCATTCAAGGAGGACAGTCAACCACAAAACACAGAAACAAACATGAAAACAGACAAACGAGAAGGCAAAAGTAATAATAAATGTAAACGACATCACAAACACAAATAGGTTGACAATAAGGCTACCGCCTTGGAACGGTCAGTGGCAAAGTAGGCCATTGGGGGGTTTAAACCGGTTCTAGGGTGCACCAAACATCACACTTACCCTACTGTCATCCCATTAAAACAGGACAGTGTAAATAAAGAAATCCCCGCCATGATCTAATCTCAAGTTCATTGTTATCACCCATTTGTTTATTGATTTCTCCAATCCGTGTATTAATATTTTGAACACCAGATTTTATTTGTTCACTTAATTTCTTGTAGTTTTCGCTATCTTTCAAACCATCTTCTTTTTTTTCTAACTCTTTCAAAGCGAAGAAAATGTAATGAGAACAGTTTAAACGAATGTCCTTGGGAGTTTTGTAGTAGGATTGTGACAAGTAAATCACACCACAATTCTTATGCCTGCCTTGGATGAAATAATCCACAATATCATTTTGTCAACGCTCGCAAACATGTGAACTAATGTGTTTGTCTTGCCAGATCCTGAATTTACCGCATATAAGCATTCTAAAACAACAGTCCGGCATAAAGTTCCATATCTGCTTGAAATTACCGTTGTCTGTCTTCATATCGTAGTTTGGAATTTTCATTATAATAATACCTGGATAATACTCAGCTAATCTTAACTCATGTTATTTTAATCTGACCCTATATTATACATGTCTTTGTTAAAGTGGAAAGAATTAGCAGATAAAATGATAATATGGATATCAAAAGGGCAAGAAGCTTGTGCAACAAAAAGATCTCACTAGCAAATAGAGGCCCAGCAGATATTAATTTCTTTAATTACTACTTTGCTGAGTTATTAAGGGAGGGAATTGATACTAGTTTGTATGCTGGTTAAATTAATTAATTAATTATAGCTTAAAACATATTTTCTATACACTTATTATATAATGAGTATAAAAGAAATTGAAAAATCCCCAAAACAATATAGCAATTTTTTTTCTGTGGGTATTGTGGATATATCTGATGCTTTTCTTCAGCTTTATCGGACTGAAAAAACTGTTGAAGAATTTCTCAAGGCGGCTATACAAAAGATGGGTGGTTTTAAATTCAATGTTACTTTAAAAATGACTTTCTCCAAGACAGTTAAAAACAAAGATGGAGAGTTTATAACTATATATAAAACAGCTTACTTCGGGCCCCGGACAGAAATACTCTTAAACAACATCTTAATCGAGAATGATTTAAATAGAGCAACTGGTCTAATTATGGAAAGTATTGGAAACTGGCTCTCTGAGGGAAGTGGATGGGCAATTGAATCAGTGGATGCGCATTATATAAATAGGGTGAAGTATAAACCTTTAAGGGGTAGCTCTTATCTGAAGTTACCAAAAGAACTTTCTCACCACATGAAAGGTGTACTAAATATAATAAAGAAAAAAGATGACGAGTGCCTCAGATGGTGTCATTTGGCATATAAATATCCTGATGCAAAAATCCCCAAAGAATAACAAAGTACAAAAAGCACATTGGCGATCTTGATTACAATGGAATTACATTTCCCGTTACATTAAAGCAAATTCCCAAAATAGAAAAACAAAACAATGGATGTTTTAATATACTTGGATATGAAACAAGTGGGGTGTATCCTCTATACATATCAAAAAACAGAGCTGAAGAAGAATGCGACATACTTTTGATTGTTAAAGAAGAAAAACATCATTACGTATGGATAAAGGATTTTAACCGGTTGATGTTTAATCAAACATTATACGAAGGGAAAAAATGGTTCAGCCAAACATGCCTGCAATGCTTTAAATTAGAAAAGTCTTAGAAAAACATAAACGTATTTGTCTTTCTCTAAATGGCAGGCAAGCAATACAAATGCCTTTTGCGAGTGAAAAGGTTTTCTTTAAAAACTATGATAGGCAATTAATGGTTCCATTTGTTATATATTCCGACTTTGAAGCAATAACGGAAAAAATATCTTCAGCTACAAATAATCTAAAAAACTCGTATACAGGTGCATATCAGCAACATACTGATTGTGGTTATAGATACAAGGTTGTCTGCTGCTACGATGACAAATATTCCAAACCGGTTATAACATACACAGGACGAAATGCTGTTTATAAGTTTTTAGAACAAATGACAGAGGTAGAACAATATTGTAAAAAAATTGCGAATACATGTTTTAAGAAAGATTTGACAATGACAGTGGCAGAAGAAAAAGAATTTAGGGCAGCTGAAAAATGTCATTTTTGTGATAAACGATACATGACGTGTGATAGGGCAGTTAGAGATCACTGTCACATAACTGGGAAGCTTAGAGGAAGTGCTCATGATGCATGCAATCTCAGTTTTAAGTTGTCTTAAACGATAGCTGTTGTATTCCAGAATTTGAGGGGTTATGACGCTCACTTTATAATGCAGCACACGAAAAGTTAAAAAAAACGATAAATGGTATACCAAATAACATGGAGAGGTATATGGCTTTCATGTTTGGGTCACATTTGGTGTTTATAGATAGTTTCCAGTTTATGTCAAAGTCACTCGATAACTTGGTGAAAAACATTCCGTTGTTTAAATATATCACTCAAGAAAACTCCGATAAAAAGTTAGAACTGTTGAAAAGAAAAGGAGTGTGCCCGTATGATTATATGGATAGCTTTGGATGCTTCGAGAAAAAACAATTGCCTAAACAGAAAAGCTTCTACTCTCAGCTAAATGATGCAAATATCTCAGATGAAGATTATGAGAATGCTAAAAAAATATGGAAGACATTCAAGATCAAAAACATGAGAGAATATCATGATCTGTATTTGAAAAGCGATATTTTGCTGCTAGCTGATGTTTTTGAAAACTACAGAAAAATGTGTTTTGAGTATTACAAATTAGATCCTTTTCATTACTTCAGTAGACCCGGTTTATCTTGGGATGCCAGTTTGAAAATGACTGGGATTAAACTTGACTTGATTACTGATAATGATAAATATCTGTTTGTGGAAAAAGGGATGAGAGGTGGTGTGAGTTATATTGCGACTAGATATTCGAAAGCTAAAAAAAGTATATGGAAAACTATGATAGTAGTAAACAAAGTAAGTATATAATGTATTGTGTTGCTAACAACTTGTACGGGTGGGCGATGTGTCAGCCTTTACCAATGGTAATTTGAAATGGGTCGATAAATTTGAAGAAGGGAAATGAAACTATATTGATGAGTGTGATGTTGAATATGCAGAAGAGTTACATGACTTGCATAATGATTATCCTCTCGCTCCGGAAAGTCTAAATATAAAAGATGAGTGGTTGTCGAACTACTGCAAGAACTTGAATAGTAAGTTTAATTTGGAAATAAGCAAAGTTAAAAAACTTGTAACTACATTGAAGGACAAGGAAAAATATGTTACGCATTATAAAAATTTAAAGTTGTATGAAAGTTTGGGGTTGAAAGTGAAAAAGATACACAGGATAATCCAGTTTGACGAGTCCCAATGGTTGAAAGTGTATATCGACTTCAATACTACAAAATGAACAGCAGGAAAAAATGATTTCAAAAACAATAATTCTTCAAGCTTATGAATAATTCGGTTTTTGGGAAGACGATGGAAAACTTGAGAAAAAGAGTTAATGTTAAGCTGACGCATGATGAGGTAGTCCTTTTGAAATATGCGGCAAGACCATCGTTTATTTCTTGCAAGATGTTTAGCGAAAACTTATTTGCAATAAACAGAATGAAAGAAAGACTTGCCTTAAATCGTGCTTGTTATGTTGGTATGTGTATTCTAGACTTATCAAAATACTTGATGTATGATTTACACTACAATTATGCCAAAAACAAATACAATGAAAAAGTCAAATTATTGTTTACTGACACTGATTATCTGTGTTTTGAAATTAGGACAGAAGATGCGTATGCTGATCTTTACAAAGACAAAGAACTTTTTGATAACAGCGATTATGATCCAAAAAGTGAGTTTTACTTCAGCGATAACAAAAAGGTTATTGGCAAGATGAAAGATGAAGATTGTGGTTCTGGTGATCGTAGAGTTTGTTGGATTGAGGAGCAAGTCATACTAATACATTTTGGCTGATAATACTGAGGCAAAGAAATGCAAAGGTGTTAAAAATGTGTTGTCAAAAAACAAATAACGCATGATAACTACAAACATATTTTATTCGCAGCGGCAGAAGCTCATCATACAATGAAAGTTATCAGATCTAACAAACACAAGCTGGGCAGCTATGAAATTAATAAAAAAAGTTTGTCTGCATATGATGATAAAAGGTACATATTATACAATGGTCAGGATACATTAGGATATAAATAATAATTGAAATCAAATATAATATATTACTTTATATCTGGAACAAACATGTGTGGAAGAGATATGTGAAAAACTTGTTAAAAGGTAAATATAAAAGTGTATTGTTGGCACGCAAACAGGGCTAGGTGGAATATGATGTGATTCGTGCGGATTTTTTAGATACTAGGAAAAGTCAAATCAACAAGCGAACACGATTATTATCGGAAATGGATTATTATCTAGAAAAACTTGATCATACTGATAGAAAGCTTTTCAACTTGAAAGTTAAAATACATAAATGCAGGAAAATAAAATGTTCCATTATCGAGCGTGATGTGTATAGTGATGACGAGGATGATTGTCCTGTTCCTTCTGATTTTGTTTAACAGCCAAGACTAAACCTGATACTGTTTTGGGTTGTGTGATTTGAAAACTTCGTCAAAAGTAGATTCACCCAAAATGAAATAGTTCCGCCCTTCCAAAAAAAGTAACAAGATCAATTATTTTCGGGTAGCATACAAACTGGGGTTCCAACTTTGTTTAACAACTAAGACCAAAATCATCTGCGGTGTTGGGTTTGAAAGATATTGATTGACTGATCTACAGTTGTTTTATTTGGGATTGATTAAACAAGTAGCAAGTCGTTATTATCAATTATTTAAAAGTAGTATAAAAACTGAGGGTGCCCGGTGAGGTGGGGTTTTCTTTGAGAGGGGGTTTGTTTGTAGTGAGTTTTAAATTTGTTGGTTGGCTTGCCGGCCAACAAATTTGCTGGCTCACTGCAACAAACTTCCCGATGAAAAACTGTGCCTAAAACGCTACTTTATATACTACTATCGTGTTCGACGATTCTCAAATTTCTCTGTTCATACTTGTTTCTTCTCTGGTTGCTGTGGCTTCAACTAAGTCACTGAGTACTTGCTTTGTGGCTTTCTATGCATTTATTATATTCATATATACATGATAATGTACATGTCATGATGTATGTGTTACACTTATATTGCCTATTAATGCATCCTTGTTTGTTAGAGAATATAATTTGGCGGGAATACCTTTATTTACACTGGTCCGTTTTATTGGGAGGAAAGTAGGGTAAGAATGAGGTTTGGTGCATCCTAGATCCTGGTTTAAACCAACAGCGACATTGTTTGCCAGTGACTATTCCCATGTTTGTGATGGCATATACTGCCTTGTGTTCATCTTTGCAATAATTGTTTGTTTTTTTGCGTGAATTTGGCTGACTGTTGTCCTTGAATGCGATATAACATTAATCCGTAATGTTTTGCACATTTCTGATCATTTTTTTTATTGTGTTCAGTCAGGTATTTATTGTTTTAGAGACAATGTGGACTAGAGTAGTGTACAATCACTCTTTTATTTTTTCTTGAGAAAATATCCCCACTTTAAATCAATTGAAATCACAATTACATAATGTTCATATTTTTTAAAAATGCTATTTATTATTTTAACCTATATTAAAATATATAGTGAAAATTTCTACATGAACAACATTATAGAATGATATAGACTGCATATTAATAAAATAATTAGGTTATGATTTTCCCTCACACAGTTTTTACATTTTATCCTGAGTTTTAAACCGGTTTATTATTTTCAGGAATATGTAATAAAAACAGATGCTCGTATGAGTTGGCTTCAAAATGACAAGTTATCAAAAGGAAGCTTCTGAGAAATTACCACGTTCAGCTAACTAATTTTAAAAGTATATTTTCTACAATTTTCATGTCAGTAATGTATCAGGCTTAAGAGCTTTGTACTTATATTTGTAATTGTTATTCATATCATAAATGTGCTGTTTTGATAGTATTATCCTATCACTCCATTCCTTCTAGCCAGTCAATACATTTTCTTAAAAAGAGCTCAAGCGCCCAGAAATATCCGAGTTATGGTATAATGTATATAACACCACTGATTACAGTCTCCCTGTAATAGTTTTTTTTTTAACAATATCAATTGCAACATACTACAGTTAGTGGAGGCAACCTACGGGTGGTTGTAGTATTAACATTAATTTTGAAGCACACGTTAATAGTATGTTTCATCAATAAGCACTTATGATTCTCTACACTATATACAACCTTACCACATCACCTTATTACAGACAAGCTACTTTCCCTTATTCAAAAAACATTCGCTAGAGAAAATACTACATTTTGGCATGTAATAACATAAAAGCGTTTTTTACTAACGGCAGTTTAGACAATTATACTATGTGGACTTGCTATGAAGTTTGATAAGCACTCTTCTTCATAATAGATAATATTTTCGTCAGGTATGGAACCACCGTTTATAGACAAATTGATGGTATCCCTATGGGTACGAACTGTGCACCACTTGTCGCAGATTTGTTTTTATTTTGCTATGAAAGTGATTTCATGTTGAGTCTTTCACCAGATACCCAGGCAGATGTTATTGCAGCCTTTAATGACACCTCTCGGTATCTGGATGACACATTGAACATTGACAATGAGATATATGGTCCTATAGAAACCACAGCGTCCTAGCGCAATGGCATCGTAGGTCCACCCTGTACTGCAAACAAGGACTTGAAAATACAATGAAAGAGACAAAAAACAACAGAAAGGGTGGTGAAGACAGGGTTACCGACTTAGAACGGTCAGTAGGCAATAAGGCCCACTGGTTAGCTTGAATCGATTTCTTTCCAACTATGGTTAATTATATTTATCCTAAAGAACTTCAGCTTAACAAAGCTAATATATCTGATAATAAAACTTCTTTTCTTGATTTAGATCTCTCGATTGAAAATGGTAAAATAATTAGCAAAATCTATGACAAGAGAGATGATTTTAATTTTGACATTGTTAATTATCCCCACTTGGATGGGGATATTCCCCGAGCAACTTCTTATGGGGTGTATGTGTCTCAACTTATTCGTGTTTCTAGAGCTTGTAATCGAGTTGAGGACCTAAATATTCGTAATCTTTGTATAACTAAAAAGTTACTCAATCATGGTTCCCGTGTCCATAAACTTCGTAAAACCTTTGCAAAATTGTATTATCGTAACCAGTTTTTGATATATGAACCAACTTAATGCCGGTATCATACGACAACTGCATTGACTTTAATATCAACAATTGCCGCAATGTTATGGGCCGCTAACCTCTCAAATTATTATCTACTTTCGCCTAGGAGTCCAATACTCCACGGCGAGAATAAACTCTGTCTCTAGTCCATCTACTGTCATGTGTCTTTTGTATGTATAGTAAGTCTCAGTTGCGCATCTGATGGTATAATACCACTTACAATTTGACATTTTATAACTTTTAATGTTAGACAAAAATAATATCATATAAACTCTGTCTTTTTATTTTAATGGATGTAATTAGAATTACGAAACCATGTGTAATGGGCATATCTTTATTTCATTTAAAAAATATATAGGTATATATCGTGGTTACATCAAATATTGACTGTATACAAACTATAGATATTACATATAAAATAACAGATATACTTTATTAGCTTATCTGTTTGAACCATTTGAAACAAATATAATCTATCAAGTTTGAGCGCTCAACTTAAAATAGAACTTATTACATTTGTCGTTTCAGTTTGTCGGTGACAATATTATCAAAGCAAGTTTTTGAAAAGGAAGACTCTAGCTAGCGTTAGCTAAACTCCTTAGAATATATCAATTCTGTTAGACTCATTTAATTAGCATTGATATCCTTGGGAAATATCACTGGCAGTTTAAAGCTTTAGTTCGACGTCGAAACCCTCACTGCTCATGCTAATTTACAATTATAAAAATGTTATCATAGTGAAAAACTGAAACGTCGGTTATAGTGAGTGACATATCATACATATATATAAATATATAAAATATACAATCATATAGTTCTAAACAAGAAAGGGTAGAGATATCATATATAAATAAATGCAATTTAAAAACGATGATATATTCTAAATGCAAATAAAAAAAATAAAAAAAGATATATCTTCTAAAGCGGGCGATTCGAAAGTTCTATACGTGTACTCTGCCTTTTAATGATTTATTTTAGAGAATTGTTGGGTTTCTGAAATCCGGTTATGTCACGAATGTCGTAAAAAATAATAAATAAATCTGAAGTTATAAAAGCTGTAAAAATTGATAAATCTGAAGTTATAAAATTATCCTTACCTTTATAAAGCTGATAAACATGTTGTTTATCTTTCAAGTTATAATCTCAATTATTTTCACTTTTATGTCCAGAATATCATACACGTCTAAACGGTTAGGCACGTGAGCGGAGAATGACAAAACGTTTTTACATATTATCTTTGAATGGTGTGAACCGAACGCACGGGACATCCATTATTTTTTGAAAAAATTCAATTTAATCATGTTATTTATTCCGTTTATTTGTTAGCGCACTTGGTAGTAAGATATTGTCTTAAGATATAATGAGTGTTTTTTTATTTATAAAATTGCAATTTATTCCGTATATCCGTGACACACTCAGCTGGCGCATAAAGTACGGATGAAGCTAGAGTGTAATAAAAATGCAATGTATATGTGTCTATGATGCATCACGCATTTGTTATGTGTCACTGTGATGTGTTACAGTTATGTGTCACTGTTATGTGTTACAGTTATGTGTTTACAGCGCAGGTCATGTGGCACATAATAGTATGATGAATATTTGTGTCTAATGATGCATCACGCATGTGTTATGAGTTACTGTTATGTGTTACAATTATGTGTCTACAGTTGTATGTTACAAGTATGTGTTTATAGCGCAGGTCATGTTGTTGTTGATATCAGCGATTCTAAGGTGATATTACGCATTCATTTTAAATCGATGACAAAATAAATGATATCACTAAAGGGTGATATCAAACCACTTATTCATATAGTGATAACAGTAAATCAGAGACATAACTCATCACAATAGGTGATATAATTAACTTGGAAAAAGTGATATCACTGAGTCAAGACTATTAGGTGATTAAAATGGGTGCCATCTTGTATCGATGATTTCATCGCGCCTTTTTACCATATATGGCATACTAATAAAATCGTTAAAAGCAAAGAGTATCTATTCAAATAGATGTTCGTAAAATGAGCATACGTTTACTCTATTCAGTCAAACATTTTATGCCAGATTTTCAAGTTTTCCCACTTTCTAAGGATCTGATTAACACCCTAATGTGAATAATGCGTTAAATTACGATAACAACTTTACACTCCAAGGGGTCGTTAATGATGGGCTATCTCTGACCAGCAGGAGTATCAGATTTCACAGAGATAACAGACATGGGTCAGTTTTATGAGGAAATACAATTTGTAAAATAAACTTGGACACTCTGTTAGGTTTTATTTTACTTTTTATTCTAGAAAATACAAATTGACATACAATGCATTATGGTATCTGAACTTAATTACTATTTATTTGATTAAAAATAAATAAAATGTATATACATGTACACAATATAACGAAACTATGTAACTCTCAAGAAATTAGCTGTAGTTACTCTTACTCTGTTGAATGTTAACACATCCTACAAATCGTTTTAAATTTTTAATGAGAGTTGTTAATAGATTGAATTATCTAGTATTTTGAGTCGGTAATTCAATAAAAGATATGAATTGCAAATAATCTACAAATACGGTAGAGTTAAATATGGTGATTAGGATAGATACATTAGATGCGGTATTGCTTTTTAATACTAGTTTTTGATATCACATATACAAATACATCACCTTTTGGAATCAGTAATATGAATGAATGATATCAGTCATTTGCATATGTGATATCACGAACCTGTACTGAAAAGCATTCAAAATCAATGCATGATATCACCTATTAGTACGAGTTCTATCCTTTATACATATGCGTGATGTCACGAGTTGAATAAATGATATCACCCATTCATTTTAAATGAGTGGTATGGGTGATTTATAGATATCCATACTTGAATTAAAGATATCTATATATCGATTATAAGATGTCATATTATTTATAGATATCATTAATTATTTATAGATATCTTATATTCTAATAATATATATATATTTAATCATTTAAAGTTATATCTAAATCGATTATAGATATCTTCTATTTGAATTATGGATATCTATAATTCATATTAAGGTATCATTAATTGCCAAGCATTTATTGATACCTAATATTGGATTTATAGATATCTTTAAATGAATTATGGGTATCCATAAATACCGTTGAATTAATGATATCTGTAATTTAATGCATTCAATGTCCACAAACTTGTCCCCTGGGAATATTTCTTATACTATAATAACAGCTTGGCTGTGGGGTAAATGTAAGGGATCTGCAATTAATTATATATATCTATAATTCGAAGCGATTTAACTATATCCTATGCTGAGTTATAGATATCTATAAATTGATTTATAGAAAAAATGAATTATTGATATCTTAAAATCGAATATAAGATATCTATATTTCAATTGAATTATAGCTATCCATAATTCATTTTAAGATATCTATACATCGATTTATAGATATCTTATATTCAAATTATAGATATATTCAATTCAATTATGGATATCTATAAATAGTGATTAAATAGTAAAACGGCGCCCCATAGATGTCACCTATTTAAGTGGGCGATATCAATAATTTACTTGGTGATATCACCAACTAAAATTAAATAAACATGATATCACGGAACAATATAAAACCATCTATAAATCAGATCAATAGTGTGTTTGTAAGAAACAACTGAAGAAAGAGTGTATTATGTAGCAATCCATTTCATTATCAATATGAAACAATATATACAGTAATACAAAAGTCAACTTATTGAGGGCCGGAAAACCTACACAGCTCCCCACCCCTCCTCCTGTCAAATTAATTAAGGGTGTTGCCTGGTCCCCATGCACATACTTGATGTGTCCATTTCTGCTGTTTCCCTTCGTTTGATTCTACTGGAGATCTCCATTTTAGTAAGTGTACGAAGTGTTTGTGAAACACTGTTGGCCTTTTCCAATATATTAAAGAAATCAGATTTCCTTTTTTACCATATTTTCATATGTTTGTGTGGCTGGTTTAAAATTGTATGTTTTCATGAAGTGTATTTCAAAAAGACATATCTTTTCCCAGTTTTCTTCTGCAAACTGTGGCGTATAGTAAGAATGCAAAGAAAAATGTCGTTGTCCTCTGGGATGACATAATTTAATACGTCCTAATTTAGAAAGTTTGCTTTTGTAACAGCGACATAAATTTCTTTTATGGACGGAATTGAATCTTCACATGTTTTTAATAGTTTTTTTCTGAATATGTTTGGTGACTTTGAAACACACATCATAATGCTCAGCATAAGCAAAACAGAAATGCAGAACTGTCTTTACACTAAACACTGGATGCCCTGCAATGTTTTTCACGTATTTGTCTTTTTCCGTTCAATCAATTGAATATGTTGCTACTCTGCTGGACATCTATGTTTTTTTAAGAAAAGCTTATTATCATTAAAGTTAACCCATTCTCCTGATTCAACACAAATAACAGATAAGTCTTTTAATATTGGAATTTGAAACGCTATCTTCTGTTGTTTGTTTGTGTGGTCTATTTGGAGCCTCTCGCTGAAAATAAAACATTATACTCAATATTTTAAAATTATTCTGCAAGTAATTTTATAGTGAAATGCACAAATAGGCGTAGGAACAATAGAGGCAGAGTATGTTTCGGCAATCCATATTTTACCGAATTATATGTTGACTACACCCCCACACACCCCTGCCACCCATTCAAAAATAAACGTGCTTATGTCTGGAAATGTTACTGTCACAGGGCATACAATTAGCCAAATGACATAGAAAAGTAGTTACACCTTGCCCCCAATATCTCAACTGATGATTATACTAGATGATTATCTAAGGTAATGTCAAAGGTACCATGAACAAAGAATTAAATATCAGTAGCATAATTATATACTTATGTAATTAATAAAATTGTATAAACTTACCAGCATTGTTTGGCACATTCTTCCTTTTGAATTGAAACAAAATATATCATCTATTATAAAATACAATAAATTTCATATTGATAACCTTCAGTTAATTTTTGTAAAACTGACAAATGTGTAACCTGTTGCTCTGAACTGGTGGTAATACTGCACACGCCAAATACATGAATAGTATTTTGATTAGAGATATCTGTTTCCTCAAGTGGTGGTCAGCCCAGCAGGGGTCATGATTTATGGCCAAACTGCAGTTAACACTAATTGGACTAGCTGATAAGCTAGAGCATAGATTACAGCCAAATTTTGGGATAAAATGCTGGACTGTATTATCAATTTTCCATATCAATTCTCCAATGTTTGAGAATTTTCAAACATGTCAGAAGGCCTCCTGTATTTTTTTTTATGATATTTGGATAATTACCGGAATTTAGATCACTTTTAACATGTTTAAATTAATTACCGGAATTTAGATCACCTTTAACATGTTTCAATTAAACTTATTTACGAATAGTGCAACTTCCCCATTAAATCCAACAGAAAATAATTAAATCAGGGGCATCCGAGCCAATATCCAACAGATCTGCAAGGGCATATACTTTAAGCAGTTGCATAAAAGCAAATATACAGTAGCGTAGGCTTATTTGGCACCCCTTGCCTGAAACTTACATCCAAGTGACGTTTAATGAAGAAGTTTTTCTCATACCGAATACAATAAAAAGTTAGTCGTTTTTGGCGTCGAAATTAATCAGATTTTTTCTGCCAAATGTCAACGTGTACCTACTTCCATTTTACAGTCCTACTTTTAAAAAATAACTACACAAATATGTACTAAAGGTTCCATTTTGAAGAAAACATATTTATCTTTGAATTCCCAAGTTGTTTAATTTTAGTCATATCCATGAACATGATGAATTCACATTGGTAAACATTAGTCTCTGGTTCCCTAGTGTTTTTACCAATCACCATGATCACATTGTATTTAGTAGATACGGACCATTTGTCTTATTTGTTGGTGGAGGGACTATATACCTCAGAATTACACACACACACGTCTTATCTTATTTGCAAAGTGGGGCTCACAGAGATGTAATTAAAAAATATTTGAAACTTAATTCAACTTAATTAATTGTCCCATAAACATGATAAAGGCATATTTAAATACACCTATAACCATGATAACCATTCATACAAATTGACTCATACAGTATGCAGAACCCATTTATAATAAATGATGTAGTAACCATTGCACAAAAGTTACATATACATATACATAGATGCAGTAAACATTGTACAAGAGGTACATATACATATATGCAGTAACGATTGTACAAGAGGTACATACATATACATATATGCAGTAACGATTGTACAAAAGTTACATATACATAGATGCAGTAATCATTGTACAAGAGTTACATATACATATATGACGTAACCATTGTGCATGAGTTACATATACATAGATGAAGAAACGATGCAGTAACCATTGTACAAGAGATACATATACATATATGCTGTAACCATTGTACAAGAGTTATATACATAGATGAAGAAACGATTGTACAAGAGGTACATATAAATATATGAAGTAACGATTGATCACAGCCTTTCCGTTTAATAATATATTACTGTCCGAAAATAACTGCTTTGCGTTATTTTGAAACATTATACCGGAAAGAATATACTAAAAGATAAAATGCAATCAAAATAGCTGTGCATTCGTCACAGCCGTTACCATGGTTACGCTTAAGACTGTAATGAATGAATAGTGTTTTACGGGACGTGGACACATAACTGGGTGTAAATCAACAAATGCCCGTCAAAGAATGTTTTACTATCCGAAAATAACTTGTTTGCGTTATTTTGAACACAGTAATAAACTAAACAAGTTATTTCAACGAAACATCGTGGTAAAAAAAAAGTGAATTTGTCACAGCTTGTTGTTCTTTTTAAGAATATATTACTATGCGAAAATAACTGCCGGGCAGACTATGAAAACCTCTTTAATAACAGATTACCGGAAAATAACTTGTTTGCGTTATTTTTAAAGAACACTGTAATAACCTAAACCCGTTATTTCAAAGACTTTGATATGAGTCATATTTAACACATGTTTAATAATAGTATAATATGCGTAAATAACCATGGTTACCAAGTTTCTATGTATACATGTATATATGTAAATCAGCAAATGCCCGTCAAAGAATGTTTTACTATCCGAAAATAACTGGTTTGCGTTATTTTGAACGCAGTAATAAACTAAACAAGTTATTTCAACGAAACATCGTGGTAAAAAAAAAGTGAATTTGTCACAGCTTGTTGTTCTTTTTAAGAATATATTACTATGCGAAAATAACTGCCGGGCAGACTATGAAAACCTCTTTAATAACAGATTACCGGAAAATAACTTGTTTGCGTTATTTTTAAAGAACACTGTAATAACCTAAACCCGTTATTTCAAAGACTTTGATATGAGTCATATTTAACACATGTTTAATAATAGTATAATATGCGTAAATAACCATGGTTACCAAGTTTCTATGTATACATGTATATATGTGAATCAGCAAATGCCCGTCAAAGAATGTTTTACTATCCGAAAATAACTTGTTTGCGTTATTTTGAACACAGTAATAAACTATACAAGTAATTTCAACAAAACGTGGTAAAAAAAAAGTGAATTCGTCACAGCTTGTTGTTCTTTTAAGAATATATAACTATGCGAAAATAGCTGCCGGGCAGACTATGAAAACCTCTTTAATAACAGATTACCGGAAAATAACTTGTTTGCGTTATTTTGAAAGAACACTGTAATAACCTAAACACGTTATTTCAAAGAGTTTGATATGAGTCATATTTAACACATGTTTAATAATAGTATAATATGCGTAAATAACCATGGTTACCAAGTTTCTATGTATACATGTATATATGTAAATCAGCAAATGCCCGTCAAAGAATGTTTTACTATCCGAAAATAACTTGTTTGCGTTATTTTGAACACAGTAATAAACTATACAAGTTATTTCAACAAAACGTGGTAAAAAAAAAGTGAATTCGTCACAGCTTGTTGTTCTTTTAAGAATATATAACTATGCGAAAATAGCTGCCGGGCAGACTATGAAAACCTCTTTAATAACAGATTACCGGAAAATAACTTGTTTGCGTTATTTTGAAAGAACACTGTAATAACCTAAACCCGTTATTTCAAAGAGTTTGATATGAGTCATATTTAACACATGTTTAATAATAGTATAATATGCGTAAATAACCATGGTTACCAAGTTTCTATGTATACATGTATATATGTAAATCAGCAAATGCCCGTCAAAGAATGTTTTACTATCCGAAAATAACTTGTTTGCGTTATTTTGAACACAGTAATAAACTATACAAGTTATTTCAACAAAACGTGGTAAAAAAAAAGTGAATTCGTCACAGCTTGTTGTTCTTTTAAGAATATATAACTATGCGAAAATAGCTGCCGGGCAGACTATGAAAACCTCTTTAATAACAGATTACCGGAAAATAACTTGTTTGCGTTATTTTGAAAGAACACTGTAATAACCTAAACACGTTATTTCAAAGAGTTTGATATGAGTCATATTTAACACATGTTTAATAATAGTATAATATGCGTAAATAACCATGGTTACCAAGTTTCTATGTATACATGTATATATGTAAATCAGCAAATGCCCGTCAAAGAATGTTTTACTATCCGAAAATAACTGGTTTGCGTTATTTTGAACGCAGTAATAAACTAAACAAGTTATTTCAACGAAACATCGTGGTAAAAAAAAAGTGAATTCGTCACAGCTTGTTGTTCTTTTTAAGAATATATTACTATGCGAAAATAACTGCCGGGCAGACTATGAAAACCTCTTTAATAACAGATTACCGGAAAATAACTTGTTTGCGTTATTTTTAAAGAACACTGTAATAACCTAAACCCGTTATTTCAAAGACTTTGATATGAGTCATATTTAACACATGTTTAATAATAGTATAATATGCGTAAATAACCATGGTTACCAAGTTTCTATGTATACATGTATATATGTAAATCAGCAAATGCCCGTCAAAGAATGTTTTACTATCCGAAAATAACTTGTTTGCGTTATTTTGAACACAGTAATAAACTATACAAGTAATTTCAACAAAACGTGGTAAAAAAAAAGTGAATTCGTCACAGCTTGTTGTTCTTTTAAGAATATATAACTATGCGAAAATAGCTGCCGGGCAGACTATGAAAACCTCTTTAATAACAGATTACCGGAAAATAACTTGTTTGCGTTATTTTGAAAGAACACTGTAATAACCTAAACACGTTATTTCAAAGAGTTTGATATGAGTCATATTTAACACATGTTTAATAATAGTATAATATGCGTAAATAACCATGGTTACCAAGTTTCTATGTATACATGTATATATGTAAATCAGCAAATGCCCGTCAAAGAATGTTTTACTATCCGAAAATAACTTGTTTGCGTTATTTTGAACACAGTAATAAACTATACAAGTTATTTCAACAAAACGTGGTAAAAAAAAAGTGAATTCGTCACAGCTTGTTGTTCTTTTAAGAATATATAACTATGCGAAAATAGCTGCCGGGCAGACTATGAAAACCTCTTTAATAACAGATTACCGGAAAATAACTTGTTTGCGTTATTTTGAAAGAACACTGTAATAACCTAAACCCGTTATTTCAAAGAGTTTGATATGAGTCATATTTAACACATGTTTAATAATAGTATAATATGCGTAAATAACCATGGTTACCAAGTTTCTATGTATACATGTATATATGTAAATCAGCAAATGCCCGTCAAAGAATGTTTTACTATCCGAAAATAACTTGTTTGCGTTATTTTGAACACAGTAATAAACTATACAAGTTATTTCAACAAAACGTGGTAAAAAAAAAGTGAATTCGTCACAGCTTGTTGTTCTTTTAAGAATATATAACTATGCGAAAATAGCTGCCGGGCAGACTATGAAAACCTCTTTAATAACAGATTACCGGAAAATAACTTGTTTGCGTTATTTTGAAAGAACACTGTAATAACCTAAACACGTTATTTCAAAGAGTTTGATATGAGTCATATTTAACACATGTTTAATAATAGTATAATATGCGTAAATAACCATGGTTACCAAGTTTCTATGTATACATGTATATATGTAAATCAGCAAATGCCCGTCAAAGAATGTTTTACTATCCGAAAATAACTGGTTTGCGTTATTTTGAACGCAGTAATAAACTAAACAAGTTATTTCAACGAAACATCGTGGTAAAAAAAAAGTGAATTCGTCACAGCTTGTTGTTCTTTTTAAGAATATATTACTATGCGAAAATAACTGCCGGGCAGACTATGAAAACCTCTTTAATAACAGATTACCGGAAAATAACTTGTTTGCGTTATTTTTAAAGAACACTGTAATAACCTAAACCCGTTATTTCAAAGACTTTGATATGAGTCATATTTAACACATGTTTAATAATAGTATAATATGCGTAAATAACCATGGTTACCAAGTTTCTATGTATACATGTATATATGTAAATCAGCAAATGCCCGTCAAAGAATGTTTTACTATCCGAAAATAACTTGTTTGCGTTATTTTGAACACAGTAATAAACTATACAAGTTATTTCAACAAAACGTGGTAAAAAAAAAGTGAATTCGTCACAGCTTGTTGTTCTTTTAAGAATATATAACTATGCGAAAATAGCTGCCGGGCAGACTATGAAAACCTCTTTAATAACAGATTACCGGAAAATAACTTGTTTGCGTTATTTTGAAAGAACACTGTAATAACCTAAACACGTTATTTCAAAGAGTTTGATATGAGTCATATTTAACACATGTTTAATAATAGTATAATATGCGTAAATAACCATGGTTACCAAGTTTCTATGTATACATGTATATATGTAAATCAGCAAATGCCCGTCAAAGAATGTTTTACTATCCGAAAATAACTGGTTTGCGTTATTTTGAACGCAGTAATAAACTAAACAAGTTATTTCAACGAAACATCGTGGTAAAAAAAAAGTGAATTCGTCACAGCTTGTTGTTCTTTTTAAGAATATATTACTATGCGAAAATAACTGCCGGGCAGACTATGAAAACCTCTTTAATAACAGATTACCGGAAAATAACTTGTTTGCGTTATTTTTAAAGAACACTGTAATAACCTAAACCCGTTATTTCAAAGACTTTGATATGAGTCATATTTAACACATGTTTAATAATAGTATAATATGCGTAAATAACCATGGTTACCAAGTTTCTATGTATACATGTATATATGTAAATCAGCAAATGCCCGTCAAAGAATGTTTTACTATCCGAAAATAACTTGTTTGCGTTATTTTGAACACAGTAATAAACTATACAAGTTATTTCAACAAAACGTGGTAAAAAAAAAGTGAATTCGTCACAGCTTGTTGTTCTTTTAAGAATATATAACTATGCGAAAATAGCTGCCGGGCAGACTATGAAAACCTCTTTAATAACAGATTACCGGAAAATAACTTGTTTGCGTTATTTTGAAAGAACACTGTAATAACCTAAACACGTTATTTCAAAGAGTTTGATATGAGTCATATTTAACACATGTTTAATAATAGTATAATATGCGTAAATAACCATGGTTACCAAGTTTCTATGTATACATGTATATATGTAAATCAGCAAATGCCCGTCAAAGAATGTTTTACTATCCGAAAATAACTTGTTTGCGTTATTTTGAACACAGTAATAAACTATACAAGTTATTTCAACAAAACGTGGTAAAAAAAAAGTGAATTCGTCACAGCTTGTTGTTCTTTTAAGAATATATAACTATGCGAAAATAGCTGCCGGGCAGACTATGAAAACCTCTTTAATAACAGATTACCGGAAAATAACTTGTTTGCGTTATTTTGAAAGAACACTGTAATAACCTAAACACGTTATTTCAAAGAGTTTGATATGAGTCATATTTAACACATGTTTAATAATAGTATAAAATGCGTAAATAACCATGGTTACCAAGTTTCTATGTATACATGTATATATGTAAATCAGCAAATGCCCGTCAAAGAATGTTTTACTATCCGAAAATAACTGGTTTGCGTTATTTTGAACACAGTAATAAACTATACAAGTTATTTCAACGAAACATCGTGGTAAAAAAAAAGTGAATTCGTCACAGCTTGTTGTTCTTTTAAGAATATATAACTATGCGAAAATAGCTGCCGGGCAGACTATGAAAACCTCTTTAATAACAGATTACCGGAAAATAACTTGTTTGCGTTGTTTTGAAAGAACACTGTAATAACCTAAACACGTTATTTCAAAGAGTTTGCTATGAATCATATTTAACACAAGTTAATAATAGTTTATTATTATTATTATTAAGAACACTGTAATAACATAAACACGTTTTTTAAACAACATTTAATTACTGACCGTCGTGGTCAGACAACAGGTAATGCAAATAAAATATATTGCGCATTCGTCATGTTCGTCACAGCTTCTTCGTTTAATAATCTATTACTGTCCGAACATAACCGCTTTGCATTATTTTGAAAGAATAAACTGTATATCCGAAAATAACGTGTTTGTGTTATAAACGAATCTTATTCACTGCTCGGTTAGAAAAGAAGAAATGAAAACTTATGCATTCTTTCGCCGTTTCGTTTAAGAATATACTACTATTACCGATTACTATCATGACTATCGGAAAATAATTGTTTGCGTTATTTTGAAAGAACGCTGTAATAACCTAATAATAGATTACTGGAAAATAACGTGTTTGTGTTATTTCGAAAGAACACTGTACATGCTGTAATACCCTAAGTGTAAGTATAATCATGGTAATATAAGTATAAACTGATAAAAAGGATAAAACTTACTTAATTACACTCATCAACTGTTTCATGCCTTATTCATGTTAGGTTTAGGAACAGTTTGCAAATCGGTATAGTGTCTTACACAGTAAAGTCAGAGACGATACACATGATAGATGTCGTCTCGAATAATCAGGATAATACCCATGATGTTATCATACTTACTTCTATTTGCGTTTCTTAAAAAAATAAAAAATAGACAGATAGAGGACGTGTGTTTAATCTCATAATATTGTGATTTAAGATGCAAGTTATTTTAAAACTCATAATAAAACCACATTTTAGGTTTATACTAATTAACGTATATCATGTATATAAAATCAAAGAGTATTTGTGATGTCGTTTGCATTTAAGAATACTTTTGCCTTCTTGTTTGTCTGTTTGCGTGTTTGATTCAGTGTTTTGTGGTTGAATGTCCTCCTTGAATGCTACATTCCCTGTCCGATCTTTATATATTTCTTTACCAATACACTAATGTACACTATATATACTATACATAGCGAATGGCTCTCACTATTTATTTAAACTGTCTACGACAAACATGTATAATACGGCTATAAACTGTAGAAAACATAAATCACCAGGGTGAGAAAAAAGAAACGTGGCTAATGTACAAACTGTATGTCGTTACCACGAGACAATTACATTTCATACCAACCCCCGTCACACATTTTAATTTGCATGCAAATTATTATTGAATTCAAATTAAGGGGAATAAGCGAGTAAAGAAATTTGATTAAGTCAAACGTTGTTAAAAGAGTTACACCCCTTTGAAAATGTATAGCAAATTTCAAATTATAATCAAAGGGAGACAACAGTTGTTTCTTTACGAAAATAACGCATTTAAGATATTACGAAAATAACGTGTATACGTGACACCCCTGACTGGTAACCCTGATCTTCTTTCCAAATATACAAATAATTTAAGGACTCTTCTGCGACAAGGACTATCACAACCTGACTTCTATGGTGATGTGATTTATAAACTTCGTAAGATTCTTCGTCATGATCACTTTCATACTATCTTTGTTAAACGTGTTAACAAGTTTATCAAAAGAGGTTTTGACCCTATCATTTTGCAACGTACTGCATGCTTGGTGGTGGGCACTTTTACAGCTCGCCACTATGCTTTCCTCTTTAATTGTACGATGACCGGACATGCTGTGGACCCTATGATGACGCCTACCTAAAGCCCATTGGGACGGTGGCGTTTGATGTTTGTCTACGATATTTCTTGTCGTGCCCTTAATGGTTTATTCTCTTACTGCTCTGGCTTCTGCCAAGTCATTGTGGCTTTGTAGGCTATTGTTATTTTGTATTATATTTACACGAGCATATGTGTGTTTTACTTATATTGATGCTGCCTTGTTGGTTAGAGTTTAGATCATGGCGGGGATTTCTTTATTTACAGTGTCCTGTTTTAATGAGATGACAGTAGGGTAAATGTGAGGTTTGGTGCACCCTAGAACCGGTTTAAACCCCCAGTGGCCTACTTTGCCACTGACCGTTCCAAAACGGTAGCCGTATTGTCAACCCTTTTGTGCTTGTGATGTCGTTTGCATTTATTATTGCTTTTGCCTTCTTGTTTGTCTGTTTGCGTGTTTGTTTCTGTGTTTTGTGGTTGACTGTCCTCCTTGAATGCTACTTTCCCTGTCCGATCTTTTTATATTTTCTTTTACGTACACGTAACTATTACATGCACCTGCTGTCAACCTATAAGAAATGGCTGTATCCTCATGTGTCTTACGACCTTTTGGAATTGTGCTGAATAAACGCTGATATATATATATATTAACGGAATTGCAAAATCCGGGTAGTGACGTAAATACATTGATTGCATCCGACGTGTAGTGGTGGTATACAAATTGATTCAAATCTATGGGCAGTCGTGATTGAAACATTAATACAATATGGATTTCAACTTCCGGTTAGAGCTAGTATATACAAAATACAGATTGCAAACTGCGGGTGGTACTTGTATATTTGTCGCAAGCTGCGAGTATTAGTGGAATGTAACAACTGACGCACGCACCGTGCTTATACGTTTGTAGAAGTATTGTAAATGTTCCTTCTGCGTTCCACAAGATATATTTATGCGCTCTGTTTTTTTTTCAAGATGTCAATAGGTTATGTTTTTCTTCGTCGGGCGTGACAAAGATTATACTTTATTATAAGTGTACAGTCAAATATTTTCAGAGATGTTGATTTAAAGCATATATAAAAATCGAACAGGACAGTAGCATTCAAGGACGACAGTCAACCACAAGCACACACAGAAACAAAGAACAACTTTAAAGATGGATAAAAGGCGAATAAGACATCACAAACACAAACGTGTTGACAATAGGGCTACCGCCTTGGAAAACCTGTTTAGCTTCAGCTTCATGTTTGTATTAGGCATGGTTCAGTTCCTTTGATTTCGTAGGCCTATGGATACATTTGGGAGTTCTTCAGTTAGACTGTTATTTGATGTCATTTCTTTGCACTATGCAGAAACACATATTATCATCCAAACTACTGGCCGAAGGCCATCAGAACTTATGGTACGGCGACTGGTCTGCCGTCCTCCGTCGTCGTCCATCCGTTACCTTTTACCTCGTTAATATGAGAGTGTATTTTCTCATATAATTCAACTTGGTGAGATTGCTAACATACATGAAAGCTCAAAACAGTTTGAAGAGCAGCTAGATCCTGTCAGTTACACATTTAAAAGTATGATCGTTGATTTAGTTAATATTATACATTTTGTACCGTTAAAACGATAGTGCCTTCAATTTTCATCTATATTTTATCAAAGTTTTTCAGAATGTTGATACTATTATAAGCCTGGACAAGTGAAAGTATAACTGTTAGATCAAATTAGAGTTTGACCTTTAACTTATTTGAAAATGATATATTTGGTTTGGTGTGCTATAGCACGTTCAATATCAAGTTGATCTTTACCAAACTTAGTCCGCTAGGACAAGTGCACAAAACAGTTATGTATAATTAGTAACACCATCGATTGATCAAACAATTGTATAGTTTGCTTTGTTAAATATCTAGATACCTCAAATTTCATCTGCTCTCTTTCATACTTGATTCAGAGTTAGTATATCAATTTGAAGAGGTTCACTTACCAGCTACCGTTCACCAGAATTGTGGCCATTGAATGAATTGGTATATTTTACTTTGTTATCACTGCAGCTCCTTCATTGTTCATCCGATATAAACAAAATGTGTTGTTTCTTAAATTGCTCCTGACTTCATCACGTAACTTTGTTTTTAGTTGCTTCTGACATCGTCACGCATTCCATTTGATGAGATGTACTTCATTTACACTGTTTTGTCAATTTGGGCGTTAAAGACAGGATAATAGAGAGTTTGTGTACATAAACAATCGATTTCAGCTAACAAGTAGGCCTTATTGCCTGCTGTTACGTATTGTCATTTTCATTGACATTTTAAATATGCTCATATTTCTGGTTATGGTGCAATGCGGACCTACGGTTCAATTGTGTTTAATTACTGTGGTTTTTATAGTACCATTTTTCTCATTTTTAGACCCCTTTCTCTCACTTTAAGACTTAATACTGTTTCCATAGTGGCCTATGTTTATACGAATGTTTAGAACTCATCCGGATATCGATGTACCTGCGTCTGCAGTTTAAAGAGATTACATTGTTGACACTTGATGTCAAGAATGTCGATATCCATCATGCTGCTATATTGTGTATATTATTGGCCTACTTTACCACTGACCGTTCCAAGGCGGTAGCCCTATTGTCAACCCTTTTGTGTTTGTGATGTCCTTTGCATTTATTATTACTTTTGCCTTCTTGTTTGTCTGTTTGCGTGTTCGTTTCTGTGTTTTGTGGTTGACTGTCCTCCTTGAATGCTACTTTCCCTGTACGATCTTTATACATTTCCTTAAAGTTGTTTTTGTTGTACGTATGCGATTTGCACATTATTTTAGATAAATGAATGGACGTAACCTTTACTAATTTGCAAAATCCACTGCCATTATGATCAGTGTCCAGTTAATTGCAATTACCATTTTTCAAAAAATAACCTATAATCTCCAAGTGGATCAAAGGTTCCTTGGCCTATGTCGTGTAAACCTAGATATATTTAACCAAACCCATCAGTATGGTCTCGTCTGTGTTCATTAGGACTTTGAACTTTAAAATAACAATAACTTTACCATGTTCAATTAGTCTATTCTATTATATTATGTTCACTCAACGTATTAGATCTATAATGGGGCAATGAAAAAGCCCGGAATTAATGGTTGCTTTCCGACCCACCATTCATAGCGCGTAAGCGTCCTTAGTTTCAGAAATGGCGGCGGTTTGTTTAGCTATTGATCTTCATTTAACTGTTTTTTAAGTATTTTTTTCATTCCTTTATTGAACTTTAAATTTATTCTTAGAAACAGAAAAGCGGCATAAATGATTGTTCAAACGGACACGCAGAAGCGTTAATTCATGAACTTAATGTTCCAAATCGGGCTCGGTACACGGTGACAAGCGACAAACAATGCATGACATGCGACAAACATTGTATGGCACACGAGTCCTGTAATTTCTGAACCGAAGTGTCCATCTAGTATTTGAGGTTTGGAGATCGCTGAGCCCGATACTTATATTTAGTTATCGGTGGTACATTTTCAATTTCTTTTGTTTTCTTACTGAATTTTTGATTCGGTGGTTCCACTACTCAAGCCGATAAAAGGCTCTGGGTATTGTTTAACCACTTATAGGATATCTTGTCTGCTTTTTAATTTAGTCTTTTGGCTGTTACTTGTGATACGCAGGGCTTCATAACCGCTGCTCCCAACTAAATTCTTTTATGTTTATTTCGCTCTTCGGAGCATTTAATTTTATTAGATACTGGGACCATACGCCGTACGACATGGGGAAGCATATAACTCCATGTCCACCGCCGTATGCATGCCATCTTCGGGACGGTTAAAATTGTGTACTATTGATTTTATGAATATTGAGTTCTGCTCAACCCGGGGCTAGAGGGCGTGAGCGGTAGCTAGCATATTTCACTACCGCTCATGAACAGTCACAATCAAACCGAAACTGCAATATTTCGTATGTGTCGTGTTTGGCCGTTTCCAAAGGTCCATTATCATACTCTTTGTTTAATGGATCCTGCTTAATGCACTTTATACAAAATATGTACTATGAAACAAAATAGTGTTTATTTCGTTTGTGTCGAGGGTCGGGGAAGTTAGGTTGAGTTTCGGTGAGGTGTGTGTGTGAGGTGGAGGACATTTCTATTGATATAATATATAATTCGAGCTGTTTATAACATAGGAGTACGATTGGGGTGTACATTAAAGAACCATAGGGGTCTGTTTGCCAGTTAGTAGTAAGAGTATGTTGGAGGTTCTCGCATAATTTATCAATTAAATTTTACTATATATCCTTCCTCTGTCTCTTTGGCGACGCTAAATAAACTATTATAGTGTGGTGATATTGGGTACCTGGCTGCCCGGTTAGCTCAGTTGGCAGGTAACTTGCCCAGTAAGCGAGGGGGGTGGGGATTTTAGGTTCGAGTCTCTTACAGGCCACACTGTTTCTGAATGTGAGCTATTAAACATAATTAATTAATTCGATACTTCCTAACAAGCATCGCCAACTGGCCCGTAGCCAGCCCTGAAATTTAACCTAGACAAATCTCTTGTTTTGGGTGTCCGGTAGCATTAACCTACCTCACCGCCTGAGCGTTGCTAGGAGCCTGCTCAAATTGATAGTTATGTTTAAACTTATTTATTTTACATCAATAATCGGATTGTAACTAAAGCTCTCAACTTCAATAACTCTCAATGTCTTCCTGGGTAGAACCAGTACTCATCACTTGAGCAAATGCAGACAAAATGGCTTATGTACTCATGGACACAATACATAGTTATGGTCATGGCGGGGATCGAACGACTTTTCGATCCTAGTTCCAACGTTCTACCACTAGACCACAGCGCTCCACTGTTTGTTGGATGCTTCAATAAGAGAATGTGATGCTCCCCTATGTTTAGTTACCATGGTTGCTTTTGACTAATATGTACACATTCTGTCCGAAATTTACAACCTACATGGGATGACAACACAAGCAGCAAAAATTCAATGATTATTGGACCAAAGAGATGTTAAAGTAGTGTCTCGTCAACAACAGCCCAATTTACAATATGTACACCGTTTCTAAACCTATTGACGACGAGGTATATAACTTACATATTTTGAGAATCCAAACTCTATAGACACAACGTAAACGGATTTAACCAGCCGAGCCCAACCCCAAAACTGGAGCACCCAATTAAGAGTTACCAACTCATAATTAATTTTACGCATATTCAATCAAAGGTATTCTAAGAACCCGGTAATATACCTATAATTTTAATTAGCACATATACTTTATTATATGACCTAACATCTTGATCGAGTTTTAATATATTAGAACGGTTTTGTAGTGTAATTTTGTTGTTATTTGACAGTATAGCTACTTTAAGCATCATGTGTTCCGAATTATCAACTGTGTATTGTACGAGTTGAATTTGATGAATAGTGAAAAAATAGCAACTTGTGAGAAGTGCACAAAAAATGTTTTTATTGATATTGCACAAAACATTCCTTTGCACTCAAGTGTGGCATTGGTTGGTATTTTGTAAACAGCCTGAATCTTCATGCATTTCATTTTTGCTTTCTTAAGATGTAATTTCTGTGAAAATATGTCGGATACATTCCAAAATCAGACATTTACGAACACTTTATAAAGGTATTGGCCCAGTTGTTCAACGATCAGTTAACTTAAACGAACGCATATATGTAGTCAGCAAATTCTTCTGAGAACACGTTACAGTTGAGCGCCCTTTCATTTTTATAGCCATAAGTTTGTAAGTGCTTTTCTCTTTATGTAGCTCATTTAAACGATTTGATAGGTCCCCAATGCAACATTTACTTCCTGAAGCGTATTTATGGAATCAAACAAAGTTACTTGACAGAAATGGAATTGACGGAGGGAACATTTCTTGAACTATTTTGCTCCGAAGATTAAATAATCGTTTGGCTTGAGCGAATTAGAAACAACCAATATTGCCCTTCCCATATCGAATACTAGAGATGAGCTACTTAGTAAAATATGTTTTAAACACAAAGTTACTGTAGAACCAACAAAATGTATGTTCAAAATGGTGTTTGAACCCACGACATTCCGCTTGTGAGTCCAGTGCTCTTACCACGGCGCTATAGAGGCCATAGAAACTAACCTGCAAGTTTAAAAGTAGGTATAAAAGTCGAACAGAAAAATGAAGCCTTCACGATATACAGTCAATAAAACACATATTAACAAAAAAGAATTACAATGTTAATAGGTAAGGCATGTGCCATCACAAACACAAACAGGTTGCCGCCATGAAACGGTCAATGGAAAAAGGCCGATGGGGCCTTAAACCAGGTCATAGGGTGCACCAAACCTCACTCGTACCTTATTTGCCGTCACATTAAAATGGGACAATGTAAATAAAGATATCCCCGCCATGTTATATTCTCAAACAAACAAGGCAGCTTTAATATACAATATAAGTATAAAACAGAGATATATAAGACCATTACTTCCCTTTAACTGAATTTTTTTAGTTAGAACCAAAATGATAGATAAATGCATACTTCATACATTATAAGTCTCAATCAAACCGAGATTGCAATATTTTGTATGTGTCGTGCTCGGCCGTTTCCAAAGGTCCATTAGCATACTCCTTTTTAATACTAACTAGCCCTAACATAATAACCCGACATAATGAAGCGTACGCAAACAAAAAAGAAATATAAAAAGATCGGACAGGGAAAGTAGCATTCAAGGAGGAAAGTCAACCACAAAGCACAGAAACAAACATGCAAACAGACAAACAAGAAATATAAAAAGATCGGACAGGGAAAGTAGCATTCAAGGAGGACAGTCAACCACAAAACACAGAAACAAACACGCAAACAGACAAACAAGAAGGCAAAAGCAATAATAAATGCAACCGACATCACAAACACAAAAGGGTTGACAATAGGGCTACCGCCGTGGAACGGTCAGTGGCAAAGTAGGCCACTGGGGTTTTAAACCGTTTCTAGGGTGCACAGAACCTCACACTTACCCTACTGTCATCCCATTAAAACAGGACAGTGTAAATAAAGAAATCCCCGCCATGATCTAATCTCTAACCAACAAGGCAGCATCAATAGGCAATATAAGTAAAACACAAATATGCTCGTGTAAATATAATACAAAAAAAAAAAATAGCCTAGAAAGCCACAATGAAGGTACTCAATGTCATGGCAGAAGCCAGAGCAGTAAGAGAATAAACAATTAAGGGCACGACAAGAAAAATCAAACGCCACCGGAGCGGAGCGAGACCAAATATTTGAAGATAACATGTTTAGTAAAAAAGAAAACTTACTGATGGTATTGAGGATGCCTTTTTAGGAAGACGAGGTTCTTAGGTTTCTACTTTGGGGAATAATGGGAATGGCAAGAAAAACTTTCGAATGGCAAGAAAAAAATCCTTTTTTCTTCGTAATGTTACAGATCCCGTGACTAATCTTATTTGAAAACTTAAATTCAGTGAACATGCTGAAATCGTTTTAAGTTTGATGCCTTTTTAAAATGAAATTTGAAACATGATTAAGAAGACATGTCGTTATCTCACACAGTTTCGTGAATATAATTTTGCAATGAATCCAACATCTCTGCATGGTAACTATGTGTCTAGATAATTATACACTTAGCATTCTGAAACATAATACTAATAGAATAGAAAGACCGCTAATTCTCGAGTAATATTTAATCAAATATTTGAATGTTTTAACCAGCTGTAATAATATTTTGAATTAGAAGTCATGTGCTTGTGTTTCCGTGTTAAATAATGCGGTAGAGAACAGAAAAACAAAACTATTATCTTTGCAAATATTAGGCGGATGGATTAATATTAAATAAGGCATAGGTTATCATACCGATGCTATTCGTATTTAATGATATACAGACACTATGATCAAGTATTCATGTTTCAGTTTAAACTAAAGATAACACGCCATGTAAACCATTGTTCAGTAGTACATTCAGTTGAACATATTGTATACTGAACAAGAAAGAATTCCGCATTTTAAGCCGTGATTTGCATAGGGTTGACTTTGTTACACTTTGTACACCAATCTAGATAACATTTCATCATTATATACTTATCACTCAATCATTCTGAGCAATATTAATAATCATCAAAAACCAGAGTTAGTTAGTGTGTTGCTGCTAAAATGAGATATAGGACATATATAACGCAATGGCATCGTAGGTCCGCACTGTACTGCAAATAAGGACTTGATAATACAATGAAAGAGACAAAAAACAACAGAAAGGGTGGTGAAGACAGGGTTACCGACTTGGAATGGTCAGTAGGCAATAAGGCCTACTGGTTATTGCGTACTGGTTAGCTTGAATCGATTTTATATGCGCACAATCCTCGATATTATCCTGTCTTTAGCGCCCAAATAGATAAGACAGTGTAAACAAAACTACATCCCATCAAAAGGATTCTCTAACAAAAACGTCCACATCCAGGGAAACTAACTAAAGAAACACATACAAAATAATAAACATCTCAGGATGTATCCCGAATAGTACTGAACAACCATAGTAGTTGCAGCTCAAGAGAAAACCAATCTAGGGTACGACCAGAAAACCAGAAGGCCGAAAGCTCATGCACCAACCTCCCTTTGTTGGGGTTTCAGTAGGTACAATCATAGAGTCCCAAGAGGTAGTCCAGTCATCGCACAAGTGAAAAGTGAAGCGTAATGACTGACTGTAGAGGGGTCAATCACTAAACATGCGGTGCTCTTTAAAACCAACGGGTTACATCCTTTATGATTAAATTTGTAAAGCGGTCAGAAAACCCGCGAGACCCCTTTAAATCTCGAAGTTTATAGACCACATCTCAATAAAATGAGGGCTGTGATATGCCTAGTCGCAGATGTGTTTTAAGGTTGGTGCTGTACTTTTTCCAGCAGGCCCTCGTTGCGGCGGTAGAATTTAGAGAAAGATCTACGTAGATTGTGATAACGAAAACCCTGCTGAAGAAGTTTACTTGTAATAACTTGATTTCGATCTTTGAAGTCTATAAAATCATTACACGCTCTAGCAAATTGAATGAGCTGGGAGATATACACCCGTATGAGGTAGCACGAGGTACATCTCCATCCAGGTGTGGATAGTTAACGATGTTAAAATTGAAATCATCTCTCTTATCATAGATTTTAGAATGAATACAATCATTTAAAATCGAGAGATGAAGATCGAGAAATGCTGCTACTCTATCCGAACTGTTGGCTTTATTCAACGTGAGCTCTGGTGGATAAATGTTAGTAACCATATGAGCAAAGAACGGATTATCAATATTGAGTATGTCATCAAGATACCGAGAAGTATTATTTAAGGCATCAATAATTTCACCCTGACTAGCAGGTGACAAACTCAACATAAAAGCTCTTTCATAGCAGTACAAAAACAAATCTGCAACAAGTGGCGCACAGTTAGTACCCATAGGAATAACAGCAACTTGGCGGTAAATAGTTTTACCGTATCTTATAAAGATGTTATAAGAAGAAGAAAAGATAAGGCTCTACAAACATCAGTACAAGTCCACAAATTATACTTATCAATGGGAGCGTTAGTAAAGAAATCCCTGACATTATTACAAGCTAGAAATGTTGTACCTTCTCTAACAAATTTCTTCTAAATAAGCTGAAGCAATTTTTCTGTGATAAGATTATGTGGCAGTGTAGAAAAGTCGTAGGTGCTTAGAGAAGAGGCATGAAAATGCTTACATCGTAGTTTGTCAAGAGAACGTCTCCAGAGTTTGATAGACCAAAACAGATTGTTCTCGAAGGCATTTCCGCATTATTTTACAATATGTTCCTTAATCGCGGAAAGTCAGGAAGTCCATAGTTTTGATATATTGGTCGTGGTACACGAACTAGAATTAGCGATCAAACGTGCTTTGTTAGGAATTTTGTGAACTTTGGGTATCCAGTACATTGTAGGGAGCTTCGTCGGCTTACTCGGCAGAACCGCTATCCGAATTGCTTCTTATAACCCATATAGAACTTTCGCATTCTCAAGAGATGCACCTATTAGGCCGGCCAGATCCCCACCACGCCTCTCAGCCACAAAGCGGCCAACATCCCCTATGAATAAGGGATTGTTTGGTTTTTGATGCGGGGCCGGAGACAGGTAAGGGGAATCAGTCTCGAGTAATATACGGCTCTCCGGGACTGCCGCCAAACCCAGTAGCTGAACCTCTGAGAAATGCTTAATATTGGCTGTGAATCCGAAAAAGCAATTCCTGTAGTAATTGAGCCATCCGTTCACATCTTCTGCACTACCCCAAAAACAATGCAAGTGTATAGGTTGGGACCAGCCACAGTACTCTTGAACTATGTGGAATGCTTTTAGGTACAGGTCTGATCCCTCCCTACTATTGTTCCCTCTTAGATGAAGGAAAAGTGGTAAACTGACACGACTCTGGGGTAGGTAAACGAACTAGAATTAGCTATCAAACGTGCTTTGTTAGGAATGTTGTGAACTTTGGGTATCCAGTACATTGTAGGGAGCTTCGTCGGCTTACTCGGCAGAACCGATATCCGAATTGCCTCTTATAACCCATATAGAACTTTCGCATTCTCAAGAGATGCACCTATTAGGCCGGCCAGATCCCCACCATGCCTCTCATCCACCGAGCGGCCAACATCCCCTATGAATAAGGGATTGTTTGGTTTTTGATGCGAGGCCGAAGACAGGTAAGGGGAATCAGTCTCGAGTAATATACGGCTCTCCGGGACTGCCGCCAAACCCAGTAGCCGAACCTCTGAGAAATGCCTTATATTGGCTGTGAATCCGAAGAAGCAATTCCTGTAGTTATTGAGCCATCCGTTCACATCTTCTGCACTACCCCCAAAACAATGCAAGTGTATAGGTTGGGACCAGCCACAGTACTCTTGAACTATGTGGAATGCTTTTAGGTACAGGTCTGATCCCTCCCTACTATTGTTCCCTCTTAGATGAAGGACAAGTGGTAAACTTACATGACACTGGGGTAGGATACGCCTTAAGGTATCCTCTTGATGCTGCCAGGTGTGACAGGGTTCAGTCATGTCCAGACCCACCTCTCCCAGGGCAGTAACATCGGGGTTTACAAAGAGAGCTATAAATGCTCAATCTCTGTCCTCTGAAAAGAGGTGTACCTTACTAGGGTGAACCCCTATTGCTACCTTTACGCCGGGCAACTCTGAGAGAGACTTAGGTTAGTCCTCAGGATCACAATAAACAGTCACAACACCCTTGATATTTACTTGGACAGAAGGCTGTACGACTAATTGTTCAGTTAATTCTACTGAGGATGATGTTGTTTCCGAACATAGCACTCGGCGCACTACTTTCAAGGCTGGTGTAAACGATAAGCAAAATAAACTGCCTAATATGTACTCGATTCCTAAATTACATAAAAATCCATATAAGGCTCGCTTTATTTCGAATTCTAGTGCATGCACCACAAAAAATATCTCCAAAATTGAACTCTTGTCTTACTGCCGTTAAAGATCACGTTAAACTATATTGTGATAAAACTTATGAAAACTCTGGGATTAATTTTTTTGGTCTATAAACATTTCAGGAGACGTTCTTGATAAACGTTTCTATAAAGGTCAAGTTTCATCAATAAGCACTTATGACTTCTCTACACTATAAACAACCTTACCACATCACCTAATTAAAGACAAGCTAATTTCTCTTATTCTAAAAACATTCGCTAGAGAAAATAATACATTTTTGGCATGTAATAATATAAAAGCGTTTTTTACTAATGGCAGTAAAGACAATTATTTTATGTGGACTTGCTATGAAGTTTGTGAAGCACTCATCTTCCTATTAGATAATATTTTCGTCAGGTATGGAACCACCTTTTATAGACAAATTGTTGGTATCCCTATGGGTACGAACTGTGCACCACTTGTCGCAGATTTGTTTTTATTTTGCTATGAAAGGGATTTCATGTTGAGTCGTTCACCAGATACCCAGGCAGATGTTATTGAAGCCTTTAATGACACCTCTCGATATTTGGATGACATATTGAACATTGACAACCCTTTCTTTCCAACTATGGTTAATTATATTTATCCTAAAGAACTTCAGCTTAACAAAGCTAATATATCTGATAATAATGCTTCTTTTTTTGATTTAGATCTCTCGATTGAAAAAGGTAAAATAATTAGCAAAATCTATGACAAGAGAGATGATTTTAATGTTTACATTGTTAATTAACCCCACTTGGATGGAGATGTTCCCCGAGGAGCAACTTCTTATGGGGTGTATGTGTCTCAACTTATTCGTTTTTCTAGAGATTGTACTCGAGTTGAGGACTTTAATATTCGTAATCTTTGTATAACTAAAAAGTTACTCAATCAGGCTTACCGTTACAATAAACTTCGTAAAACCTTCGCAAAATGTTATTATTGTAACCCTGATCTTCTTTCCAAATATAAAAATAATTTAAGGACTCTTCTGCGACAAGGACTATCACAATATGACTTCTATGGAGATGTGATTTATAAACTTGCGTAAGATTCTTGGTCATGATCACTTTCATGCTATCTTTGTTAAACTTGTTAAAACGTTTATCAAAAGAGGTTATGACCCTATCATTTTGCAACGTACTGCATGCTTGGTGGTGGACCCTTTTACAATTCGCCACTATGCTTTCCTCTTTAATTGTAAGTTGACCGGACAGGCTGTGGATCCTACAATGACGCTTACCTAAAGCCCATTGGGACGGTGGCGTTTTATGTTTGTCTATGATCTTTCTAGTCGTGCCCTTAATGGTTTATTAACGGCAGTTTAGACAGTTATAATATGTGGACTTGCTATGAAGTTTGTGAAGCACTCATCTTCCTATTAGATAATATTTTCGTCAGGTATGGTACCACCGTTTATAGACACATTTTTGGTATCCCTATGGGCACGAACTGTGCACCACTTTTCGCAGATTTGTTTTTATTTTGATATGAAAGGGATTTCATGTTGAATCTTTCACCAGATACCCAGGCAGATGTTATTGAAGCTTTTAATGACACCTCTCGGTATCTGGATGACATACAGAACATTGACAACCCTTTCTTTCCAACTATGGTTCATAATATTTATCCTAAAGAACTTCGGCTTAATAAAGAAAATATATCTGATAATAACGCTTCTTTTCTTGATTTAGATCTCTCGATTGAAAATGGTAAAATAATTAGCAAAATCTATGACAAGAGAGATGATTTTAATTTTGACATTGTTAATTATCCCCACTTGGATGGGGATGTTCCCCGAGCAACTTCTTATGGGGTGTATCTGTCTCAACTCATTCGTTTTTCTAGAGCTTGTACTCGAGTTGAGGACTTTAATATTCGTAATCTTTGTATAACTAAAAAGTTACTCAATCAGGGTTACCGTTACCATAAACTTGTTAAAAAGTTTATCAAAAGAGGTTATGACCCTATCATTTTGCAACGTACTGCATGCTTGGTGGTGGACCCTTTTACAGTTCGCCACTATGCTTTCCTCTTTAATTGTACGATGACCGGACAGGCTGTGGACCCTATGATGACGCCTACCTAAAGCCCACTGGGACGGTGGCGTTTGATGTTTGTCCTTGTTCTTTCTTGTCGTGCCCTTAATGGTGTATTCTCTTACTGCTCTGGCTTCTGCCAAGTCATTGAGTACCTTCATTGTTGCTTTCTAGGCTATTGTTTTTTTGTATTATATTTACACGAGCATTTTTGTGTTTTACTTATATTGCCTATTGATGCTGCCTTGTTGGTTAGAGTTTAGATCATGGCGGGGATTTTTTTATTTACACTGTCCTGTTTTAATGGGATAACAGTAGGGTAAGTGTGAGGTTTGGTGCACCCTATAACCGGTTTAAACCCCCAGTGGCCTACTTTGCCACTGACCGTTCCAAGGCGGTAGCCCTATTGTCAACCCTTTTGTGTTTGTGATGTCGTTTGCATTTTTTATTACTTTTGCCTTTTCGTTTGTCTGTTTGCGTGTTTGTTTTTGTGTTTTGTGGTTGACTGTCGTCCTTGAATGCTGCTTTCCCTGTCCGATATTTTTTTTCCTTCCTTATTCTCTTACTGCTCTGACTTCTGCCAAGTCATTGAGTACCTTCATTGTGGCTTTCTAGGCTATTGTTTTTTGTATTATATTTACACGAGCATATTTGTGTTTTACTTATATGGCCTATTGATGCTGCCTTGTTTGTTAGAGATTAGATCATGGCGGGGATTTCTTTATTTACAGTAGGGTAAGTGTGAGGTTTGGTGCACCCCAGAACCGGTTTAAACCCCCAGTGTCCTACTTTGCCACTGATCATTCCAAGGTGGTAGCCCTATTGTCAACCCTTTTGTGTTTGTAATGTCGTTTGCATTTATTATTGCTTTGGCCTTCTTGTTTGTCTGTTTGCGTGTTTGTTTCTGTGTTTTGTGGTTGACTGTCCTCCTTGAATGCTACTTTCCCTGTCCGATCTTTTTATATTTCTTTTTTACTAACTACAGAAACCTTTATAGTCTCCATAAAGGTCACAAGCTAGGAAACAATGTACATATCCAGCAGAAGTGTAGTTAGATAAGCAGAACTGCTCGCTAGCTCAGCATTCAAAGTATTGATATAATGTAGTCGTCAGAAAATAATTATATTGTTGGAAGCTTTGTCTGCTGGAACTAGAGCAAATTTAGTATGTAAATTCTGAATAACCTTCTTAAGGTGTTTTAAATTGTACGTAGAAAGCCGTGGAAGCAGGGATGGATTTGATTCGTAAACTAAAATACGTAATTCAACAATATCTAAAATAGTTTTCATCCAAGCAGTAAGTGTATGTTTATCTGTTTGTTTTGCACTTACACCACTTTGTGCAAAAATCCATCAAAGAACCCGCAATTACATTGCGACAGGCATTAAAATCAATAACAGATGAAAGGCGATTCTTAGGCCCTTTGGCAATTAAATGCCGAATCCTCTTATTTTCAATTACATCAAGATTTCCAGTAAGAATGTGACCGGCAGGTTCGTAACACAATTTAGAATTTTGACAATCTCAATCAGTAGGAGTAGATGTCTCGATCTCAAGATCAGAAACGATCCTATTATAATTGAAAATAGGATTTC
>JAWPHD010003940.1:42500-201477 GCA_037043455.1 Cyrtodaria siliqua | reverse complement strand
TTACGTCGACGTCAGTAACTCTTTATTAACGTCACAGTTAGTTATTTGTGTGTACTGAGTTAGTTATTAATATTTAGCGATTGCGTATATTCTTTCACTTAGAAATCCCAATCTTTCACTCATAGAAATGTAATATATAGAATTTACATATTTTGCTTTAAAGAAACAACGTATGCTTTCCTCCCATCCAACAGGGCAAAGAAAACGAAATATTGCATCTGTTGTATACCAATACCCTGTCACATTATCAGCGGCCTCTGAGTAAGGCCTCGGGCTTTATAGCTACAACGCTTTGCACCGAGTAGATCTTCTCACTGGAGTCTGTTGAGAAACTTCATCCTACATTGCACCTCTCTCTGAGGTTGCTGTCCCAATATAACGCGGCTGAATGGTTAACGACGTTGCGTTGTAAGCCTTCACCTCTCACCGCTGCGGGTTCAAATCCCACTGGGAGCTCGACTTGTAAGTGAGGAAGTGTCGATTCTTACGGATGGCGGGAGGTGAACAGTACTGGTTCTACCCAGGAAAAGTGGGTGGTCTGCCTCCACCACAAAACAATCTACCGTCATACATAACTTGTGTTGAAAATGACGTAAAACACCATACAAACAAACAAATGTCCCAGTATAAACTCCGATCAGATGTGTTAACGGGACGTAACACTTAGTTTCATTTAATTATTGTTACAACCAGAAACAATTATAAAATATACCTGCGTCCAAGAAAGGCATAAGCCAACGTTTTACCACATGTCTTACCTTTCACAAAAAAACAATCAGCGCTATTCACAAACAGGATAAAACTGCAATATATACTGAAACGAAAAAAAAACGAAATTCGGGAATTTCCGCTATATATTGTATTTACAATATGCTGCTGTTAATCGAATGGCACATGGCTACGTAAAGACAAAAAACAACACATAACACAGCAAATAGTATTCCTTCAAAGTTTCATTATTGACAGAGTACGCGTTTGGCTCAAGCGTGTGAGCAAACTTAGGATGCAACATTTTGCAACATCTTTACGTTAATTATAGTACTGAAATTGCTCAATGTTTCAAAGTTATGAATTTTTTGTTACAAAGTGTACTGTGATTAAAACGTCTACAACATCACAGTTGTGTCCTTTCTCTAACTAACTGCAACTTTTCTTTTCACAAAACATCTTGGGATTTCTTTTGAATATTATATGGAATTAAGTGTACAGTATATACAACATATTACCGTGTTGCGTTTCGTTTTAACTTCAGTATATATTACTTAGACTGTTCTACAATTAATGGGAGAATACTGCGACTGGGACGAGTTAAGGGCTAATATAATTGCCATTTTCACTCTTAACAAGCTCGCGATCCCGGATCGATACAGAGATTGACTTGTGATAATTCGTACTGCAAATCTTTTCAAAATGAAATAAGAATTTACGATAGGAAATGAAATAGAAACGTTTACGTGTATACTGTTTATGTCCCTGTGCTGATAAACATGTCCTTTGATAGCGGGTTATATCTTCGAAACAGGACTTGATTTATGGACTTTTTGTGAAATACACAAGGACTCGTAACGGTTTTATAGTCGGATAAAGAATTTTAATACTTCAATTTTATATTCTGCGTTGTCTTGTTATACAGTTCACAAAGAGGTTTGCCTACTTACTGCGAGAACAAAAAAATATGAATATTTGTAAGAAACAGACCAAGCCGGGAAACTGACACGATATACTACTAGATGCATATTGGTTTTGCGGATGTATTAACTAATTCAGAGACACGTCATTGTTAACGGATAAAAGACATGTGTTGTAGCATATGAGAGGTATGTTTATCTATGTACTTTCAAATGACAGGTATGTTTATCTATATACATTCTCATTTGTCAGCGTATGTTTGATTCATGTTTTGCGTGGGTCGAATACAGTATATATTTGTGTATTACCAACACCGTTTAAATTGTAATGTTTAACATTATGCACAGTGTTTTATATTAAAACCGTCTCTTCGTTCATGTTATTTGCATAAACATACCGTTAACTTGCGCTATATATGCAACCTTATAAAATATATACTTCCTAATTTGTATTTGTAGCCCATCGAGGTGTTTAAATAACCAACGAGCTGAGACAGACTCTATCTTTTTTTGTAGCATGATGTACTTAGTAACTCCGTGACGTCATAGTGACCGTACTCTAAATTCCAATATATTGTAGTTATAGTACGGTATAGCCACGCCCCTTTAGTAACCCTAAATTAAACGATTAAATGTTCTGCATTCATCAAAGAAAATGTCACCGAACATGCTACAAAAGCATTTCAATCCGTAACAGTGACAGGGTATTCATATTGGATATTCGATAGCACAACGCCAAGTTAGCGCTCCAGCTATTTGCACATTTTGCATTCATTATGATCAAATATAAGAACACATCTAAATAATGTTATTGTATCACACAACTGGGATTACGTCTTATATAAACTATTTCTAGATTGTATTAGTGTGACAGGTATACTTCTATCACTGCAGAAGACACCACGACAGTACACATTATGATACGCTTTGATAGCGGATATATACCACAGTACGCAATATGAGACGCTTTGATAGCGGATATACACACCACAGAATGCAATATGAGATACTTTGATAGCGGCTCTACCACAGTACACATTATGATACGCTTTGATAGCGGATATATACCACAGTACGCAATATGAGAAGCTTAGATAGCGGCTCTACTACAGTATGCAATATGAGATACTTTGATAGCGGCTTTACCACTGTATGCAATATGAGACACTTTGAAAGCGGATATATACACCAAAGTACGCATTATGAGACGCTTTGATAGCGGATATATACACCAAAGTACGCAATATGAGATGCTTTGATAGCGGATATATACACCACAGTACGCAATATGAGACGCTTTGATAGCGGATATATACACCACAGTACGCAATATGAGACACTTTGATAGCGCTCTAACACTGTATGCAATATGAGACGCTTTGATAGCGGTTCTACCGCAGTATGCAATATGAGACACTTTGAAAGCGGCTCTACCACTGTATGCAATATGAGACGCTTTGATAGCGCTCTACCACTGTATACAATATGAGACGCTTTGATAGCGGCTCTACCGCAGTATGCAATATGAGACACTTTGATAGCGCTCTACCACTGTATGCAATATGAGACGCTTTGATAGCGGCTCTACCGCAGTATGCAATATGAGACACTTTGATAGCGCTCTACCACTGTATGCAATATGAGACGCTTTGATAGCGGCTCTACCACAGTATGCAATATGAGACACTTTGAAAGCGGCTCTACCACTGTATGCAATATGAGACGCTTTGATAGCGGCTCTACCACAGTATGCAATATGAGACACTTTGAAAGCGGCTCTACCACTGTATGCAATATGAGACACTTTGATAGCGCTCTACCACTGTATGCAATATGAGACGCTTTGATAGAGGCTCTACCACAGTATGCAATATGAGACACTTTGATAGCGGCTCTACCACTGTATGCAATATGAGACGCTTTGATAGCGGCTCTACCACAGTAGGCAATATGAGACACTTTGAAAGCGGCTCTACCACTGTATGCAATATGAGACGCTTTGATAGCGGCTCTACCACAGTATGCAATATGAGACACTTTGATAGCGGATATATACACCAAAGTACGCAATATGAGACGCTTTGATAGCGGATATATACACCACAGTACGCAATATGAGACACTTTGTTAGCGGATATATACACCACAGTACGCAATATGAGACGCTTTGATAGCGGATATATACACCACAGTACGCAATATGAGACGCTTTGATAGCGGATATATACACCACAGTACGCAATATGAGACACTTTGATAGCGCTCTACCACTGTATGCAATATGAGACGCTTTGATAGCGGTTCTACCGCAGTATGCACTATGAGACACTTTGATAGCGGCTCTACGGCAGTATGCAATCGGAGACACTTTGATAGCGGCTTTACCACAGTAATCAATATGAGACGCTCTACGAGAGTATGCAGTATGAGACGCTTTGATAGCGGCTCTACCACTGTATGCAATATGAGACGCGTTGATAACGGTTATACCACTGTACGCAATATGAGACACTTTGATAGGGCTCTACTACTGTACGCAATATGAGACACTTTGATAGCGGCTCTACCACCGTATGCAATATGAGACGCTTTGATAGAGGCTCTACCACAGTATGCAACATGATACGGTTTGATAGCGGCTCTACCACTGTACGCAATATGAGACACTTTGATAGCGGCTCTACCACTGTATGAAATATGAGACACTTTGATAGCGGGTAAACCACAGTATGCAATACGTTACGCTTTGATAGAGGTTCTACCACTGTATACAATATGAGACGCTTTGATAGCGTTTTACCACTGTATGCAATATGAGACGCTTTGATAGCGGCTCTACCACTGTATGCAATATGAGACATGCTGATATCGGCTTTACCACTGTACGCACTATGAGACACTTTGACAGCGGCTCTAACATAGTATATAATATGAGACGCTTTGATAGCGGCTTTACCATTGCATGCAATATGAGACGCGTTGATAACGGTTATACCACTGTACGCAATATGAGACACCTTGATAGGGCTCTACTACTGTACGCAATATGAGACGCTTTGATAGCGGCTCTACCACCGTATGCAATATGAGACGCTTTGATAGAGGCTCTACCACAGTATGCAACATGATACGGTTTGATAGCGGCTCTACCACTGTACGCAATATGAGACACTTTGATAGCGGCTCTACCACTGTATGAAATATAAGACACTTTGATAGCGGGTAAACCACAGTATGCAATACGTTACGCTTTGATAGAGGTTCTACCACTGTATGCAATATGAGACGCTTTGATAGCGTTTTACCACTGTATGCAATATGAGACGCTTTGATAGCGGCTCTACTACTGTATGCAATATGAGACATGCTGATATCGGCTTTACCACTGTACGCACTATGAGACACTTTGACAGCGGCTCTAACATAGTATACAATATGAGACGCTTTGATAGCGCTCTACCACTGTACGCAATATGAGATGCTTTGATAGCGGCTCTACCACTGTACGCAATATGAGACGCTTCGATAGAGGCTCTACCACTGTATGCAATATGAAACACTTTGATAACGGCTCTACCATAGTATGCAATATGAGATACGTTGATAGCGGCTCTACCACTGTAGGCAATATGAGACACTTTGATAGCGGCTCTACCACAGTATGCAGTATGAGACACGTTGAAAGCGGCTCTACCACTGTACGCAATATGAAACACTTTGATAACGGCTCTACCATAGTATGCAATATGAGATACGTTGATAGAGGCTCTACCACTGTATGCAATATGAGACGCTTTGATAGCGGCTCTACCACTGTAGGCAATATGAGACGCTTTGATAGCGGCTCTACCACAGTATGCAATATGATACGCTTTGATAGAGGCTCTACCACTGTAGGCAATATGAGACGCTTTGATAGGGCTCTACCACAGTATGCAATATGAGTCATTTTGATAGCGGCTCTACCACAGTATGCAATATGATACGCTTTGATAGCGCTCTAGGACTGTAGGCAATATGAGACGCTTTGATAGCGGCTCTACCACAGTATGCAATATGAGACACTTTGATAACGGCTCTACCACAGTATGCAATATGAGACACGTTGATAGCGGCTATACCACTGTACGCAATATGAGACACTTTGATAGCGGCTCTACCACAGTATGCAATATGAGACGCTTTGATAGCGACTCTACCACTGTACGCAATATGAGACACTTTGATAGCGGCTCTACCACAGTATGCAATATGAGACGCTTTGATAGCGACTCTACCACTGTACGCAATATGAGACACTTTGATAGCGGCTCTACCACTGTACGCAATATGAGATACGTTGATAGCGGCTCTACCACAGTATGCAATATGAGACACTTTGACAGCGGCTCTACCACAGTATGCAATATGAGACACTTTGATAGCGACTCTACCACTGTACGCAATATGAGACACTTTGATAGCGGCTCTTCCACTGTATGCAATATGAGACACTTTGATAGCGGCTCTACCACAGTATGCAATATGAGACGCTTTGATAGAGGCTCTACCACTGTACGCAATATGAGACGCTTTGATAGCGGCTCTACCACAGTATGCAATATGAGACGCTTTGATAGCGACTCTACCACTGTTCGCAATATGAGACACTTTGATAGCGGCTCTACCACTGTATGCAATATGAGATACGTTGATAGCGGCTCTACCACTGTATGCAATATGAGACACTTTGATAGCGGCTCTACCACAGTATGCAGTATGAGACACTATGTTAGCGGCTCTTCCACAGTATGCAATATGAGACGCTTTGATAGCGACTCTACCACTGTACGCAATATGAGACACTTTGATAGCGGCTCTACCACTGTATGCAATATGAGACACTTTGATAGCGGCTCTACCACAGTATGCAATATGAGACGCTTTGATAGAGGCTCTACCACTGTACGCAATATGAGACACTTTGATAGCGGCTCTACCACAGTATGCAATATGAGACGCTTTGATAGCGACTCTACCACTGTACGCAATATGAGATACGTTGATAGCGGCTCTACCACTGTATGCAATATGAGACACTTTGATAGCGGCTCTACCACTGTATGCAATATGAGACACTTTGATAGCGGCTCTACCACTGTATGCAGTATGAGACACTTTGATAGCGGCTCTACCACTGTATGCAATATGAGATACGTTGATAGCGGCTCTACCACTGTATGCAATATGAGTCATTTTGATAGCGGCTCTACCACAGTATGCAATATGATACGCTTTGATAGCGCTCTACCACTGTATGCAATATGAGAGACGTCGATAGCGGCTCTACCACTGTATGCAATATGAGACACTTTGTTAGCGGCTCTACCACTGTATGCAATATGAGATACGTTGATAGCGGCTCTACCACTGTATGCAATATGAGACACTTTGATAGCGGCTCTACCACTGTATGCAATATGAGATACGTTGATAGCGGCTCTACCACTGTATGCAATATGAGACACTTTGATAGCGGCTCTACCACAGTATGCAATATGAGACACTTTGATAGCGGCTCTACCACTGTATGCAATATGAGATACCTTGATAGCGGCTCTACCACTCTATGCAATATGAGATACGTTGATAGCGGCTCTACCACTCTATGCAATATGAGATACGTTGATAGCGGCTCTACCACTGTATGCAATATGAGACACTTTGATAGCGGCTCTACCACTGTATGCAATATGAGATACGTTGATAGCGGCTCTACCACAGTATGCAATATGAGACACTTTGATAGCGGCTCTACCACAGTATGCAATATGAGACGCTTTGATAGCGGCTCTACCACAGTATGCAGTATGATACGCTTTGATAGCGGCTCTACCACAGTATGCAATATGAGACACTTTGATAGAGGCTCTACCACAGTATGCAATATGATACGCTTTGATAGAGGCTCTACCACAGTATGCAATATGATACGCTTTGATAGCGCTCTAGCACTGTAGGCAATATGAGACGCTTTGATAGCGGCTCTACAACAGTATGCAATATGAGACACTTTGATAACGGCTCTACCACAGTATGCAATATGAGACACGTTGATAGCGGCTCTACCACTGTACGTAATATGAGACACTTTGATAGCGGCTCTACCACAGTATGCAATATGAGACGCTTTGATAGCGTCTCTACCACTGTACGCAATATGAGACACTTTGATAGCGGCTCTACCACTGTACGCAATATGAGACACGTTGATAGCGGCTCTACCACATTATGCAATATGAGACGCTTTGATAACGGCTCTGCCAATGTAAGCGCTATGAGACGCTTTGATAGAGGCTCTACCAAAGTATGCAATATGTGACACGTTGATAGCGGCTCTACCACTGTATGCAATATGTGACACGTTGATAGCGGCTCTACCACTGTATGCAATATGAGACACTTTGATAGCGGCTCTACCACAGTATGCAATATGAGACGCTTTGATAGCGGCTCAACCACAGTGTGCAATATAAGACACGTTGAGAGCGACTCTACCACTGTATGCATTATGAGACACTTTGATAGCTGCTCTACCACAGTATGCAATATGAGACACTTTGATAGCGGCTGTACCACTGTATGCAATATGAGACACTTTGATAGAGGCTCTACCACTGTATGCAATATGATACATTTAGATAGCGGCTCTACCACAGTATGAAATATAAGACACATTGATAGCGACTCCACTGTACGCAATATGATACGCTTTGATAGCGGCTCTAACACTGTATGCAACACTTTGATAGGGCTCTACCACTGTACGCAATATGAGACACTTTGATAGCGGCTCTAACATTGTAACGCAATATGAGACACTTTGTTAGCGGCTCTAACACTGTACGCAATATGAGACACTTTGATAGAGGTCTTACACTGTACGTAATATGAAACACTTTGATAGCGCCTCTAACAATGTATGCAATATGAGACACTTTGATAGCTTCTCTAACACTGTACGCAATATGAGACACTTTGATAGCGGCTCTAACACTGTATGCAATTATATGAGATGCTTTTATAGCAGTTTTATATACCACTTGAAGTTAGATGCGACATTTTGATAGCGACTCTATATGTAACTGTATGTAATCTAAGACGAGTTGATAACGGCTCTATATACCACAGTATGCAAGATATCGGCTCTACCACTGCATGTAATATGAGACCTTCGTTAGCAGCTCTGTATACCACATTATGTAATATGAGACACGTTGATAACTGTCCTATGATTACTGCTCTGTATACCACAGTATGGAATATAATACACTTTGATAGCTGCTCTATATATACTGCTCTGTATACCAAAGTATTTAATATAAAACACGTTGATAGCTGTTCTATGGATACTGCTCTGTATACCACAGTATGTCATATAATACACTTTGATAGCTGCTCTATGGATACTGCTATGTATACCAAAGTATGTAAAATAAAACACGTTGATAGCTGCTCTATGGGTACTGCTCTGTATACCAAAGTATGTAATATAAGACACTTTGCTAGCTGCTCTATTGATACTGCTCTGTATACCAAATTAGTTAATATTAGACACTTTGATAGCTGCTCTATGCATACTGTTCTGTATACCACAGTTTGTAATATAAGACACTTTGATAGCTGCTCTATGGATACGGGTCTGTATACCTCAATGTGTAATATGAGACACGTTGATAGCTGCTCTATGGATACAGCTCAGTATACCACAGTGTGTAATATGAAACACGTTGATAGCTGCTCTATGGATACTGCTCTGTATACCAAAGTATGTAATATGAAACACGTTGATAGCTGCTCTATGGATACTGCTCTGTATACCACAGTATGTAATATGAAACACGTTGATATCTGATCTATGGATACAGCTCTGTATATCACAGTGTGTAATATGAGACACGTTGATAGCTACTCTATGGATACTGCTCTGTATACCACAGTGTGTATTAAGGGAAACTTTGATAGCTGCTCTATGGATACTGCTCTGTATACCACAGTGTGTATATGAAACACGTTGATAGCTGCTCTATGGATACTGCTCTGTATTCCACAGTGTGTAATATGAAACACGTTGATAGCTGCTCTATGGATACTACTCTGTATACCAAAGTATGTACTATGAGACATTTTGATAGCTTTTTACGGATACGGCTCTGTATACCATAGTGTGTAATATGAGACACTTTGATAGCGGCTCTACCACGGTATGTAGAACTAGACACTTACCACTTTACAACATCAAACGCTTCTATAGCAGCTCTACCATGGTATGTAAAACTAGACCCTTACCACTTTACAAAATAAAACGCTTTGATAGGGACTCTACCACGGTATGTAAAACTAGACACTTACCACTTTACAACATAAAACTCTTTGATAGCAGCTCTACCATGGTATGTAAAACTAGACCCTTACCACTTTACAAAATAAAACGCTTTGATAGGGACTCTACCACGGTATGTAAAACAAGACACTTACCATTTTACAACATAAAACGCTTTGATAGCGGCTCTACCACGGTATGTAAAACAAGACACTTACCATTTTACAACATAAAACGCTTTGATAGCGGCTCTACCACGGTATGTAAAACGAGACACTTACCCTTTACAACATAAAACGCTTTGATAGCGGCTCTACCACGGTATGTAAAACAAGACACTTACCATTTTACAACATAAAACGCTTTGATAGCAGCTCTACCACGGTATGTAAAACTAAACCCTTACCACTTTACAACATAAAACGCTTTGATAGCGGCTCTACCACGGTATGTAAAACTAGACCCTTACCACTTTACAACATAAAACGCTTTGATAGCGGCTCTACCATGGTATGTAAAACTAGACCCTTACCACTTTACAACATAAAACGCTTTGATAGCGGCTCTACCGCGGTATGTAAAACTAGACACTTACCACTTTACAACATAAAACGCTTTTATAGCAGCCCTACCATGGTATGTAAAACGAGACACTTATCACTTTACAACATAAAACGCTTTGATAGCGGCTCTACCACGGTATGAAAAACTAGACCCTTACCACTTTACAACATAAAACGCTTTGATAGCAGAGACACTTACCACTTTACAACATAAAACGCTTTGATAGCGGCTCTACCGCGGTATGTAATACTAGACCCTTACCACTTTACAACATAAAACGCTTTGATAGCAGCTCTACCACGGTATGTAAAACTAGACCCTTACCACTTTACAACATAAAACGCTTTGATAGCAGCCCTACCACGGTATGTAAAACTAGACACTTACCACTTTACAACATAAAACGCTTTGATAGCGGCCCTACCACGGTATGTAAAACTAGACCCTTACCACTTTACAACATAAAACGCTTTGATAGCGGCCCTACCACGGTATGTAAAACTAGACACTTACAACTTTACAACATAAAACGCTTTGAAGCGGCTCTACCACGGTATGTAAAACTAGACACTTACCACTTTACAACATAAAACGCTTTTAAAGCAGCTCTACCACGGTATGTAAAACTAGACCCTTACCACTTTACAACATAAAACGCTTTGATAGCGGCTCTACCACGGTATGTAAAACTAGACACTTACCACTTTACAACATAAAACGCTTTGATAGCGGCTCTACCACGGTATGTAAAGCTAGACACTTACCACTTTACAACATAAAACGCTTTGATAGCGGCTCTACCACGGTATGTAAAACTAGACCCTTACCACTCTACAACTTAAAACGCTTTGATATGGACTCTACCACGGTATGTAAAACGAGACACTTACCACTTTACAACATAAAACGCCTTGATAGCGGCTCTACCGCGGTATGTAAAACAAGACACTTACCACTTTACAACATAAAACGCTTTGATAGCAGCCCTACCATGGTATGTAAAACGAGACACTTACCACTTTACAACATAAAACGCTTTGATAGCGGCTCTACCACGGTATGTAAAACTAGACCCTTACCACTTTACAACATAAAACGCTTTGATAGCGGCTCTACCACGGTATGTAAAACTAGATACTTACCACTTTACAACATAAAACGCTTTGGTAAAGCTAGACCCTTACCAATTTACAACATAAAACACTTTGATATGGACTCTACACGGTATGTAAAACTAGACCATTACCACTTTACAACATAAAACGCTTTGATAGCGGCTCTATCTACGAAATGCAATATGAGACAGTTCGAGTGCAATTTAGAATATCGTTACATTGAACACATTTCTCCATATAACACCTATAACTATCCATATGTAACTCCATGACAGGCGCGCCTAACAGTGTGTGCAATACGAGACCCTTTAATAGCAAGTTTCAGTATCGTATATTAGCATCGTAGATTTTCTACGATACAGTATTGAACGCATTTTGTTATCAGGTTATAAATAGAAAACCAGAAAACGTTCACCTGATTCAACATGTTGCGTGCCAATCGACAACTGTTTACTTTACAAATTGAGCATTTCCGGGGTTCGTTTATTCTCACCCGGTCAATAAATCGAGATTGTATGTTAACTGTCTTTCAAATTCAGACATATGCCATCTATCAAATGTGTATGATCAGAGAAGAACATTCCGTTTGATGTGATTTGCTTTTACAGGCTGATATCTCTATAACAGTATTTTCCAATGGCCATCTGCTAACACTGTTTTTGTGTGTGCTGCTATTGTATTTGGTATGCAATTTACATAGTGTTATGTATTTGGAGTGCAATTTACATAGTGTTTTGTATTTGGTGTGCAATTTACATAGTGTTTTGTATTTGGTGTGCAATTTACATAGTGTTTATAGTTCACGCGTAGGATAAAAATATATAAAGTAAGCTAAATCGGGAATTTTACTGGAAAGGTAACGATGTATTGTTTTATTTCTTTTTGTTTGTTTTACGTTGCAATAACTATGCACCGTATCCCCAAAATCTCTATAATTTCAGAATGATTTCTGTCGTTTATGTACTAGTATATACTTATAAGGTCTCACACCACAATTCGTTTTCATACTGTAAAGCCTTTCACAGCATTTAAGCTTCAAAGCTGGACTTACATCTTGAGGAGCGTCAATACTTGTAATATAAACATTAAAATACGGAAGTTTGCAAGGTTGTTTTCCCCCACTCATATGTATGTGATCATTATGAACATTGTAATACACTATCTAGGTAAGTATTCAGTGCCTCGATCAAATACTGTTTCATCTAAATTGTATGAAACCTCATAGTAATATCAGCATGAGGTTTTCTTTACCCTGCAGATGTGTGCGCAATCAAATTAAAAGTTTCATAAAATGGAGACAAATCTGTTTCCCGTTTGTCTCTAAGTGTTCGTGGGCTTTCAATGGCGATAAAACTGTTTCTCGTTTGTCTCTAAGTATTCGTGGGCTTTCAATGGAGATAAAACTGTTAATAAACGCATGCGCCTTTCATCGTCGTCCTAAAGAACGTTACAAGTATCGAAATGAAATATTTTAAATAGCCGAGGTAAATAAATGTCAAATCGGGGTTGATAAACTATTGTACATCTTAATGATATACAGAACGATGCATACTTTATTTAAGTGAATGGTTCGATTTTGACATGGAATGACTTTAAAGCTCAATGCTGCGGCAACCAAATGGCGCGTTCTTTACAGGCACCAGCCAAAGACTGATGACATGGCGGATGTTATTTATTATGTTTTGATTTTGTAATCCTTTTTTTATAAAAAATGTTTATATAGCTAAACTTTAAGTTTTATTCTTTGGTGAGTGTTGTTATTGTTTGCCCTCCATGCTAATATACCATGTATTTTGCAATCAGCTCCTCCGTTGCGTGAATTGATCGTATTGTCAGCCTCAGCCACTATAATGCAAATGTTTATGATTTTGTTTTCTATTATGTCATTCAATTCTAAGGGTCAGAGAGAGAGTATGGAGTGTATTATTATATAATAATAAATATAATGCAAATATTAACTTTGTCTGAGGTCCATCAGTTTGACTGGTATCAAACCGCATATGTTATTCACGTATTCTTCTTTTTGTTGTCGTCATTATTATTATTTATTATTATTATTATTATTATTATTATTATTATTAGTTGAATGTTGAAATGATGAAGTCAGCTTAGGCCAGATTAAATCTTTTTGGGTTCTCAAATTTTTTCATAAAAAGATCCACAGGACGAGGGGAAAACAAATCTGAATCTTTATAAGTGTGTATCTTGTAATGGTGTTAGTCACATTATAAAACATAAAATGCACGTGAACATATTTATATTTTTACGTTAATTTTTAAACATGATTAGTTGGTTATTTGAAATTGGTGACCAAATAATTAATAACGAAAACATTTTTTTAAACGTTTGTTTGTTTTTGTAAATATCTTTATTTTTTTTTTTTTTTTTTTTTTGCAAAACTTAGGGTCGAAGGGTTTGAGAACCGAAAAATTAAAAAAAACTCTGGCCTAAGTGTGGCTCTGCAATACGTTGTACTATACATATACTTTACACTGTTTCTATTAAATACCACAAATTGCCGATTAGCTATTTAAACCAGCTCGTATGGGGTATAATGGTAATATCAAGACAGTCCACTGCAGCTTATTTAACTAAATTTTGCACGAATGTATAGTAGGGCAAATTGCATTTTTATATTCATTATTCGCAATGTACACTGTATGAACTTATGCAAAATAGCTAATTTGACGGTTGAATTACCATATTGAGACTTTAACCATTCGGATTTCTGCGTGACGTACTTTATTATTATTTATCCTAAATTTATCCAGAGCTTACATTATTGTTTTAATATAAACATCAGCTATAATTCTAGCATCAGCTATAATTCCCAGGCTTTACAAACTAGTTACTTGTGAGGACAACGTCATGAGTTAGTTAAAGTTGGCCTCAAATCCCATCCTTCATGTCACAAAAGCTCGCTAAACCACTAAATCTCCCCAGTATTCATTACTGTACCTACAAATCCTATATAAACTTGGGATTTTATCGATCGTAAGGTGTCTCTTCGTTTAATTATTCCTTTGATCTACCTCGATTTACATTTTGCGACCCGTCCTAATCGTTTAAACAATGCACATAAAGCGAAGGGCAAACAAAGGAAAGAAGTTGACATAGGATTTAGTGTGTTACGTACAAGTCAGGGAGGCGCGAAGTAGGTTGGCAAGAGAACGTGTACACACATCGGATGGCGTGTCAACGTGTCATATCTCTGATATAAACCATAGTTAAGAAAGGCTCATCTAACTTAAAGGTTGTTTTATTTAAAAAAAAAAAATCACGAGGGGTGGGGTAAGGCGGGTGTGGAGGATAATAGGCAATGGTTATTTCTGTATGCTGTTTTTGGCGAAATATATATATTTTATCTGTTATTGTGACATATGCTATTCGTAAATTTAACATTATCTGTAATTGGCAACATTTATTCCTTGTTATCTGTTATTGAGAATATCTATAAAGTGCTATCTGTTATCCGCAATGTGTTACACCTGTTATATGATTTTCGTACTGTTAACTGTTTTTAAAAGCTTTAATTCAATATTATCTGTTGTCGTCAACTTCAAGGTGGTGTTATCCTGTTATGAGCCCCCACCCCTCTTTTTCATGGGAAATTACCCGATTTTAGAGACGCCTTTAAAGTCTCCATAGCACTGATTACATGTGTTTAAGACAAAAAGGTTGATGTTTTCCTAATGGCCGCCATTTTGAATTTAATTTATGGGTTGAAAACTCTAAACATATTTGACACATATTCGGATAGCGTGGATGTATGTATTTTATAGGCATATACGTATTATTATAAGAATAACACATTGGTAAATGAATAGTAGTTCAGGCAGTCAGTCCTTTTTAATTTAATATAAAAACATAATTGGATTATTTATCATATTTACTTATAACTCAGCTTAATTGTAGCCAATCTGACCATGAATGAGACCGTTTGCCATTTAACGTTTCAATAAGGAACTCTCAAACACATTAAGCGTCTCCTTGGCCGAATGGTTAACGACGTTGCGTTGTAAACCTTCGTCTCTCGCCGCTGCGGGTTCGAATCACACTGGGAGCTCGACTTGTAAGTGAGAAAGTGTCGATTCTTACGGATGGCGGGAGGTGTACAGTACTGGTCCGACCCAGGAAAGGTGGGTGGTCTGACTCCACCACAAAAAAATCGACCGTCATATATAACCCTACATGTGTTGAAAATGACTTAAAACACCATACAAAAAGACAAACACTAATACTGTGACATGATAATACCAGACATAATATTCCGTGTGTATAGCACTGAGCACCGATTATTGACGTGGCTATGTAGCACCAACGTATGAGAGGACACCTCTCCCCATCCTCATCCCCATCCCTCGGACGTACCTAAGACGAACTAGAAGTGAAAAGCGGCGTGCAATCAGAATCGTAAAATAAGAGTGAAATTTATATATTGGAATAAAGACACAATGGTTTAAACCGGGTGGTAACAGTATCGCGAATCCTTAGCAACGCGTTCGTATAAGCTAGCTTAAATGGATGAAACATTATGCAAGAACACTTTATCACAAGGTGATTGCAAGCTGTTCGCATCTTAGCAAAGCAAATATATCGGTAATGGCTCGGGCATTGATTCGTTAATTGATGCCTTTGTAAACGTTTCTTCAGCACAACCGTATATATATTAGCAATTTGAAATAATTGTATTATGTCGGATATTAAGAGCTTAGTAGTATCTTAATTCTGAACTCGTACTTTGGTCTGTGAGACGTGTTTTTATATTACGGCTAGAAATTGAACGACGAGCTTAGAAGTATCTTGGTTTTGAACACTCGTGCACAATGAATGAATGAAAATACTCTCGAGTATTATCGAGTATATGTACACAAGTACATGACATTGGCATAAGTAGCACACTCAAATGAAATGTTTAAACTATTATTTGTAAGCTTTCAGGTCAGGATTTGTTTTCATGTATTTTCGATTCCAAGCTAGTGAAATGGTGACTTTTTAAGAAATGATATCTCTTTTTTATAATCCTGAATATATAAACGCCATTCACTGCAGAAAGATAGTGAGTGGGTGGGGTTGCGCTTATTTAAAGGTAATACATGCATCAGAATATTTATATTAACAATTCCTTTCAAAATAACATACTAGCGAAAAACATACTAGGTACAGATACTTAAGTATTGAGCGTAGTCTTATAGAGATTATTTAACTGCTGGGATCGATTATTGGGAAATCCTTCACGAGATGGTAGACGTGTGGTTCTTTTTACGAACGATCGTATGCGAGTGAGTGAAAAAAACAAAACACGTATACCGCCGAATGAAGGATTTCCCTATAATCGAACACAGAAGTTAAATAATCTATTTATTACATCTTAAATCAGTTTATGCATGATTTTAACCGAAATTATTCGCGTTATTGAACGTTATCTGCGGATGACGTCGACGTCAGCACCACTGTATTGACATCATAACTCAGCGTCACAGTTAGTTATTTTTGTGCTCGGAGTTAGTTAATAATATTTAGCGATTATGAATATTCTTTTACTGAGAAATCCCAGTCTTTCACCTATGAAAATGTAATAAAACAAGTTATGAGACAATATTAATGTTATCCCAGTGTACGGTTCCCATTCATTGAACATTTGACATATTCTGTCTGATTATACAATTTCTGAATACGTTGACTGTATAATTTCCAATGATATTCAAAGAAATTGCATTCAGTACTTTTACATACACATGCTGAATAAGCCTTTCACGTGTTGTTCGCCTGTCAGCTCGGGTACCTGACGCGGTCTCTCTATTCACAGCCTGTCAGATCGGGTACCTGACGCGGTCTCTCTATTCACCTGTATTATTATTAGTCTGATTAACGGCTCATCCATTCATTTTTAAAGGTACAGCCCTATGCTCTAAATGGTATATATTCATGAATATAAATGAGTCGCAGGTGAAGTAGTATTAGCTCGCGAACACAGCAGTTAAATAATGTATTTATTACATCTTAAATCAGTTTATGCATGATTTTAACCGAAATTATTCGCGTTATTTAACGTTATCTGCGGATGACGTCGACGTCAGCACCACTGTATTGACATCATAACTCAGCGTCACAGTTAGTTATTTTTGTGTTCGGAGTTAGTTAATAATATATAGCGATTATGAATATTCTTTTACTGAGAAGTCCCAATCTTTCACCGATGAAAATGTAATAAAATAAGTTATGAGACAATATTAATGTTTACCCTTGGGATTTTCTTTCCAGTGTACGGTTCCCATTCATTGAACATTTGACATCTGTCTGATTATACAATTTCTGAATACGTTGACTGTATAATTTCCAATGATATTCAAAGAAATTGCATTCAGTACTTTTACATACACATGCTGAATAAGCCTTTCACGTGTTAAAGGGACACATGGCAATCTTGAGTTTTATTAAAACATTAAAAGTGTGTGTGTGTGTGTGTAGTTCTAAGGTTTATAGTCCGTCCGCCAACGAACACGTCAAGGTATACCTGACGCGATGGGCACAATAGAGTCTGGACTTTTAAAACATTAAAATTTGCTCCTCAATTTACTTATCCTGCGTCATTTTGACTTTAAAACTGCTTGCATATAATTAAATAAAAAATTGAGATTTCGATTTTCTTCACTATTTCACCAGTTTTTTAAAATATATTATTGATGCACTATTATAAAAAGTCAGTAATATGTAAAAAATAATTTGCTTTGAACTATTCTAACAATTTCTATTAATGATTGAACAAATGCAAGCGAAGAGAAAAACTAACGGGACGCCGTGATTTTTCAAAAAACCAAGATTACCGTGTGACCCTTTTAAGGTACAGCCCTATGCTCTAAAGGGTATCTATTCATGAATATAAATAAATCGCAGGTGAAGTAGTATTAGATCTACGAACATACAACTTGTGGGTAAACCAGAATAGGTGCGTATAATATCACATTTTACCTAGCAATTGATCAAACGATGGATACGTTCTTCTTTGTTGCTTTTAGGTCATATACCACTATTGCATTTCCCATAGGCCTCCATTATAGCCTTTTGGCCTACAACCCCTATTCCTATATCGGAATGGATGATAAAACCTAACTTTTTTTAAAGAACTATCTTAGAGACACTCAAAAATTACAGGCAAATTGGGGATAATCTGATGCTTTCAGCCTCTAATAGTTCACTGAAGGTGGCCATCCCCAGAATGGCAACAAAGAAATTTTACTTTTTGCAAATATACTCTCAGTAAAATTGTATCCAATAAAATGCAAATTTCAGTCAAAATATCCTAAATCAATATGTTTTATGATAGAAACATAATATTTTGATGTTTTATGGGGATTTGTTATGATTTGGGTAATTTAATCCAATCAGAATCTACCTTACAATCTGACTATATGCCCTAATAGACCTATACTTTTTCAACCAATCAGAAGCCCCAAATCAATAGTGGTATCTGACCTTTATCATTTTTTTAAATTAAATATTATTATTTTATTTTGGAACTTAATAAACTTGTTTACCTCTACGGTCTAGCTATTGTTCGAGCCTGTGTTGGCACTTAAAGTTACAGAAACTAGTATAATTATTTTAAATGTTTATGTTTGTTTTTGAAATGTAACTATTTAACACGAGCTTACCAACTTGCCCCAGACGCTGTAATTATTGTTCTTCTGTCTTGAAGGGTCTGATTCGATAACATTTGATCGAACTTTGCAGGTTCGTTTGCTCCTTCTATTGTATGTAGTTTTTAATGAGTCGGGATGCGATCTTAACGTATTGTGGATGTCACTTCAAATATAAAATATAAACTCGATTTGCAATGGTTCTGTAATGATTTCTTTCTTCCCAAGTTCTGATATTGTTTTAATATCTCTGACAAGTCCGTTATAATCTGAAACATTCCGATACTCTTTACGAAAGTTCGCCTTATAAGTTTATAAAATGTTGGAATAATTATAGACGGCAAACGCCACCAATATACCCACCATATTGATCGGGTATTGTATTTACATTCATTGGATTGTGGTTATAGAAATAACATCAATGGAATATTGAGGTTGTTGTGCATAAAACCTGTTTAATTTTCACCCAAATTCCTATTGCCGTTCCGGTAAGTCTTATTTTTGTGTCACACATATTAAACATCATTTAAAGTAGCTATCCCGCCAACAATAACACTATTTTACAACATATGTACATCGGTTTCTAAACCTACTGGCGACGAAGTATACTCGGTAAAAAACGTTTTGGACCAGGGTATATAAAGTCATATAAAAAAAACACTAGTGGACGAAATTTAAGTATCTTTTTTTAGTAACCAAGGTCTACCTTACCCGGTTAATTTGGTACCATTAAATTCCAAACAATATTTGATTTAAAAAAAATATCGCGAACACACAAAGGGTCTGTAAAAAATGTTGCAAAGTCCATACAAAGTAACAGTTACCGATACATTCAAGTAACCAATAAAAAGATTATTATTTTTTCGCAAACTTTCATTGTAAACGATAATTATTGTTGATTGTTGATCTATTGTGAATTATCAACTGAGATAATAAGGGTTATTGTCGAATGTCATGGTTCAGCGATCATTGTATAGGTTCGAACACTGCCATGGTCCAAAACTTCTTTTACAGAGTATATATAAGTTACATATTTTGAGAATCCAATCTCTATAGACTCGATATTGATGATAAACGGCTTTAACCAGCCAGGCCAAACCCTAAAACTCAAAGTCGAAAAGTGTTACCAACTCTAATTCATTTTTACGCATGTTCAGTCAGATATTTTAAGAAACCATGAATAAACATATACTTTAATCGACACATATACATTATTATATGACCTGAACACCTGGGCAGAGTTTTGATAAACAGTTTTGTAGTGTACTTTTGACGTTATTTTGCGGTTTAGTTTCTTTACCCAATATTCTGTTATAATTCTTGAGATGGCACTTTTAGTTTATGAATGGTATTCATCCTAATCGAACGTCCATATTCATTCCTCTTTTTAAATTTAAAATAACTTATTATAATAATATGCATATTGAATCGCGTCATTTATTTATGTATTTCAGATAATTGACTTTATGAAGCATCGAAGATGATGAACTATTGTTCGATTCAGAGGCCATCAATTCTTTGAAACCGAGAAAACGCAGAAATCTCCCAGCGATTAAAAATGGTATGTAATTTGCATTTTAAATAACTCAAATCCTGGCGCGGTAAATCCATAACATTGGCATGGCGCGGGTTGTTACTCTAAAAATGTATTATCTCTTAAAGTGCAGGAATACGCTGAAACGATGTCTGTTTTGTTTAACTCGCCGAATATGTCCACATTAACTTTCATTTGATATGTTTATTGTCGTCAATTTCTGGTTTCTTCAGTGGAAATGTCGAGACGCTCATATCTTTTCTTTTGACGTTTATTATCGTAGATTGCTTATTGCTACATAAACTGTGTTAGACCTTCCAAATATTTACATAAACAACTTCTATGTTTACAGTTTGAATGTTTACTTGCCAGTAGAGTGTTGATGGTTGTAGTTACATTTTTCCTTTATTTACACAGATAATAAATGTTCAAAGTGTTACTCATATGTGGATTATGCGCAAATTAGTAATATTGTATTTGAAAACACACATACAATTCCACACATATGTATATTGACATAGTGTGTGTATATTAAAATTCGGTTACCTATGGTGGCATATTTCTGCCACGAGATAGCTAGATAACTTATCGTGTATTTTTCGCGATAATGTTACAATTTCTCTTTAGTTTTCAACAATTTTATCTAACAATACTTGCTGCGATACTGCCCACTTCTGTCATCACGTTAGCATAATACTTAACATTTGAAATTTTGTTTTCGTAATAATTCTGACTAATTATCATGAAAATTCACGTTACTATCTCGTAAATATTTATAGTTAACTCAATAACATTATTTATCGCGAAACCAGACCTATCATGATCAGTAGTATCGCGGTATTTATCAAGATACCGAGAGATTTTCGTGAAAATTGATGGTGGCATACTTCTGCCACGACATAGCTAGATAATTATCATGATTATTTCGAGATAGTAACATGTATTTTTCGAGATAATAATGAATTTTCGCGAAAATCTTATAAAATTTGTAAGATAAAAATACCTCTAATTCTTTAAGTTATCATGTTAAATGTCACGCTAATGCCAACTTCTGCCATCATGATTCTGTTTTTTAGAGAATTATCACGATACCCGTACCATGCTTTCTTCGAGATAGTGATTTAATTTTCACGAAAATCTCTCAGTTATCTTGTTAAATACCGCGATACTACTGAACATGATAGTTCTGCTTTCGCGATAAATAATGTTATTGAGTTAACTTTAAATATTTACGAGATAGTAACGTGAATTTTCATGATAATTAGTCAGAATTATTACGAAAACAAAATTTCAAATGTTAACTATTATGCTAACGTGATGACAGAAGTGGGCAGAATCGTAGCAAGATTTGTTAGATACAATTGTTGAAAATTAAAGAGAAAATGTAACATTATCGCGAAAAATACACGATAAATTATCTAGCTATCTCGTGGCAGAAATATGCCACCATAAAAATTCAATCACTATCTCGAAGAAAGCATGGTACGGGTATCGTGATAATTCTCTTGAAACCAGAATCATGTTGGCAGAAGTGGGCATTAGCGTGACATTTAACATGATAACTTAAAGAATTAGAGATATTTTTATCTTACAAATTTTATAACATTTTCGAGAAAATTCATTATTATCTCGAAAAATACATGTTACTATCTCGAAATAATCATGATAATTATCTAGCTATCTCGTGGCAGAAATATGCCACCATAGTTACCGTTGGTAATAACTAAGAAATATTTAGGTCTGTGTTCAGTCACATATAGATCATGACAGACATGACGCTGTAGTGACGGTAATGAAGATATACATGTATATATATCAACTTCTGCAGATAACTTGAATTATTGGCGACTGTTTCTGAACACATAATAGATATAAATCACACACCCAACGGAAATGAAGTCAATACAATTAAGTTTAAAATTGAACACTTTGTCAATTTACTTTCCTAGCGTAATTATTTATTGAATTAACGTAAGTTTAGTTAGCCAATAAACTAAACGTGATGCTTCTAGTGCGTAAATCAATGTTGATGTAGGAGTTATTACTGACAATGATCAGTTAGCGTGGAACCGGTAAAATATTTAAATGAGCGCTGCATCGCATCGGTCTGCTACATTACGTGGTGCCTTAATTCCATTAAGCGACGGGAAAGCTTACAGTAGCAGACTTTTATAACGGATATTTCAACCAAAAGAACACATTGTAAAACATTTTTACTGAAACAATGCAATAACTGTTTTACAATATGCTAACATTTTAAGCTGAAATTAAGGTTTTATTTCATACCCCAGTCAACCACGTTTTCGCCTCTTGGAGAAGGGGTTGGATGGGGTATGAAAGTAAATACTCGGACCACGTAATGATACACTTCTAGGCAAAAGACGAGCTATCTAGTCGAACACCTTTAAATCTATGCAAAGTTTGAATTTATACGTAAAAAGGTTATTAAAATATGCCGTGAGATATTGGCATTGACCTACTTTTTTGAGGTAACATGCCTAATTTCGAAAAATAAATATTATAACATTTTGAAAATCGTCACCCTTGGGCCACGGTTAAACGGAACACCTATTTTCATTAGAGACTGCCTCTTATCGCCACTCACCACTGCGGGTTCGACTCCCGCTGGGAGCTCGACTTGTAAGAGAGAAAGTGTCGATTCTTACTTATGGCGGGAGGTATACAGAACTGGCTCGGCCCAGTGTGTAAGCTGTCTGCTGCCATCTTAAAAGTCGACGACAAACCTGGCTTAAATTGCTAGAAAATGACGTTAAGTTCCACTCAAATTCAAACTTATTTTGTTTATATGTATACTTTCAAATGCCACTGTTTTCCGATACTTAGTAATGTTTATTTCTTTTTTTAACATTCGTGGCTTAACAGGTCTTGTAAACAAGCGATACTTACTTATTCTTTACAATCTCAAGTTTTCACATTTGATTATATTTTAATGAAACACAATTTGAAATGTGTTAACCTTATTTAATAATGTACACAACTGGCGTGTGCGAATGTAACATGTACACCATACGTGTGGTCGTCAATATAACTTGCACACCATACATCCGGTCGCCATTATAACTTGCACACCATACGTACGGTCGTCATTATAACTTGCACACCATACGTATGGTCGTCAGTATAACTTGCACACCATACGTACGGTCGCCATTATAACTTGCACACCGTATGTACGGTCGTCAGTATAACTTGCACACCATACGTACGGTCGCCATTATAACTTGCACACCGTACGTACGGTCGCCATTATAACTTGCACACCGTACGTACGGTCGCAATTATAACATGCACACCATACGTACGGTCGCCATTATAACTTGCCCACCATACGTACGGTCGCCATTATAATTTGCACACCATATTTACGGTCGCCATTATAACTTGCACATCATACGTACGGTCGCCATTATAAGACGCAGGACTAAATGCGGTATAATCACGGTATCGGTACTTTTGGCCTTGGTCGAACACATCATGTAACATTGTGATTTCCGACAATACTTTATTTACATGCTGAAAACTCCATCGAATTGGCTGCAATTCGGACGTGTTTCAAATCCATATATATTTGTGTTGTTCCTTTACATAAACCGATAAACACTCAGAAGTGCTATATCATTGCCACTTTACTGAACTTCCCTTATCACTGTTCTAAATCTGTTTTTATACGAGTGTGTCTGTTTTTGATATGTTTATAGTCTTTAATACCGTGTTTTTGCTATCTCATTGTCACCCTTATCTGAATGGAATATGTCGTTAATGTATCGGTTAGAAGTCAGTCAGTAGAACAACTCTAGATAATTGTTCCATGTTTTGGATTTTAATTTGTATGTCTACTTAAAAATTGGGTTAAATTATTCAGATGCGATAATGGATATTTTGTTTTATTTACAATGTTGTTATATTAGTTGCACTTTTATATACTTTAATACGTGTTCGTAATTAGTATTGTGTGTGCAGTTTTGGTAATAAAAGTATATTAAACTCGCTCCGAATAATCAAGTTTAAGTAACTTTTAAGGGAAATTCAATATCATCAAGTAAATCATATACTCGTGCCACAGATGGGTGGTAGGCACCTGCTACTTTAGAGTCCCTTAATTGGCCTATTTCTAAAAGTTACACGGTACACCTTGAATACATTTGAGGAGAGTCAGATTTGCAGAAACGTTTAGAAACGTATTTCAAAAGTGTTAGAATGTCAACTGGAAGGGTTAATCATTAAAACATGGTGTTTGCATACCAGAGAGTAAACATACATTTGGTGCAAGCCATATTTTATAACTAACACATATGCTTCTGCAAGCCGGCTACAAACCTTCAACTGTCCAATATACCAAGCGAGTCGAGATGAACTTATGCGTGCTCTTGTGCCGTTATGCACAGTTTCACTTAAAACAATTCTTTTTTGAGATCCATCGGTCTCTTACCGAACAAACGTGGCAATAGTCGAAGCTGTGCATGTATACTTACTGTCAAGTAAACGCTTTTAATTTGCTATCAAACTACTTATATACTTCCTCATCCGAGGAGTTACTTGCCAGTTGTGAACATTTTGTCAACTAGTATAGTTTCTCGTCCCTCCTCCATCTAGTCAAGCATAGTTCCCTGATGGTCTCCTTATAGCATTTGTTCTACTATTATTCCAATCGATCTTTTTCTTTCTATTCAAATAATACGTGTATAGATTAAACAAACTGTCATCTCTATGTTAATTTGTGTTTACCGCCAACATCTTTAGTATTTGCTAGTATTTGCTGGGAAAGGACGTAGTGATGAGTATTTTTTTTAAATTCATATTTAAAGCTTCTTTGGTATAATTTAGATTCAAAATTATCAAAAAAAGGCTATGTCACCACGCTTTTTTCCCCACTAGACGTCATTGAAGAAGGCACATATTTCTAACTTCAAAATTTCCCTTAAAAGAGGAAAAATATAGTCATTGAACATTTTCACAATTGTTTTCATAACATTCCGTTTATTGAAAAACAACAATTAATTTTCGATTGCATATATACATATCTTTCAAATCATACAAAAACAGTTGTAAACCTCATTCGTCTTTTCACTTTAAAAAGCAAACATATATGGACCGTACCCCAACCACTTTTGTTTTAACCGAATAAATAATTCAAGATAAAAAATTATGTTCTAATGATCAACTTTTTTTAAAACTTGTATTTGTCAAAATCCTATGACATTTCTTTCAAAACAAGTAAAAAAAAATATAGGTCACCAGGCTTCTTTAAATTGCACCCATTTTGGAGTTATTTTGACATTTTCAATGTAAAATACTGTATACACAATACTGACATGGAGATCGAAAATAAAATAAGCTCAGTATCTACTTTTATATATGTATTCCACTACTGAAAAACAAAAATCTGATTTATTCTATAGCAAAAGGATAAATTCTACCCCCTATTTTGTTGACAACAAAAAATGATCACAAATGACGGAAAAAATAAGAAAAAAAAACAATTTGCTTAAAATTTGGTATGTTACCATCTTAAATCCTACATTATATCCATATCTACTAGAATGGAAAAAAATGAAACAATTCTGTTGTCAAATAAAACTATGTTTTAAAAAATAAAATGTTTAAACTTGAAGATGTCAAAACTTGCCCAGCCAACATCCTTAAATACCAAAGAATATTTCGTTCGTTCCAATCCTATTAACTTGTATGTATTTAAATATATATGTTGTAAAAAAGCTGAATAAAATATGTTTTAAACCAAATATGGTGGTACTGAAATGTCTTCACTCTGTGGTCGTGTAACTCTTAAAAAGCGATAATAGGAATCAAAAATAGCAAGTGCCAGCTTCGCTAAATGTCGACGTCCTTTCTCAGCTTCACTTATATTTGACGAATATCTCAGAACCAACGTACCATATATCTCAGAACCAACGTACCATATATCTCAGAACCAACGTACCATATCGAGATCATTATTACATACGTCATTGATAGAAGTTGTGAACGTGTGACAACATGAAAAGTGACCAACGTGACCGCTGCGTGTCGCAAAAGTCGCAAAATGCTACACATGGACACACATATTATCAAATCTAATCTGCTGACGTAACGTGATTTATTAGTTTCAGTATGTTTCAAAGATATACTAGTATTTAACAGTACATAACAGTATACGTAATTGGGTAAAGGAAACAGACCTAGATAAATGTGCGTTTGTATCAGTTGAACTGTGCTGTAACATCTCCAGGAATATTGGTATACATTAAATACGATATTTTAATCACATAAATTCCTCACTTGTGTGTGTTCGTTCGTGAATGTAATTTTTTCCCCGTACAAACAATTCCCCGCTGAACATATAAAGCAAAATTCGTGTGTAAATATAGTATATATTTACAATATTACACTCGTCCTAAACTATCAATATTCAATTACAAAACTTAACTTAATGTACTAATTGTATTGTATCGGAGGTATTTATACATTATTGACGGAAATATCACAACACCAAACAGATATTAATTAAGCTCTCAAACGGAACCAGCATTTATTACAATATCAGAATGGTGTCAATGTCTGACCCGATCGTAATGATTAATCAGTTTCACTCCCAGGTAACAATTACTAATTGGCAATATTTGCTCTGCAGGGACATTGATCACATAGACAATAATCAGAACATATGGACGGGTTTCACGTCATAACTGGAAATTCTGCCTTGAAGGCTAAATGATATCTACATACATATAGAACATATAGACAAGTCTCAAATCATAAGACACCTATAATACATAATTGCATGCTTTAAGTCTACATATTTTAACGCGAATCCACAAAACACTCGAAATCCCTTCATGGAGGTTATGTATAATCAACGCGAATCACCAGAACGTATAGTCGGGTTTTTACAATATAAATACATGCTTGAAGGCTATAATTATAATATGAACGACAACTAGAACTATCACTGAAGGTGATAAATACCCCCGCAAACAATTTCTTAGTAAGGTCCAAGGGCAATAACTCTGCATGTCATTGATTGAGCCACACCAACATTGTATCACGTAAATGTACACTTCATGTTTATCATGTACACAAATGCATTTCCCCCGATATCGCCATTATAACTTGCACACCATACGCACGGTCGCCATTACTTGCACACCATACGTACGGTCGCCATTATAACTTGCACACCATACGTACGGTCGCCGTTATAATTTGCACACCATACGTACGGTCGCTATTATAACTTACACACCATACGTACGGTCGCCATTATAAGACGCAGGACATTTCCCCCGATATTTAGTACTATATACTTCTTTTTTGACTTCCCTGGCTAAACTGATCTTGAAACACTCTTTTTTAAACTAGCGTAGCTAAATAAACAGGTCTTGAAAAATGACCGATACATATTCTTTACAATCTCAAGGTTTACATTTGAAATGAAACATAACTGGAAAAAATTGATCATTGTATAATATAATAATGCGCACAACTGGCGTGTACAATTATAACTTGCAAATCATATGTATGGTCGTCATCATAAGACATAGGACTGAAAAAAATCACGGTATCGGTGCTTTTGTGCCTGATTGTACACACCATAGCCCTTGTGATTTCCAGAAATGACTTCCATAATGGCAACTCCATCGAACTGGCTGCAACTCGGACATGCTTCAAATTCATATATCTTTGTGTTGTTTAAAACACTCAAAAGTGCTATATCAATGCCAGATTTTCTGAACTTCCTTTATCATTGCTCTAAATCTGTTTTTATAAGAGTGTGTTTGTTTATTATATGTTTATAGTCTGTAATACCGTGTTTTTGCTATCTGGCTATATTTATTGTCGTCCTTATCTGAATGGAACATGGCGTTAATGTATCGGCTAGAACTCATTCAGTAGAACAACTGTAGATAATTGTTCCATGTTTTAGCTGCAATGTTTGTATGGCTACTTGACAATGGGATTACTATTACGTTATGTAGATGCGATAAAAGATTTTTTATATTTACAGTGTTGTTATATTTGTTTTATACAGAACAGGCTCTTCCCAGGAATATGTGGGTGGTCTGCCTCCACCTTAAAAAATCGATCCCTAACTGCAAGGGTTAATCATAACAACATGACGGTGTTGCGTAAAAACATATACAATTGTATCAAACAAAATTATATAAGATCAGACGGTTACAAACTCAGGACGTTTTACGAACTGCTGGGAAGGGTGGTATTTGACCTAAAATTATCTATGACATATTAACGGAACCTACTGACAGTAAAACAAATAGACTCCTACAGACCGGCTGCAAATCTGACGGTACTGAAAAGGGCCTAAGTGTGTGGTCGTGTAACTCGTAAAATAAGTGATAATAGGAATCTAAAGTAGCAAGTGCCAAGTTTGCTACATTTTGATATCCTTGCTCAACTTCACTTATATTTTAGTACGATTTATGAGTGTTTTGTGCAAACACCACTATACCGTTATGATCAGAACTATATTCAACAAATTATACCTTCAAGTTAGTTGTCTTATCTTTCAGTTGTATTACAGTTTAATTATTATATAAGTCTCATTTTATTAGATGTATTATATTTTAATTGTATTATACAGAATCCTGTAAGTAGTCATATATTAGACAAACGATGCTGATTAATAGCTAGGCTTTAATTAGTAGGTATATCCCAGCACCAACGTACCATATCGAGATCTTCGTTACATACGTCAGTGGTACATGTTGGGAACGTGTGACATGAATAGTGACCAACGTGACCGCTGCGTGTCGCAAAATGCTACACACGGACACACATATTCAAACCTAATCTCCTGATGTAACGTGTTAAATTAATTGCAGTATGTTCCAAAGATCTTAGTGTTCTGGGCGCTTGTTTCAGCCAACGGTTTTTCAATAACATGAGCAATTTTATAAATACGTACATAAGTTATATATCAGAACTAAACTTAGCAATACTTTATTTTTTAAAATCAGTTAAGAAATAAATATTGTACACCCAAAATTATTTCTTGGTGAGGCTTTGTCCATGTAAATTCCTTGTTGCTGGGTCAGCAGAAAAGTAAGAAATTTCAAATAACTTTAGCCCAAATATGTGTTATAAAACTTTCAAAGTTTATCCAACATACTGAAACCAGTTTTGGATAACATTTCTAAAAAAACAACTTGATGCAGCATAATTTTGCATGAAAATTGCCCTATCAAAAACAATTTTCGCATGTGATTTTTTATTTCTCAAGCAATTTGAAAAGTAAGGTATTGTTTTAGCACTAAATTTGGATGTTTCAATGATATACATCTTATTTAGGTCATAGTTGATTTTTGTCTTAAAAGTAAAAAAAACATTTGAACAATAGTACGTAACATAACATAACAGTATATGTAGTTTAGCAAAGGAAACAGACCCAGGTAAGTTTGTGTTGCTATCAGTTGAACAGTGCTGGAACACTTTAAAGAATATAGGGATTATCCTAGTGGCATGTATTATATATTAATTTTAATTAACAGTTCGATGTTCTATTCACATACATTCTTCGTTCGTTTGTGAATGTATTGCTTTCCCGTACAAACAATTCCCCGCTGAATATATAAAGCCAAATTCGTGCAAATATAGTATATTTTTACAATATTACACTACCCCCAATAGTCAGTGGCAAAAATCACCTTAATGTATTTATTTTTATCTGACGTTTTTATAAATTATTGACGGCAACCTCAGTACACCAAACATATGTTAATGAAGCAATCTAGCATTGAATGCAAATGCCATTTAACATTGCCAATGGTGTCAGTTTATGACCCGATATTAATGATTAATCAACTTATGATAAGATTTTCACTCCCAGCTAATGATTACTAATCGACAATATTTGCCCTACAGGGACATTGATCACATATACAATAATCAGAACATATGGACGGGTTTCACATCAATACAGGTTTCACATCAACTAGAAATGCTGTCTTGAAGGCTAAATGATATCTACGCGAATCACTAGAACATATAGACAAGTCTCAACTCATAAGATACCTATAATACATAAATGAATGCTTGAAGGTTACATAATTTTAACGCGAATCCCAAAAACACTCGAAATCCCTTCATTAAATCAACGCGAATCACCAGAACGTGTGGACGGTTTTTCACTAGAAATGCATGCTTGAAGGCTATTTAATATCAACGTCAATTACCAGAACATATGGACGGGTTTAAACATCATAATATGTTTGTTTGTTTGTTTGTATGGTGTTTTATGCCATTTTCAACACAAGTAAGGTTATATATGACGGTCGATTTTTTTTGTGTTGGAGGCAGACCGCCTACTTTTCCTGGGTAAAACTTCCCGCCATCCGTAAGAATCAACACTTCCTACATCATAATATAACTAAAAATGCATAATTGAAAGCTATATGACCTTAAGGCGAATCACCAGAACATACGAAAGGATGTTCCTAGAAGGGCATACTTTAAAGCTATATGATATTAAGGCGGATCACCAGAACATACAAAAGGATGTTCCTAGAAGTGCAATCTTTAAAGCTATATGATATTAAGGCGAATCACCAGAACATACGAAAGGATGTTCCTAGAAGTGCATGCTTTAAAGCTATATGATATTAAGGCGAATGAAGTGAATGCTTTAAAGCTATATGATATTAAGGCGAATCACCAGAACATACGAAAGGATGTTCCTAGAAGTGCATGCTTTAAAGCTATATGATATTAAGGCGGATCACCAGAACATACGAAAGAATGTTCCTAGAAGTGCATGCTTTAAAGCTATATGATATTAAGGCGAATCACCAAAACATACGAAAGGATGTTCCTAGAAGTGCATGCTTTAAAGCTATATGATATTAAGGCGGATCACCAGAACATACGAAAGGATGTTCCTAGAAGTGCATGCTTTAAAGCTATATGATATTAAGGCGGATCACCAGAACATACGAAAGGATGTTTCTAGAAGTGTATTTAAAGCTATATGATATTAAGGCGAATCACCAGAACATACGAAAGGATGTTCCTAGAAGTGCATGTTTTAAAGCTATATGATATTAAGGCGGATCACCAGAACATAAAAGGATGTTCCTAGAAGTGCATGCTTTAAAGCTATATGATATTAAGGCGAATTACCAGAACATACGAAAGGATGTTCCTAGAAGTGCATGTTTTAAAGCTATATGATAATAATGCAATTCACTAGAACACATACGTGAGACCACTAGAACAGATATACGAGTTTTCACATCATATAAAAAATATTCAATGATTTTCAAAATTAGAAGTTCAGTTTGTTAACGAAATAACGCATCTAAATGGAGTAAGATGTTTACAACTTTTGATTGGAGGATTTTCCCAAGATGATAGACGATATACAAATACAACGACGCGTCACAGAGTGATTTCCCAATCATTAAGTAAAATAAGCGAATTTGTTTATGCAATAACATCAGTAAAGGGTATCGCCGATTTTGGATACGTTTACAATGTTACAGAGTTATTGACCCATTTTACATCGTTATTGCTATTGCTCAAGTAAATTAAGTGCGTTTCAGTTTGTCTTCGCAATAAGTTTAGTAAATAGTATCTGGCTCAACAAAACGGTAATAAAGAGACGTGTACCATAGAGATGCTGAATGCGTTAGATAATGAACATAATCGTCCTATTTGAAAGAGTTCTGACCAATGGTTATGTGAAATAACTGAATTGTAGTTAATTGATACAATAATGATTTAAACTGAATTGCATTTTTGTGTCGTATCACATGGGCGTTAAAGTAATAAATGCATGCACATGTTACAAGGATGATGTATACTAGACGACAGTTATACGTATCCCAGTTACATTATATTTCATATATTTTAAATTGAATCTACCATTACGTGGGCCTAGTATTAACTTTCATACCCCATCCAACCCTTTCTCCAAAAAGCGAAAACGGGGATGGCTGGGGTATCAAATAAAACCTTTATTTCGGTTTAAAAAGTTTGCATATTGTAAAATTAAAACATTTAATAGGTAATTTTTAACATATTATCGCATTTTTTCCCCAGTAAAAAACGTTTTTGAACGTGTTTTGTTATAAAATCCTGCTAATATAAGCTTTACCATCGCTAATTGGAATTAAGGCGGGACCACGAAATGCACTTTTGACAAAACATCTTTTGAAAAGTCAACAATACGTTTTTTAACAGATTCATCAATTAAAATTGAAAATAAATAATCAATTGGATAATCGGATTACATTCAATAACCGCTTTAACGTACGTGAACAATACATGTTGTATTGACATTTAAAATCGGGGTATTTCAAAGTGATGTCTAGTGCACACAAGCAAGGTTTTACGCAAGCGTAAAATAGCTGCCGAGAGACAAGAAGTTAACATAATAATATATCAAGTCACGGGTGTTAAAACAATATTGAAAAAATAAATGTTGTCACGGAGACATAAACACGCCACCACCGTTTTTTTCTCACATTCTTCCCGACTTTTACCATCAGTTCTTCCTAACAAGCGTTTTAAATCAATGTCGGCGACATCGCTTCTTTCTGTTCAAGTACCTTGACATGCCTTACATATTGATTACAATTCACACTTGTAACACGACGTGCTAGAAGTACACCTCAGCACATAAATACAATTGTTCACATGTATTAAAGGGATACGTGTGCGTTAGAGTGTGCATTACAACACATATAAACTGTTCACTGTTACCATGTGTAATTATAAGATTGCGTTATCAAAGTGAAAATTGTAAAGGAACTGTTGCTACCTTACCATTAGCAATAATGAAAACCATAATAATTGAAATTTAAAAAAAAAAAGAGAAAGAAGGAAATCAGCCGTCTTGAACCCTATCTTCCTCGGCACTAACACTACAAGGCTTGTGAATGTTTCGTCGCTAATATACTTGCTACATTCAGTAGACTGGTTTACGAAAACGTCATTTTAGTAAGTGAAATGGTAACCTTTCAACATTACAAAATATGTGTTAATACCATTCAAGTTTTTCAGACGAGTTTTCTAGGAATTCAAATTGTAAAGCTTGCTTATCGACACTTACATGAGCCACAGTATGCTAACCATAGACAGATATAAAAGCCATATAAGGGTCAGCTGCCTTCGGCAGCTGAATAATATTGAATGTTTCGAAATTGAACGTTCAGTTCTTATTTCCGTTGTAACCTGAAGAGAGTTCTCAAGGCATCTAGAGGTTCTTGTTGACTTTTAATTAAGTAGGTACGCACGTTTGCAACTTACGTTTCAAGACTTATTTAAACAAGAGGTCAATGACCTTGAAGCTCTACTGATTGATTTTGATTTCAGGAAGTAGTCGCTACAGACTTGTTTTTTTAAATAAATATTTTTAGCCGTGGCGGCCATCTTGAATTTCCGGCCGACCTGAAATTTTGCTAGGATCAATTAGACATCAAGAGCAACATTCCTGTGAAGTTTGATGAAAATCCGTCAAGTAGTTTCAGAGGAGTAGTCGCTACAAGTTTTCATTATATAACTCTATGTAAACAAAGATGGCCACTGGCAGCCATGTTTAATGTCGAATCAAAATAATGCTGACTCTGATAACCATCATGTCATGCTGATCATTTTACAAAAAGTCCCATATCAATATCACTCATAGTTTTCAAGATGTAGTCGCTACAAACTTCTTTTTTTAAAAATCTATTTTTAGCTGTCGCGGCCATCTTGAATTTCTGGCCGATTTGAAATTTTGCTAGGATCAATTAGACATTAAGAGCAACATTCCTGTAAAGTGTCATGAAAATCCACCAAGTAGTTTCAAAGAAGTAGTCGCTACAAGTTTTTACTATATAACTCTATGTAAACAAAGATGGCCGCTGGCAGCAATGTTAAACGTTGAGTCAAAACAATTTTTGACAAGGACCAACATCATGTCATGCTGATCATTTTAGAAAAAGTCCCATATCAATATCACTTATAGTTTTCAAGAAGTAGTCGCTACAAACTTGTTTTTTAAAAACCTATTTTTAGATTTGGCGGTCATCTTGGATTTCACATCAACATGAATTTTTGCTAGGATCAATTAGACTTCATGGGCAACATTTCTATAAAGTTTCATGAAAATCCATTCAGTAGTTTCAGAGGAGTTGTCGCTACAAAAAAAAGTTTACGGACAGACAGACGGACGGACGGACGCCGCACCACGGCATAAGCTCTGCTGATCTCTGATCAGTAGAGCTAAAAATGAAAATAAAGTAACCTTATTTTGAAATATAGCATACGCATATTAATTTATGTCATTAAAGTACCATTTTTAAATTTGTGAGATTTAAACGTCACGTGTTTACGTGTACAGTAGACGTCAAATTAACGAAACTAACTCCTTCTTATGAACATCTCGTCAAAGTTTGGACTAAAAATCCATCATGTCAAATTTCATTTTTTTATATTCAAAACTAATGGAGAAGATATTCGTGATCTACCTTTTGACATTCGTGAAAAAAAAGCTGTCACATTGTTTTCTCTTTTTAGGGTTATATTTGTCGGTCAGGGTACACAAGTAGGACACTATCTTACTTCTAATGGCAGTGACCCCATTTTGGTGTCAGGAGTTCATGCATCTTGAAGTCTGTCACTGTTTTATCATAAACTTATTATGCTGTTTATTGCTGACTTTGCACTCGACGTTCAAAGTCAAAATAATAGTACTCCTTTTGCATTCTATATATGCGAATTAAAATCACCTATAATAGTATGTATTTATGTTTCAGTATGGTTTTGTGAATCACGCTCTGGAGCTGCTGGTGATAAGGCGGTTTGGCAATGAAAAATGGGAAGAGGTCAAGTAAGTCCTAGAGACCATTTGTCTTCTGTATTATTTCGTTTGTTACGTTTTGGTTCATTATTCCTTCTTTGTTATTACGTTTATATAGGTAAACATTCGATGATTTACTTTCAACTTTTCTGACATATCAGTAATATTGACTAGTAATTTGACATACGATATTGGGCATTTTATTTATGAGTGGAAGTGAAACATTTACAAGTATTTATAACTTCATTATGCCGTATTTGTCGCTTTGTTTTATCTAGGTAAGTCACTGATAATTATCCAGTAAAAGAATGTTATAGCCGCTACAATTTACATGTTTAAAAAGATGAACTTGTGTTCTACACGAAGTATGAGCAAGCCTTTATGGAACAACATTCTCCAATTTTTGAAAAACATCTCTGCAGTTTTAGTTAAACAAAATAAAAGTAGATCATACTCATTTTGCTGGCAACAAACTCGCTTCCCCAAAAATGGCTTTCGCTCATTTTTCACTGTTCTCCTTTTGGTGGTGGAACGAATGTTTCCCTGGAGAAAAGCAACTACTTATGACTTAATTACAGCACCACTTCGAACAGATCACTAACATTAACTGTTCATTAAATATGTATCGGGAGTGGAAATAAAACACATTCATTCGGAAACGTGTATAAATCTTCTTTCTAATATAAACAACATATAGTAGACGTCAAATTAAAGAAACTAACTCCTTCTTATGATGACATTTATTGCGATTGGTCGACGATACTACATTACAATCGGATGTGCGTGAGAATTAAGAAGCTCAGAAATTAAGTGTTTTCTAAAGATAATAGCATTCCATAGCCGTTCTCCATATCCATCTAGATGCCATACCGACTGAAATAAAATATGTTATCAGTATTCAGATTAGAAATCAGTGGCTGAGTCCATTTGTCCTGTCACACAGTTCTAGTTTCTTCTTATATTTTAAATTGGACGTTCATAGGAATAACGATATATTATTGGAATTCAGCATCTATACTGAAAAAAAAGAGACGTACATAGGAATAACGATATCTCATTGGAATTCAACATCTATACTGAACAACAAAAGAGACGTTCATAGGAATAACGATATCTTATTGGAATTCAGCATCTATACTGAACAAAAAAGAAACATCCGCTGATATTGATGCTGATTGTCTAGACAGCAAAACAGGAACAAATTAATGATGTGTTAAGAATATTTCGATAGACCGCCAACAATAGACCAAACAAATATGTTTTTGAAAAGTTCAGTACTCAAGGGAGTTATCTCCCTTTTCTTAAAACATGCATTTTGGCCACAAAAACAAATTATATCTACGAAAATTACCGAAATTTGTCCGAGACAATATTCTCTGTATGTTCCTTAACAAAAAAATCACCAAAAAAACATAAGGCAGATTTTGTAGATGACAGCTTTTGATTATCAACATCCATCAAAGTACCTTTAACATTTCCATATCATCCATAAAAGTGTATTGCTTGGAAAATTTGAAACTGTTTAATGGGATATTTAGTACTCACTTAAGTGTGCTAACAATCATCAAACATTGTTTTATTAAAACGCTGTTTACGCCCTCAAAAACTGGCCTGTGGAAATACCAGCAAAAAAGTGGGAAGTTTCTTTTTTTTGTTCAATATACATCGTCTCGGTAGATCAGTGGATGAGGCAATGCGCTTTGTGTTTTTGGTTGACCGTCGCCCTTGAATGCTACTTTTCTTTTTCGATTTGTATATCTACTTTTAGAGCTAGCTACATACCAATGCCATTCGCTTATTGGCGGAGACATGTCTACTTGGAAACGTTACCCTGCAGCTTATGTTCCTGAGTTTGCTGTGCCAATATAACGTAATAGGATGTGTTAACGGGACGTAAAACCCCATTACATTTCATTACTCTGCTGGAATCTGAAGTGCATAATCCACATTATCCAAACACAACTTCACCATTACTTAAAACTTATATGACATGCATGTTCATTGAAATGTATTTCAAAACCTATCCCCGCCTAACTCATGAATACAAATGGCATATACACAAAAAAGTCACGTAAAATCACGATAACCGGAAAATGTCACGTGTGTGAGTTTGGCGGGGTTTAGTTTGTAAAAATGGAACGAGGTTTTATATTCGAGAGCGTGATATTTCGAATTGGAAAACATTTAACGTGTCCATGGAAATACACAGTGGTTCAAAAATGACTAGATCGTAGTGATATCCTTCTCTTTGGTTAGTTGTATGCATGACTGTGTGTTTTAAGGTTTATTCTATCGAAATACGGCGGTTGTTTATGCAGACACTGCTTGATATCTTCAGAGACCGCTCCAGGAAAGTTCGGATAGGATCGTTCAAGATTATAAGAATGTTCATGGGTATCCGGTGAAGATAGGGAATTCTAACCCGAGGTAGAAGTGTTTTTATCGGAACCGAGACTCTGACGAGATTCCGATTAAAAGATGTATGCCAAAGGTTGGAATTCTCTATAAGAACCAAATGCCCATGATAGATTCTTTTTCTTGCACATCAGAGACATGCTGTGCGTTGACGCCGCCAGCTACTAACGTTTTGCATGTTTTCCTGCATACCGGATGTTGGCGCGCGTGAATTTTATCTCGACCCTAGGGTGAGATGGAAATATCTAGCCTCGGTAAAATGACGGATATCCTTGTCCGGTATGTAAGAAATCCTTGTCCGGTATGCAAGAAAGCCTAATCTATAAGTCAAAGCTTTTTTTGTTTTTATTATTTGAACGGTGAACGATTTTTAGTGGTGGGGGCAGACTACCCACTTATTTCTGGGTAGAACCAGTACTGTATACGTAATACGTAAGAATCGAAACCTTCTCATTTACCAGTCGAGCTCCCAGTGAGATTCGTACCCGATAATTCAAAGCAATGAGTGAATAGCTCTATGGTATGTACACAACATAATCGCTATGATTCGTACAGTTAACTTTCTGCCGACAGTTCTTTGTCTGTTAGGTATTCATTAGCTGCATTTGCAGCCAGTATTAATTATTCGACATTTTCTCCTATCCTATTTATGGACACGTTATCATTACTTGTAATATGTATATAAAACATCTATAACACGTTTATTGCTTGACATACAGACACCGACAAGTTTATTAGTTTGCTTAAACAGATTAAAAGGGTGTCTGTTTTGCATTTATTTACGCGTCTGATGCTATTCTCTTATTTGTTTAAAGAATTCTTCTTGAATGTTTTTCGAATTAAGGGTAAAAGGACGCGCCCGACACAAAACAAATACAAGACTTTTCGATAATTAAATTGTGTTACGCGAAATAATGTCAGAATTAGATTTAGCACAAAGAAACATTATCTAGAGATTACTTACCAATGTCACCATGTCAGCACATAGATATATCTCCCGTTGGTGGTGGCATATATAATTAAATATTTATTGAATGCGCATTTACAAGCTCCATTTACTTTCAATGTAACAGGAAACGTCAATATACACTCATATTGACGCGTCAATATACACTCATATTGACGTGTAGTAAAGTTATATCGAGTTTGCATTAAATGGATACTCGTTCGTGATTGGTGCAATTTTCTGTGTATGTCAAAGAACATATGTCATGTGATGTAATCAATGTTGATTCCATTGCGAAAATTCCCACGATATAACGGCAGTATGTTTGTTTCAATCAATTGTGTTTGGTGAAAATTAAATGTTACAAACTATTTTATTGACTATTCATGATCATCTTTGTATTATACTTTTATGTAATAGAAAGAGTATGGTTTCATTGAGTTGGTTCATTTAAACATCGAGATGGGCGTAGCCCATAGAGGTGTTTAAATTAACCAACGAGATGAAACCATACTCTATCTATTACATAAACGTATAATACAATATACTCTATGTGTTTTGTAGCATGTCCATTTCAGCTCTATTTCAGTTATTCTAACTGTTATTCTCACTGTTATTCTCACAGTTATTCTGACAGGTCTTATTTTCAATTAAACGATTTACACCTGTGTCTGAACAAAGAGAATTGTCTGTGACCATGCTACGATGCCTATTTATGCTGCCTAGCTTTCAAGATTATATAGCCTGGTTCTAGGCCCATTCTCCATATTTTATCTTGATGTAAATGGACGATTCCTGTTAGGCGCCATATAACCTTTCATGTTTTTGTGCGCCGTAAAATCCAGTTCATTTCAAATACAAATGTAGCATTCGGAGAACGAAGCCACCTAACGGAACACACAAACAACAATGGCAGGAAACGGAACATACAAACAACAATGGCTGGAAACGGAACATACAAACAACAATGGCATAGGAAAAATACATGTATATTTAAAATGAAATGTCAAGTGTCAAAAACGGATTAAGTTGCATGGAAGTTTGCTATAGAAAAGTGATTTGTTTCATCAGTTATTTCAGAGCTGAGTTCTAAAAGTCATTTAAACAGTGTAATAACTCTTCACAGGTCCTTGTACTTATATTTTCCAGGAAAGAAGCTGGTTTAGTGATGGATGGGAAGTTTATAATCCGTCATATTTATGATGACAAGGCAACATATAACGTCGTTATGGCCGCTTCTAAAGTCCTAGGTAAGTTAATATAATTTTAGTATATGTGTGTGAAGTAAAAGCTAGAGGACGGAACAGTTTTAGTAGTAGCGTAAATGGTCGTTCCAGCATATGTCGTTTTGTTTAAAATATGACATGACATTGTATTTCTCGCGTGAGAGACTCGATTAAGAGCGATGAATTGCAATAATGACTACAGCACATAAACACACTCAGTCATACGCTGTGAATGCATTAACGTTTCTTTTCGGTTCAACACCATTCATAGACCTTGGTGTCTTATATTAACTGTAGCTCTAATATTGCGTTGGAAATGATCATGTGTATTTCTAGTAAGTACTAGCCACTGACTTTTCTATACAGTTTTATATAATACAATACTTAACCATTTTTTTGTTTTATTTTAATGCTAGGTCTTCCGGCATCGACCCTTCTAGAAGAGTTTGGGAAAATGTTCTTTGAATTTTGCAAAGAATCAGGCTACACGCAAATCTTACAAGTGCTGGGTTCAAACACACGCGACTTCCTGCAGAATCTGGATGCTCTTCATGACCACCTTGCAACAATATATCCCGGCATGCAGGCTCCCTCCTTCCGGTGTACGGACGGGGAAGGTGGCTCAATTATCCTACATTACTACTCAGCTCGACCAGGTTTAGAACATATTGTTATTGGAATTGTAAAGACAGTTGCTAAAAACTTACACAATTCTGAAGTAGAGTTAAAGATCATTAAAACCAAAGAAGAGTGTGACCATGTACAGTTTGCAATCATTGAAAAGAACGCCACACACGCTGTTATTATGGACGAGAACCATAACTTAGAACAACTAAGTCTTGAATCGAAAATTAGCCCGGCCACATTTTGCAGGGCTTTTCCGTTCCATATTCTTTTTGATCGTAATATGCGTATAATTCAGACTGGCTCCTCCCTCATCCGGGTAGTTCCAGAGGTCACCAATGACAACTGTCGTTTGGATGACGTTTTTGAGATGGTTCGACCACATATGGACTTCGATTTTGACCATATCATGTCTCACATAAACACAGTGTATGTTTTACGGACCACAGAGGGACATCTGGAAAACGCACTAGACGACAACGTCAACAAGTTAAACCATGAACACCACGACACAGCGCGCATGCGCATTAAAGGTCAAATGGTATACGTTCCAGAGTCTGACAACATTTTATTCATGTGCTCCCCGAGCGTAAACAGTCTGGATGATTTGAGTAGGCGTGGTTTGTTCCTGAGTGACATTCCACTCCACGATTCTACACGAGAGTTGGTAAGATATTTATCATCATTTCGGATAATATCGTAGAAAATTCATATACGTCTTGCCATCATATAACCTGTATTGTGTTGGGGTGCCGTAAACCAATTCTATTAAATTCAATTCATATCCCTCATTCTATAAATTGTTTATTAGTATAATAGCTAAAAAACGAATGGCAACTCGGAAATTCCCGCTATATATTAATTGCATGTATACTAGTATGCAAATGTGAATCGAAGGATACATGGCTACATTAGACCTTTCCTTTCTGAAAAAAAAGACTAAAAAACGAACCATATCAAACGTTATCTCTTCAAAGTTTCATTATTGATAGAATACGCGTTTGGCTCAAGCAGGTGAGCAAGCTTAGGAAGTAACATTTTGCAATCTCTTTACATACAGTATTGAAATGGCTCAAATGTTCAGAGCAGAATTTCATCATTTATGAATTTCGTGTCACACGTGTACTATGATTAAAAAGTGTGCAACCGTTGAACACAGTTGTATCCTTTCTGTAACTAGCTCCAACATCGTTGGTTAAAAAAAGCATCTTGATAATTCTCTGGAATTTTACTTGGAATTAGGTGGGCCGTATATAAATTATATAGCAGAAAATTCCGAGTTGTGTTTCTTTTTTCATTTAGTATATACGATAGGCTATTAATAATAAATAATAGCTTTCATAAATAATTAAATAATTAACTCATGTAAGGCTATCTTTTTTTTAATTAGGTGCTGTTATCAGAAAAATTTGACGAAGAGTACCGTCTGACACAGAGATTGGAGTTTCTTACAGATAAACTGCAGAGGATGCACAGGGAACTAGAGGTCGAGAAACAGAAGACGGACACGTAAGGACATTTATATGTCATACTCTGAAATTGCCGAAAGGAAAATACAAGATATGAAGAACACACGTGCGTGTTCAGTCTGTTTTAGTGTTTTTGTACGGGTAGTAATAGTAAATGTATCCCACTTTTAATAGTAAGATTACATCTTAGCGGGATTTAAAATTAACAACAGCAATTAACACCAAGGAGAGGAATGCAATATCAAATACAGTACCTTGCAACTATGAAGAAACAAATGTATGTTTAAATTTAATTAATCAAATCATTAGGCTAAGTTTAATAAAAGAAAATTGCGGAACCAAATTATGTTATTACTACTGCTTGATGTGTCACAGAACTCGTTAAAGTAAGAATTATTAGAAAGTAAAAAATAACATTTATAATTAAGGGACACGGAATAGACATGTCTACAATGATTGTGGAAAAGAAGGTTATTTATTTGTGAAGGCAAATAAGTAAGCTTTAACAACAAGATGGCGTAATGTGTACTAGTTATAGGACATATAGGACATTGTTGATGCAGTTGTAATACATAATGAACAACAAACACAAACAAGAAAGAAAAGTAGCAGACTCGGTTTGATTGAGTCTGTTCATGAGAGGTAATATATTTTGCACCACCTTAAGTCGAACAAATGTTTAAATTTAAGAACGGTCACGTGAGATATGAACTCTGTATACTAAATATACTAAATAAACAAATGAAAGTAGATATACAAGTCAAACAGGAAATGTCGCATTCGAGGACCACAACGGGCCGCTGGGACACCAGGTTCTTGGGTGCACCAAACCCTACTCTTACCCTATTATCACCTCCAATAAAAAGGGACAGTGTAAATAAAGATATCCAAGCCAGGTTATATTCAACAACAAAATAGGCAATATAGGTATAACACATCAATGATCATGTTTATATGAATATAAAAATAAAAGTCTAGAAAGCCACAAAGCAAGTCATCATTGACTTGGCAAAAGCCAGAGCAACAGGAGAACGAACTATTAAGGGTACGACAAGACAATATTTCAGACAAACATCAAACGCTACCGGCCTTTGAGGATTTAGGTAGACATCATTATAGGGTCAACATCTGACCGGTCATCGCAAAATCAAAGAGGAACAGTATAGTGGCTCTGTATAGGTATGTAATTTATGAAACAGTTATTAAATTTTCATATATATATGTACTTAGTCTTCATGTATATTTCCAGGCTAATGTACTCAATTCTGCCAGCGTCTGTTGCAAACGAGCTACGTCACAATCGCACCGTTCCCGCGAGAAAGTACGAGAATGTAACAATCATGTTCAGTGGTATTGTTGGGTTCAGCAAGTTCAGCTCCAGCAACTCGGAAGCACGTGGTGCAATCAAGATTGTGCAGCTGCTTAACTCTGTTTATACCAAGTTTGATGATATTCTACAGAAACATACAGATGTGTTTAAGGTAAATCTTACTATTCTGATTCTAGATGTTAGCGTACTCTATGCAACGTAGATAAAACTATAGATAGTACGAAGTATAGATACAATCTGAATAAGAACAGGTATTCAATATAACGATGAAAAGTGATATATTTATACGTGCATGTTTATGGAGGATATATTTATAGGTAATTAAGACCATTAAACACAGTATATATGTGTTGTTTTTTCGGAGTAAATTAGAGGATATAACATAAGCACACAAGTCTCCTTATTTTCATACAATTATGCAACATTTAAATTAACGTCTTTCACCGCTGCGGGCTCGAATCCCACTCAGAGCTCAACATGTAAGTGAGGAAGTGTCGATTCTTACGGATAGCCGTAGGTGTATAGTACTTGTTCTACTTAGGAAAAGTGGGTGGTCTGCCATTTCTTACATTTTTCGAAATTTAACGTTTTTTTTTGTTTTTTTCGCAGGTTGATACAGTAGTGACAGGATACGTAAGCTTCACGTGTTCATACACAGTTGTCCCAATATTGTATATTCCTAAAAACAAATGTTCCCATTTGCAGGTTGAGACAGTTGGAGACAAGTACATGGCGGTGAGCGGTCTGCCAGAGGAATGCGAGACACACGCCAAATGTATAGCAAAACTGGCACTTGACTTAATGGACGTGTCCAAGGAGCTAAGGGACCCGAACAAACATTTGATCGAGGTGCACATGTACACCTTTATACATATTCTTCTATTAATCTACTACTAATACTACTACTACTGCTACTACTACTACTACTACTACTACTACTACTACTACTACTGCTGCTGCTGCTGCTGCTGCTGCTGATACTAATACGACTGCTACTACCCGGGAAAAGTTGGTGGTCTACCTAAAAAAAAGTCGACCGTCATATATAACATTACATGTGTTGAAAATGACGTAAAACACCAAACAATTCAAACAAACAAAAACTACGACTACTACTTCTACCACCACGGCATTATAACTACTACTTCTGTTGTTGCTGCTATATGCTGTTTATGATGATGACGATGATCTTAATAATACTCAGATACATTAAATATAATGCTACTAATAGTAATAATAATTTTGTTCGTGCAGATTGCTGATTGCTACAATGAACACGGTTTATATGAAGACGTTTTCCTTTCTGTCCACTATCAGTATGACTAAAAGCATGTCAAACGTATACCGCAATAATGTATGTTCGAAAACATTGCTGACCATGCTTTCTGCTTTACAAATAAGTCATTTTCTCGGATATCACCATGTATCACCCTAGATATCCACCCCGGAAATAGGTGACTGGTGTAGGAGGTAGGCGTAAAAGGCAATACTTCTTTATAAAAATACTTAAGGGTCATTTATTACATCTCCCATTCAGATCACTATTGGTATTCACTCCGGAGAGGTGGTGACCGGTGTGATTGGTAAGCGTATGCCGCGATACTGTTTGTTTGGCAACACCGTCAACTTGACCAGCAGGACTGAGACCACCGGTATTACAGGCAGGATAAACGTGTCACAGTATGCACACGCGTAAGTATTCACTTTCATGTCTATGGTTATAATAGTAAAGTTAGAATGTTGACAGCCAACTCAAACCTGGTTAGAATTCTGGGAAACTTACTTTATCATGCAAATAAACATGTCTGCTATTAAACATCAACAATGAAATAGGGGGTTTAATACCTTCTAAGAAACATTTCTTCAGTTGTATACTAACAATGGGTCAAAAGTCAAAGCTATTTTACCCCTTGCAATTTAGTACCCTGTCTACTTTCACTTCTGAAATCTATATAAAAAACTGTCAAAAACATGATGAGTTCCCTTTTCAAATATCCACAACATGTCTAGAATACAGTTACAGCCAAAAAATAATAAAACATAACGAGAAATTGCACTAAAAAAAGGTTTTAAAGAAAAAAAGACTAGCACTCTTTAATATAGAACTACTTTCGACTGCACCAGGCAAGCATATCCGGCTGATTTAGTGGAAGTAAACCTATAGAAAACAAAATACTCTCTTTCTAATTTAGAGTCAAAGTAGGTATAAAAGTCGAACTGGAAATATGGCATTTACAGAACACAGTGAACCAAGAACACACATACAAAACAAACGACAATTACAAGGTAAAATACAAACAATGTATGCGACACCACAAACATAAACGTTTTGACAATAAGACGATGCATGGCAAAGAAAACTACACACGTAACCCTAAGTTTAAAGCAAACTTCACATAATTCTCAAGTCAATGATATACTTAACTCTCATTTTAAATCGAACTACACGCTATGCTTAATTACAGTCACATTGCTCTGAGTTCTCATTTGAAATAAAAAAAACAATAAAAAACCCCAACAAAACAACAACTACAAATTATCCTTCTTACAATTAAACTACAAATTATCAGTGTTTAGAGTCAGTCAACTGTTCTTTCAAATCCAACTCCACGTAGTCCTCATTTCAAACTACACCCACACGTAAGCCTCATTACACGTAACCTTCATTTCAAATAAAATTGCATACATAAATTATCGTTAGTAATAACATCATATTTTAAAACTCAACAATAGTATTTTATTCTCTCTGTTGTGAGCTATTGGCGTTTTTGGTGATTTTACTTCGGAGTTTCTTATAATAAAATATACTTTTCAGATATCTCAAAGCCGGTCCCTGTTATGACCCAGAGTTTCACTTCACACCAAGAGGATCCGTCAAGATGAAAGGAAAGACAGATCCCATGAAATGCTGGTTCTTATCCAGGAAACTCACTTTGGAATAACACAGCTGCTTAAACAATGAGCAGTAAATGAATACAATTAAAGAAGATTAGTTAAATGGAAAAACACAAATGTGATATTAATAGCTTGTAGAGACAAATATTAATTTAAATATCGAATTCTTTAACTTTAATGACGAAATAAAAACTACGGATTAGCTCTGCGCAGTATTACAATGCATGCCTGTATTGTTCAATTGTGTCTTGTATAGACGATCTATAATCGGATTTATATAGGTGGCAAAAAGTCTAATGAGCAAATCAACGAAATTCCTTTACGTATTTCAAAAGCAAGCAAATAAAGAATATAATTACAAATACTAAAATCCTGAAATAGTTACAAATCTCCTATGCGTGTCTGACATTGTGTGTCTGACTGGGTTTTGTTCACATCTCTTTAAAATAAAGTCTGTCCCTCAGTAGTTTACTATTAGCAGAATAAACAAATTTTATTTATAGTTGTATTTATCCTCGGCTGTATCTGTGATGAATCTTTTTACCTATTCTGATAAAATGTATATATACACGTGTAGATGTATTACGGTCATTTGATGATGTATGTATACTATTGTTTGGGGCTCTTGTTTCAGCCAAAGGTTTTTCTGCAGTAACTCAATTTAAATAATACGTACTTCAGTTATATATCATTAGAACTGGAATATTTAGTGGTAAATACAACTACTTTACTTTTGAAAAACGGTTGAGAAATAAACATTTTACAGCCAAAATGATTTTTTGATGGAGCTTTTCCTATGTAAATTCCTTGTTGAGAAAAATAAGAAATGTCAAATAACTTCAGTAATACTTCATATTTTGCTATAAAACTTTTAGGTGTCCTTAATTTACTAATATCCAAAAATGTAAAACCATTTTTGGATAACAATTTAAAAAAAAACTTTTTCAAATGTTTCATGCAGCAGAAATGACCCATCAAAAACAACTTTCGCACATGAAATTTTTATTTCTGAACCGATTTTGAAAAGTAAGGTATTTTTTATTTACCACTAAAAATGTCTGTTTCAATGATATACAACTTATTTAGGTAGTATATTAATTTTATCTTAAAAGTCCAAAAAAACTTTGGCTGAAACAAGCGCCCCCAAACAGTAGACAGAGTACTCAAATGCCAACTTGTCGGAACAAATCAGATGTATTCCGTAGTAGTTTTGTATAATATTTTGTTGAAATATCTAAATATTGTATGGTTTAAAAATTGTTGCCTTATATAAGGCTCGAACCCTGTATATCAAATGCACGATCTGCAATCCGATTGGTTCCGATAATTAGGCACGTGATCTCTAGACATGTAACAAAACGTTGTTTTGTGTTTTATTTCGTGTCCTACAATTATGTTATGTATGCTAGCAGTGATTAAAGGCATATACTAAAGTAGTATGTTACTATATTAATAAAATGGATATTGTACAAAATAGTTTATGGTTTCACATTCTTCAATACACATTGGCGTCATTACGATGCAGGTCATTAAAGACGCATGGTATCCATGTTGTCTTATTATTATGCTGTAAGCCTTTATTTAAAATATTGTTTTAAACGTAAAATTCGTATTCCATAACTTCTACCCTACTAATAATTTAACACTAGTGGTTCGGTGACACTGATAATTTAACACTAGTGGCTCGGTGACACTACTTATTTAACATAGTGACTCGGCGACACTAATAATTTAACACTAGTGACTCGGTGACACTATTAATTTAACACTAGTGACTCGGCGACACTAGTAATTTAACACTAGTGACTCGGCGACACTTATGACACTATTGACTTCTACCCTACTAATAATTTAACACTAGTGACTCGGTGACACTACTTATTTAACACTAGTGGCTCAGCGACACTAATTTAAAACTAGTGACTCGGCGACACTAATAATTTAACACTGGTGAATAGGTGACCCTATTACTCGGATAAATGGCATCATAACTCGTACAATCGTTCTCGCTACTTCAAATGCCGTTTCCAACAATAGAGGGGGAGTGTATTCCAAAGGTATAATGTGCAGAAGGGGCCTTCACGAATTCAGCAGTGGCTTTATTTTTGCCAGTGAACCACATGGGGCTACCACACGGGGCTGCATAGGAAGGACCACGATATGATTGACAGTTAAGTGTATGCTTATTGGATTTGATGGACAGGTCGATATCATCAGTTGCCATTGATAAATCATATTTAAATAAGTATAAGTATTACATCACAATAAATCATTTAGTCCCAATGGTATATTCATAGAAGAATTCGCTTTGGGCAATCTGTCAGATTATTGCGAGAATGGATCTCATAGAATCTAATTATTCAATATTAAACTCTGGTATAAACCAATACTGATTTCATTTTAAATTACAACTTTCATATGCCATCGCGTTCATTTAAACCGGACGGTTTTCTTCGCTTATCTCATATGTAATAAAGAAGGATACAAATATCGGACAGGGAAAGCAGCATTCAAGGACGACAGTCAACCACAAAACACAAAAACAAACACGCAAACAGACAAACGAAAAGGCAAAAGTAATAAAAAATGCAAACGCCGTCACAAACACAAAAGGGTTGACAATAGGGCTACCGCCTTGGAACGGTCAGTGGCAAAGTAGGCCACTGGGGGTTTAAACCGGTTCTAGGGTGAACCAAACCTCACACTTACCCTACTGTCAACCCATTAAAACAGGACAGTGTAAATAAAGAAATCCCCGCCATGATTTAATCTCTAACCAACAAGGCAGCATCAATAGGCAATATAAGTAAAACACAAATATGCTCGTGTAAATATAATACAAAAAAATAATAGCCTAGAGAGCCACAATGAAGGTACTCAATTACTTGGCAGAAGCCAGAGCAACAAGAGAATAAACCATTAAGGGCACGACAGGAAAGATTATAGACAAACATCAAACGCCACCGTCCCAATGGGCTTTAAGATGATTTCAATCATTCAAACATTAAGTCGTATAGTTTTATTTGGTAAATACATGTATTAGCTCAGTTCTGTTTATACCCAGCCGTTGTCTTAGCATATGCAGCAAGATTTTCATATATCAGCGAAATAAGAGAACAATGTATAAATGAGAATATCGGTTCTTTTGTTTACTCGCAGATTGGAGTCAATATTCCATTTTTTGGAAATCGGATAAGAAAAATATTTTAGATTCGATTTTGTATGGGGGTAAATTAAAAAACACCATTAACCAACACCAACCACTACACCTATTTGTTCAAATATGAGTGGGATTTGGACGGTTTTCAAATTTGGACTGGATTAAACAACATATGTGATATTAGTCCTTATGAGGCAAATGATACGTGCACGCATCAGGTCCGCGACTCGAAGTTCAAACTCAAATGTAAAAGAGTCAAGCATACTACTTGGTTCTGACATTCACCAATTACTGAGGGAGAGTTGTTAAACAAGGAACAAAGCAACTGAGGAATTATGTTTAAAATAAAACTAATAAACTAAACTAATAACATACGATTTATTTCCACGATATTCTACATGATAACACTTTATTAGATACGACTTCAGGTTCAACGGATTTACAAAAGTCAATGGGATCAAATCTGAAGGTATATTGAAAAGTTGATGTGACGAAATGTTCACGTATTCAGCTCTTCCAGGATAAGAATATGCACCGAAAAAGTGCGATATGTCGAAGAAAACACACACACCTTCCAGTCTTATAAAAGACCTAGGCGTAAAATTAAACAATAATTTGTAATATTTTTAGAACTTAGACATATTTTGAACACATATAATTGGAATACCATTCCCCGATTTTTGAAATAAATATTTGGATTTATGATATTATGAAAAACAACGAAGTGTCATTGACTCTCGTTTTCATATATCTCCAAAATGTGCTAGAGTCAATGTTTAGTACCCGTGTACAGGTGAATTGATGCTTTGCATCAACTATACGCCTAGGTCTTTTATAAGAGTGGGAGGTCTGTGCTGCAAAATGAAGTGTATTTGCCAAATGGGAATGGGAGCATACAAATATAATGTAATTCATTAGTACAAAAGAATAATATAATATCTAAAAATATAATAACATAATAAAAAAGGTACATAAATCGGAAAAATAGTGACTACTGGGAGCGTATCAGTTATTGAAAATGATTTGTTTTACTAGTTATGGAATCTTCCCTTTGTTACCATGTATCCTTCTTTTAAGACAAATCCCAAAGAATAATCATATTTGTCCCCATTCAATGTAAGTTAGTCTTGCCTTATTCTGGTTATTTGGACACAATACTACTACAAATAACTCGTATCAAAGACAGACACAAAGGAAAAAGATCTTGACAGGCATATATGTTCAGTCTACCACCTATGTCCAATGTTCTTTGAGTATGACCATTGGAACTATGCCAGACACTTTCCAGTATAATTAATGACACCCTGAGTCTGGACACAACCCTTTCCGGGGTCAAGTGAACTTCTCCAAAACAAGAGATTCAGTGTCCCTTGTCCACAAGTCACATAATTATTCAGAAACTATCAATCGATACGCAAAATTCTAGGGTATCATCATTGCATTCAGCAGAAAGTATGCAGCATATCGGTTATACCGTTGGTGCATAACATGTCTCTGTAGATCAAAGCTTGTAGAGGCCATTCTCCAGATGGCAAAAATGGAATTAGAAGTTATATTTCGCACAAAGAACTGCATCCATCCCAAACAAAGAACATCGAGAAAGGCTTGAGAAGTGCCACGGAATGTATCATTGGTTTCACAAACCCATTCCGAGTTGATGCAATGACCTCGTGTTATACTGCTGATCATCTAGTGTTCTAGCTTAGAGATGTTCCAGATGATCTATTACAGCATCAGGCTGAGAAGGTTATAGCATATATTGTTAATTGATACGCCGACCCGATCACACTCCACGATCCAACCTTTGCATCTGAAGTACCGAAGAAACTTTCGCATATAACAAAGTGATTTAGATCAAAGCAGACCACACTATATTTGGTTATTCAAGTACATAATGTTAAGGGAAGTTAACGCAATGTAGAAAATATCACTCTATTTTTTCCAATATTTCGATCCTAAGATCTTTATCAAGGAAGGTTTATACAAATACACTACATTTTTACATTTTATTCCGCAACACAGTTAAAAATTATATAATCTTTCTTAACATATGTTTCTTTAAAACGGACGTGACGTCGTAATGTAACGTTATGTTAACCGCTCAACGACGTTAACGCGCCAAAACGTCGAGTTATCCTTGACATTACAGCTATCAGGGCGTGTTGTTTTAAGCGCTTAATCCAAACAGATTCCCGGAAAAGTCGTTCTATCTTTGAACAATTGTATAATTTTTCTAAGATATGAAAACTAGCTGTATTTTCTGTATGACAATGGAAATGTGCATTAATTGGTTTTTGCTTTTCAAGCCTAATATCCCGCAAGTGTTCAGACATCCTTTTCCTCAGTTCACGTTCTGTCTCTCCTATATACACTATCTTTTGACATGTTATACAGTCTATAGCATAGATGACGTTTTTATCTCGGCAATTAGCCGTTTTTACTGTGTGGAAACTCTGTTGGCAAGTTATGTTCTTGATCGCACAGTGTGTTACATTACGACGTCACGTCCGTTTTAAAGAAACGTATGTTAGCGTCTCACACCACAATTCTTTTTCCATAGGGTCCCATTGTAATGTTTTTTTCGTGGCATAGAGATAAAAAAGATTTTGCAACATGTATTTATGCTTAAATTCTTCATTGATCCAATATCTGCAATTTAAAACACATTTAACAAATATTTACCAGATTGAACTTTTTTTAATTTCATGTTTGCGTGACACCTATCAAAATTTAGACAAAAATACAACTCCGTGGAGATTAGACCCATGATGTGTAAAATGAGGCAGACTTAGCTAGAAATCTTATATCAACATGCATTTTTCTGTGATCTCTTCCTAAAATGCTGTAGATTTAGAAGCTGGTAAAGATAAATCAATGTATCCTGTAAAATGAAGAAAAGCGAACTTGTTTTTTTTATCTACCTCCTTCATCTGTAGGGCACGAATATTTAAGGGAGATAATAGTTGTGTGAGTCCTTAAGTTTGATTATATAGTTTTTAACTGTGTTGCGGAACAAAATGTAAAAATGTAGTGTATTTATAAAAACCTTCCTTGATAAAGATCTTAGGATCGAAATATTGGAAAAAATAGAGTGGTACTTTCTACATTGTATATTTGGTTAACGGGTTCCCTTATTGGTCAAGCATCATATAGATCTTAAGTTGATGCTATCAAATCCTCTTGGCTCAGCACCATGGTCCCTTGTAACATCTGATGGTAATTCAGTTAAAACTGACAAAGCCGAATTGCTCCACTGCTTAGAGGCATCAGTTGAGTCAGTTACACAGCGACCTACTGAATATCCTGGGTATGTGTTTGAAGGTAATGCAACACTTCAGTCAATGTTCAGTTCCTGGTGTGTTTGACAATTTGGCAGAGCTAGTGTTTGACCTACTTCCTAAAGCACCCTGAGTCGACTTTGTGGCAGATCCTTACGACCCTAGATATATCAAGTAGTTTGAGGGCAAGAAGCTGTGATACAACCAGTTGGTTTGTGCGGAGAGGCAAGGCAGTCCCATTGAAGATGATTAGAAACCACAGAGTTTGTGCCAAATTTGAATTGCTCGAACAGCTGCATGAATATTCGGAGGATCTTCAAAAAAGTACGGAGAGCACCGAGTGGATAATGTGCTGCCTATATGGAAAACCTCTTTACACGGATATCAAATACGTTTTCGCGATAATTCAAAGGCTACAACTCGAGCTTATTGCCGCCGTGTCATTTTTCTATAATCATGCATTCGAACATGTACACTTTCAAGGGTTTTGAGGCGCCATACTGACCAATATTATCCAGACCTACCAAAGGCAGAAACAAATGAGAGAAGAACAAATTATTGAATTTGACTGGACTATTGGTGATATTGCATCACAATAGTTGGTTAACATCATGTTCAAAGAGCCTGACACTGAAGAGGAAGCGATATTGAGCGGGAAGATATGGAAGGCAACAACCTGACTGATATTGAGTTTGAAGGAAGTGATGACGATGAATAGAGGAATCATGAGCTCAACTGATGTAATATATTTCCATGAAAATGCATGTTGTCTCATAGAGCGACAATGTTAGTAACGTAAATAACATTTTGTGAATATGTTGAAATTGCTTAATTTGGTAAATTGCATTAATATATGAATAGATAAGCAGTTAAAATTTTCTTTGAATTTGGTAACGAAAAAAACACGGAAGTGTCCTGTAAATTATATGCAAACTTCATTTCGTTCAATGATTGCCTAAGTCTAAACAGTATATATTCAATGGACTATGAGAAAATGTTTGTATTTGATACTTAAATATTTAAATAAATGTTGTTAACTTATTTGGTAACGCACGTAACGTTTAATACATGAGGTAAACAATATTAGCATTGGCATATAATTTAATGTTTTTAACTTTGTTGTTACAATCGATGATGCCTAGAGGAATGTTGTAATTACATCTTTATAAGCTAATTAGTTGAATGTTCTAGGTATCTGGTAAAACACGGAAAGTTATTATTACATATTTTAAAAAACACACACAATGTAACGGACAATACAAGAAGCGAACATTGTTCACATCATGAAACGTATGTCTGTAATAACTTATAATGTTTGAAATAATTTTCTGATATAAAATAATTAATGTTCTTAATTTCTTAGGCCAAACACCATCATTCAACAACGTAACGTAAAGTATGGTAGCGTAGGCTTAATAACGCAGATATCCAAGGTATAAACATTAGATGAAACAACATTTTATATTTTAAAAAGCATAAATAATGTTCAAATTGAATTACTACAATCAATTATGCATAAAGGAATGTAACAATAAAGCTTTAATTATTTATTGGATGATTTGTTCTAATTTCTTTTAACATACGGAAAATAGAAAATGATTTAAAAACACCCAATGTAACGGACATTACAAGAACAAAACATTATTAACATCATGGACACGTATTTTTTGGATATCTGTAAGGTATTGAATATTTTGTTGATATAACATCATTAGTGTTCTTAAGGTTTTAAGTTAAAAACCTTAATTTAGCAAGGTAACGTAAATTATGGTAACGTAGGATTAATAACGCAGATATACAAGAAAGGTATCAAAAAATAAGCGAAACGAAAGCCTGTGTTATAAAAAGCATGAATATTAAAGACAATTTAAAATACAAGCCCTTTCTTCCATACCTTTTTATTCATCAAAATATAGTAATATTAATTATTTATTTATAGGTAACGTAGTCTACACCATCTGACACGATAACGCCCAGACGCTCAGATGGCAGAAAAGTTGCAAGATACTACATACATAATGGGCTTTCAGAAAAACAGGGTCTACAAAATTCCTCTGGGGGAGGGGGTTGGGAGGGCGGGCGGTAGAGGGTTCACCTTATTAGTTCACGACCTATGATACATATTGAGCTGCCTTCAAACATAATGAGTAATAGACTAAATATCAGATGTTGTTTCAAGTAAGCTAATGATTATTTTGTATTTTGGAACTTAATACACTTGTTTACCTCTACGGTATAGCTTTTGCTCGTGCCTTTGTTGGTGCTAAGAGATACTGAAACTAGAATAATTAATTTAAAACGATATTCTACTGGAATTTTGTCTTTGTTTTTGCAATCTTATTATTTGACACGAGCTAACCAATTTAACGAAATGTTCTAATAAAATAAATAATGTTTTGAATGGGGTCTTTCGATAACCTTCTGGTGTAGTATTTGATAAAAAATTGATGATACTTTGGTGTCAGTCCAAATATAAAATAGAAAAATGATATTCAATGTTTCCGCAATGATTTTCATTCTTTTCAAGCTTTTAAAATGATATTAGAATGCTTCACGAATGTTTCGTAAAATTGTCGGTCAAGTTGTAGCCTTGCATCATAAAAATGAGAAATTACATACATCTACAAAATACCTTTCAAAAAGCACTGGATCGCCGAGGGGATACGAAAATGTTAGAATAAATTAATAGATGTGAAAACAACAACAATTCTACAGTGCTATAGTTTGTAAAAGCCAAACGCTTTCGGCTTTATTGGACCTCATTTTTCGGTGGCATTCTTCACATTTTGCAAATGTGACAATTTCTTTGGCGATTTTTAACAGAAACGCATGTTTTACATTTGTGTAAAGAAAGTTTTAGACGTTGGTTTGTAATCACTTTCCCATCACAACCATAAGCTTGAACCCCGCTGTGGTGACCAAGCGTCTGATCTACGTTCTGTAAAAAAATCTAGAATAGTGGGCTTTCCCTAGACCTGCTTCACTGCGCATGTCTCGTATATCCAACGGAAACAAAATGCAGGTGTTGTTTTGTTTTGCTTTCAAGTGGGGTATGAGGGACGGACCAAAGGACAGACAGACAGACAGACAGACAGACAGACAGACAGACAGACAGACAGACAGACAGACAGACAGACAGACAGACAGACAGACAAACAGGCAGGCAGGCAGGCAGGCAGGCAGGCAGGCAGGCAGACAGACAGACAGACAGACAGGAAGGCAGACAGACACGCAGTCAGGCAGACGACAAACAGACAGACAGACAGGCGAAAAGACGGACGGAAAGATGGATAGACGGATGGACGGAAGGACAGACAGTTATCTGTTTTATTGTTAATTTTTACCACATTAAAGTTTACTTTTGCTACAATTTCCATAACTTCACTAAAATAGCTATTAATTGAAATTCATGTGAAAATGCGTTTTGGCTACATTTCGTCATCTTTTTAGGGTATTTTACGTGAGTGGAAAAATGTGTTTTCATTGTGTTTTCATGGTACATGATAAATAGAGGGTAAACGCAAAGTTCGCATTTTTACACGTGTGAAGAATGCGTTCTGTGAAAAATGAGGTCCAGCACGGCTTACGCCTTCATCAGGGATATAGACACGAACATACAAGACTGTTTAAAACAAGAGGTCAATGACCTTGAAGCTCTACTGATAGATTTTTGATGGCTAGATCAGCATTCCTGTGAAGTTTCATGGAAGTCCGTCAAGTAGTCTCGGAGGAGGAGTCGCTACAAGTTTTCATTATATAACTCTATGTAAACAAAGATGGCCGCTGGCGGCCATGTTTAATGTCAAATCAAAATAATTGTTGACAAGAATCAACATCATGTCATACTGATCATTTTAGAAAAAGTCCCATATCAATATCACTTATAGTTTTCACGAAGTAGTCGCTACAAACTTGTTTTTTAAGAAAATCCATTTTTAGCTGTGGAGGCCATCTTGTATTTTCGACCAACCTGAAATGTTGCTAGGATCATTTAGACATCAAGAGCAACATTCGTGTGAAGTTTCATGGAAATCCGTCGAGTAGTTTCAGAGAGGTAGTCGTTACAAGTTTTTACTAAATAACTCTATGTAAACAAAGGTGGCCGCTGGCAGCCATGTTTAACGTCGAATCAAAATGATTTTCAACAAGGACCAACATCATGTCATGCTGATCATTTTAGAAAATATCCCATATCAATATCACTTAGAGTTTTCAAGAAGTAGTCGCTACAATCTTGTTTTTTAAAAAAGCTATTTTTAGATTTGGAGGCCATCTTAGATTTCACATCAACATGAATTTTTGCTAGGATCAATTAGACTTCATGGGCAACATTTCTGTAAAGTTTCATGAAAATCCATTGAGAGGTTTCAGAGGAGTAGTCGCTACAATAAAAAGTTTACGGACAGACGGACGACGGACACCGCACCACGGCATAAGCTCTGCTGATCTCTGATCAGTAGAGCTAAAAACACATATCGTTTAGCAGTGTTGCAGGGACTGACCACTTTTAATAGACATTGAAGAGCCAAATATGATACTAATAGTATAACATTTCTAGTTGGATGAGGGTAGAACTGTACGCTGACCTTTATGATTAGTTGAGATGTGAAAAACCTACCTCAAAACCTAAGACATAAAATCGGTACTGTATAAAGCTATGTCAAAACTAATTAAACCTATGAAAAAGGCTAAAAAGAAAAAGGAAAATAAGTGTAGAAATTTTGATCAGGGGAAGTAACAATGGTACTGATAATAGAACGTTTCTAGTTGGATGAAGGTAAACTTGTACGCTGACATTTATGATTAGTTCTGAAAAGAGAGTGAAGATGTGAAAAAGCCTACCTCAAAACCTAAGACATAAAATAGATTCTGCAGGATACAGTATAATGCAACTCCAAAGCTGATTAAATCTATGATCAAGGCTAACTCAATTTTAAAGCAACTCCAAAGCTGATTAAAACTATGATCAAGGCTAACACATAAATTGAAAATAAATGGAGAAATTTTGATCAAGGTAAGTATTACAAATCATTCTCAGAGTATGTGTGTATAAATTTATGTATTCTTTAAGTTGTATCTAGACCCCTTTGTTGATTCCTATATATGATGTTTTGTGTTTAAGCGTCTTATACAGTACGTTTCACGCAATTTACGTTCTGCGTCGGTCCAATTTGTAGTGTGTTCAGTGCATGTCAGAGACAAGTCGTTGAACGTATGACCTTCTGAACAGAAGTGTTCGGCCGCTGGGGACCTAGCAAACCACAGGAATCGGACATATTGTAAACGCATGTAATAAATCACATTGACTATCCACTACTAGTATATTAAAATATATTTTTATGACAGGAATGCAACGCGAAAATTCCAATTCCGTTTTCCGACAGTTTTACCACCAAACGCACGTCAAAAATCGATACTACAGACGTTTTTCTAACAATCTAGAACATTATTGCCACTTACCATGTACAAAAAGAATGTTTTTCAGCTACTTTGTTTTTGGAGTGAAGATTTTGTTTGTGCCGACTTCCATGCTGTGACGTCATCCGAATGCAGTCTTGATTATCTTCAACGCTTGATTGTTTAATAACAATCTTGAAAACAAGCAAGTGTCGCAGATGATCTAGACTACCGAATGCAAGATTTGCACAGAATTCAAAATTAATAATAATAATAATAACTGTCAAAATAAAGACAACGATTTGGTAAGTAATTCATTATAATTTAATGTCAAACATGGCAATGTTTTAATAATATGAACAAGGCAAAGCCTCAAGACGGGCAAAGCTAACTATTTTAAAATAGATCTAAACGATGTGATGCAGGGTTAGCATAATACTTAGTCTCATTTATTTGACGTCTTTGGGTGCTTTTTCACATAAGGACGTTTATAGATGCACCTTAGACGGAGGATGGCACATATCAAAAATTGTTAAACCGTTCGTAGACGTGTATTTTATGCACTAGCATAATACTGTATTTTTTAATTCACATTGAGCTGAACGGAAAAGAAAGAACAATTATTCGGCCTGCATTTGCATAGTTAGTACACTAGTGCAACATGACAAATATATTTCCCACACAGGAAGTTAATAAATAAAAATACAGATTTCAAGTCTCTGGATCTCAAATTTCATTTAAACTGAACGGGAATTGATGAACAGAGTGATAGCCAAAACTCATTCAAACTAAATGCAATTACCTTAACAGTCAAGTCTGTACCATGTCCAAATTGCCATCATGTGTATCTAGGTCTAGCTAGGCTGTCTTTGTTCCAGAATTTTTACATTGTGTAGGATGTTTCATATCTGACTTTGTTATGAAGGATGTTTTGATAATAAAAAGATTAGTGACTATCGTGTCACCTGCCTTGCAATATTAATTTATTTAAAAATATATAATTATATATTTAATATTAATAATAAATAAAAGGTAATTAGCAACTGCGATGTCACCCACCTCCAAATATGTAATAGTGATACTGAATCAATTTAAGTTAGTACCTAAAGTCCTTAAATTCACTAGATAAAGTAAAGGTTAGCCACTGTTCCACCTCCAAATATGTAATCATATTAATTAATTTTAATATATTTAGAGTCAGTAATAAATGAAAGTTTCGCCACTGTCTTGTCACCCACATCCAAATATGTAATGCTATTAATTTGTTGTAGAACATAACTCAATGCCAGTCACAATTAGTAATCTGATATGTTGGTCCCCATTTCTGCAAAATGTTTTCAAAATCTAAAATTGCCCAAACGTATCACTTGGGACACATAAGACTGGTGCAATTGCTTCTACAAGTGTTGAAGAATGTGTGAATGATTAATGCAGAAGGGTAAATCTCTGTGGTATGGCATTGCCACAGGTGGCAGTTACGAGTAATGATAGATACATTTGATCTGGGTTTGATTATTTTGATTAGACACATTGGTAAAATAACATCCGGAGAACATGAGCAACTATTTTCTAAATACTTTTATTAAATAATTGTCTACCAATATAGGCTATAACTATACATGAAAAGCAAAGGAGAATCAGCATCTGCATTTGAAACACTTGACAGAGTTATGCAGGATAAGGTTAAAGATATATCATGGGAGCAGTGCATTACATATTCATCTGACAATGCATCTGTAATGAAAGAGAAGCACACTAGTGTTCAGAGAAGAATTAAGGACAGAAAGCAAGCGAAACATTTCAAACCTCTTACCCAGAATGCTTTTAGTGGAAGCCTAGTCAGAAATTACTACAACATTACGAGCAATTCCCTGAAAGCTTGTCAGGAGGAAAAAGAAATGGAGATAAAAAGACATGTCTTAAAAACTGACCACAATTAGTCAAAGTAGCACAGAATATAGGGTAAATGGTCCTAGATTATGATATTACTACGATAACAAGATGTTAGATGTTACTGGAATGCCTCCGGACAGCCCTAGTGTGTCAGGCAACTTTGTGGCCTTCAAATAATTGTGGCCCACTTTTGAAGCCAAATCCTGAGAGAAAAATAAATATTGTTGTTCATACATTATTTTGTAAAAACACTATATATTATATATTAGTAGACATCAAGTGCTTGAACTTGAAACCAATATTCAGGACTTAATTACACTATTCCTATCTTCCACCATCGGAAACATCAACACACTCATGAATCACATTTGCCATCCTTTTTCAACCGCAAAATAACCGGGAATCTACCGGGGAATAGTATCACCCGAAGTTTGACGTCATCACTTTATGCGTTTGTGACCACGTGACCCCCCCCCCCCCCCCCCCCCCCCCCCATGGGATCAAATTTTACTTTATTTCGATAACTACCCTCTTTTTTTACGGTAGGTACTTATTTAATGTTATATTTCTGAAATTAAACGTTTCACTTACGCTTAAAATTCATTTTAAAGACCGAAAACAAAAAATAGAAAAAAATAAACGTTCGAAAATTGACTGGTCTTCCACTTTGCCTACCTAAAACTTTGCCCGTCATTTGACGTCTGCTGTCCAGCCTACGGATTGAAAATGGCGGCGCGAAACATGACGAAAAATAAATATCGCATAGTATGTGGAAAAACAAGTAAGTTTTCATACTCGCGTTACTGCAAGAGGGCTTCGCCGGCGCCCGTATTATTATTCAGCCGCTTTATATTATTTAGCTAATGAAAAGAAAAAAAGATTCACTGCGGAGAATGACGTCACAGCATGGATCTCGGCACAAACAATTTATTCAATTCAAAAACGTAAGTTGCTGAAAAAGTACTTATATTACACGGTAAGTGGAAAGTTATGTCCCAGATAGATAGAAAAACATCCGTAGTATCGAATTATGACGTCCGTTCGGGGATAAAACCTCCAGAAACGAAAATTAAAATTTTCACGTTTCATTCCCCTCTATTTTTATATAAAATAATATACAAACGTGGACCTACATATGGGGATACTGTACTGTGTTTACAATACGTCCGATTCCTATGAGCAAACCTACGTAATTTACAATTGAATCGATGGAGATTCAATCGGAAGTTCAACGCCTGTTTCGTTTCAAGGACATACTTTTTTTTGCAAATCAAGCACGTCATTAAGTATATGACGTTAGCGGATTTGCAGTTTGTGACACGTTATATATATATATATATATATATATATATATATATATATATTATAAAAATATATACATAGTATAAATAAACATGCACCGCAAATAAAACCACCATATTTATCGGGTATTGTATTTACATTGGATTGTCGTTATAGAAATAATATCACTGGAATAGTAAGATTGGTATGCATAAAACCTGTTAATTCGCACCCAAATTGGCACTGATTATACCTACGGTAAAATCCATATAGCCATTTGTTAATTGAACATCATTTAACCAGTGCTGTTTTATAATTCGTGAGATAGCATGCTTAGCGTATAAACTGTATTCATTTTAATCGAACGTCAGCATGCTTTTCTCCTCAAATTTAAAATAACTTATTATCGTAATATACATATTCTATAACATCGTTTATTTATATCATTCAGATAAATGACACTATGAAACATTGAAGATGATAAACTGACGCCAACAATAAAATGTAAAAATCTCTAAGTGATTGAAAACGGTATATTATTTGCATTTTAACGTAAATCATTCGCACAGAGCTGGAAATCTTAACGTTGGCATGGCGCGGGGAAATCGTATGCAGTGTTATTACTGTAAAAGATGTATGGTCTCTAAAGTTTAGGGGAAGACTCTGAAACGATGTCTGTTTTATTTTCTTTTTGATTAATTACTACCACCAAGCGAAAGCCAATACGACTAATGTGGTCTTCTGGGCGTACGTAAATCAGTTAATTGTGCCATTAGTGTATTAGCAATTACTGACAATTGTCAGGCAGCGTGGAGTTGTAAAAACTTTAAATGAACTCTACAGTGCATTATCTAGGAGAGCACTAGCTTTCAAGTCATAATCGAACTCTAGTATAAAGTGTTTCGTTCAAAGCAATGCGTAAATGAGTATATAAGCATGTAAGCGCTCGAGTATCTATTTTAGCTAGTATACACGCTAGCTAAGAGTGTTTTTAACACTGTAAATGATAATTTTCCACATTGTATTTTAACAAACTTATTGTATCATTTAGTATCCTTTCTGGATTCAGTGTTTGATAAAAGTGTTCTCCTCAATGTATGGTGGCTTTCTAAACTATATACCAGTAATTGTCACTGTAGACCACGGTTAAACGGAACACCTTTTTTGGTTAAGAAACTGCCTGTTATTTTGAAACTGTCTCGCCTCTCACCGTTGCTGGTTTGAACCCCACTGGCAGCTAGACTTGAAAGCAAATGTCGGATTGTGGGAGGTATAAAATACTGTTTCTACCCAGGAATTTGTGGGTCTGCCACCACCACTAAAATTCGACTGTCATGCATAGCCTAAAATGTGCTGGCAAATTATGTTAACATATAATATATTGACATTGTCCTACTTTGGTGAGATGACTGGCCTTATTTAAAAAAAAAAGAAATATAAAACATCTTGAAAATTGTCACCGTAGGACCCGATAAAGCGGAACACCTACTTTGGCCTGAAAGATATATATATATATATATATATATATATATATGGGGAGAAATATTTGTGAACTACCAAGGACAGACAACCTTCGGACAAACTACGGCAGGGCGCCTAGCTATGACGAGATACACAGAAATCAAGCGTATATATTCACTCCTTAAAAAAGGTAGTTGCAACACACGTTGATAAACTGTATCTCTACATCATAACACACTCGTCTGAAGGCACAATTAACATATAGACGCATACATACATACAATTATAGCTCATATGAGTGGGCCACATTTAAGCGTTCATATATATATATATATATAAACCCACAAATGTTTATATATATATATATATATATATATATATATATATATATATATGGCCTTTCAGGCCTTTGTTGTTTATATTGATACAATGTATTATATCTATATTGCCTAGTAATGCTGCCTTGTTTGTTAGAGAGTATAACCTGTCTGATAAATCTTTATTTACACTTCCCGCTTTATTGGGGTGAGTGAGGTTTGGTGCACCCTAGAACCCGGTTTAAACCCCCAGCGGCCCTTTTCGCCACTGACGGTTCCAAGGCGGTAGCCCTATTGTCAACCCTAATGTTTGTGATGTCATGTGTTCCTTTTATTTATCTTTGTAATTATTGTTTGTTCCTATTCGTGCCTTTCATTGACTGTGATGCTTGAATGCGATATTTCCCGTTCGATTTGTATATCTAGCGTTATACTTCAGTTCTATTATAAAGAGTCAACAAATAAGTAGACGTTCTATTAGATAATGGATTTCAGCATGTACCATATCGAAAGAAAACTCCAATAGATACATATGATTTGGGACATGAATAGTGTGTGTGTATGTGTATGTGTGTGTGTGTGTGTGTGTATGTGTGTGTGTATGTGTGTGTGTGTGCGTGCGTGCGTGCATGCGTGCATGCGTGTGGATATACATTTATGCTTAAGGCTAATGATATTTCAAGAACTGGAGTGTATGACGATTTGTTGTTATTGTCACTATATAAAAAGAAGTGTTGTTAATATAAACAGTCATAACTGCTTTCCTCCTAGTAAATTATTTTAGTATCATATATTTATAATCGATATTTGTCACCATGGAAGGAATATGCAACAATTGTATCTGCATATGTATATATATGCTATAAACTAGTGTGTTGTGGTGTAACGCTGAATCAATTGATGTTATGTTATTTTATGTAAACATATGCTACATTCCTCCTAAAATACTAACATTTAATTGCAAAATCCAACTTCATTTTCTAATTGTACGAAACATTTGCCGTTTTTATATAGTATTGACGGAACCTCTGTAGTAATGAAACTCTCAAATGGAAATAGCCTTCAATTCCGTATCGTTATATATTGCCGATGGTGTCAGTTTATGACCCGATAGTAATGATTAATCAACTCATGATAGTTATCACTCCCATCTAACAATTACTTATTGGCCATATTTGATCTACGTGGACATTGATTGCATAAACAATAACCACAACATATGGACCGATTTCACATCATAACTAGAAATTCTGTCGATATCTACGCGAATCTCCAAAACATACATAAAGATGACTTTACTTCATTAGATTGATATAAGTTCATGCTTGAAAGCAACGTAATATCAACGCGAATCTCCAGAACATATGTCCTCGTTATAACTGGAAATGCTACATGATGTTAATGCTATTAATGCGAATCTCCAGAACATATGTACTGGCTATAACTGCAAATGATACATGATGTTAATGCTATTAATGCGAATCTCCAGAACATATGTACTGGTTATAACTGGAAATGCTACATGATATTAATGCTATTAGTGCGAATCTCCAGAACATATGTACTGGTTAAAACTGGAAATGATTCATGATATTAATGATATTAATGCGAATCTCCAGAACATATGTACTGGTTAAAGCTGGAAATGATACATGATATTAATGCTATTAATGCGAATCTCCAGAACATATGTACTGGTTATAACTGGAAATGATACATGATATTAATGATATTAATGCGAATCTCCAGAACATATGTACTGGTTATAACTGGAAATGATACATGATATTAATGATATTAATGCGAATCTCCAGAACATATGTACTGGTTAAAACTGGAAATGCTACATGATATTAATGATATTAATGCGAACCTCCAGAACTTATGTACTGGTTAAAACTGGAAATGCTACATGATATTAATGATATTAATGCGAATCTCCAGAACATATGTACTGGTTATAACTGGAACTGATACATGATATTAATGCTATTAATGCGAATCTCCAGAACATATGTACTGGTCATAACTGGAAATGCTACATGATATTAATGCTATTAATGCGAATCTCCAGAACATATGTACTGGTTATAACTGGAAATGATACATGATATTAATGATATTAATGCGAATCTCCAGAACATATGTACTGGTTATAACTGGAAATGATACATGACATTAATGATATTAATGCGAATCTCCAGAACATATGTACTGGTTATAACTGGAAATGATACATGATATTAATGCTATTAATGCGAATCTCCAGAACATATGTACTGGTTATAACTGGAAATGATACATGATATTAATGCTATTAATGCGAATCTCCAGAACATATGTACTGGTTATAACTGGAAATGCTACATGATGTTAATGCTATTAATGCGAATCTCCAGAACATATGTACTGGTTGTAACTGGAAATGATACATGATATTAATGCTATTAATGCGAATCTCCAGAACATATGTACTGGTTGTAACTGGAAATGATACATGATATTAATGATATTAATGCGAATCTCCAGAACATATGTACTGGTTATAACTGGAAATGATACATGATATTAATGCTATTAATGCGAATCTCCAGAACATATGTACTGGTTATAACTGGAAATGATACATGATATTAATGCTACTAATGCGAATCTCCAGAACATATGTAATAGATAGAGTATGGTTTCATTGAGTTGGTTCATTTAAACATCGAGATGGGCGTAGCCCATCGAGGTGTTTAAATTAACCAACGAGATGAAACCTTACTCTATTTGTTTTGTAGCATGTCCATTTCAGCTCTATTTCAGTTATTGTAACTGTTATTCTCACTGTTATTCTCACAGTTATTCTGACAGGTCTTATTTTCAATTAAACGATTTACACCTGTGCCTGAACAAAGAGAATTTTCTGTGACCATGCTACAAGTACTGGTTAAAACTGGAAATGATACATGATATTAATGATATTAATGCGAATCTCCAGAACATATGTACTGGTTATAACTGGAAATGATACATGATATTAATGATATTAATGCGAATCTCCAGAACATATGTACTGGTTATAACTGGAAATGATACATGATATTAATGATATTAATGCGAATCTCCAGAACATATATACTGGTTATAACTGGAAATTCTACATGATATTAATGCTATTAATGCGAATATCCAGAACAGAACTTACGTACTGGTTATAACTGGAAATGATACATGATATTAATGATATTAATGCGAATCTCCAGAACATATGTACTGGTTATAACTGGAAATGATACACGATATTAATGCTATTAATGCGAATCTTCAGAACATATGTACTGGTTATAACTGGAAATGCTACATGATATTAATGCGAATCTCCAGAACATATGTACTGGTTATAACTTGAAATGCTACCTGATATTAATGCGAATCTCCAGAACATATGTACTGGTTAAAACTGGAAATGCTACATGATATTAATGATATTAATGCGAATCATCAGACCCCTTCATGGATGTTATATATAATAAACGCGAAGCAGCAGAGCATATGGATGGGTTTTCACATCATAAACATGCTTGAAGGCTATATGATGTTAACACGATTCACCAGAATAATGGTTTCACATAATAAGAGAAGCATGACTGTCTTCTTGTCGTCACTATAGTATCAAAGAAAATCATCAGAACATATGGACGGATTTTCAAATCATCAGAAACTCTAAATGCCTTCGTTAACGCAATGTGTAGCAAGGCGTCGGGCACTTTAGGAGATTTCAGTTATACGTTTTAGGCTTTCACAATATAGTATCATCAGCAGACCATCAATGGTCACCTTTATTACATTAATTTAGTCTCTAGACACTCAGTTATTTACATTACGTGGTCCGAGTATTAACTTTCATACCCCATATAACCCCTTCTCCAAGAAGCGAAAACGGGGTTGGAGTGGGGTATGAAATACAACCTTTCGGCTTTGCATATTGTACAATTAAAACATTTAATATATAATTTTAAATAGGTTATCACATTTTCAGTGAAAAAAGATTCTAAACATGTGTTATTGTCAAAATATCCGTTATAGAATCCTGCTAATATATTTAAACTTTCCCATCACTTAATGGAATTAAGGCGGGACCACTTACTGAGAAGTACGTAACCAACACAGGAAGCAATCAGTTATTTAGTAATCAGCTAAATGTTATATGACACACTTATGACAATTGGTTTCTTTGGAATGCAAATCCCATTGAGGATGATCAACACATGTTTGTATGAATGATATCTGTAGATGTTTACAGTCTAGCTGTAGTGTGTGATGCATGGGAGTTTTGACGTCTCTTATACGGTAGACGTCGTTGAAGAATTTGTGTACCACATGTTGCCCTTGATGAGTTTGACAATAATAATTAGCGACACATGCATTAAAGAATTGTCGCCCTTGATTTAAGAAATAGAACATCATTTACGGTGAATAATCGTGGAGTTTAATTGTAAACAATAATTTCACGAGACCGAAGAGCGAGTAAAATTATAGTTTACAATTGAACGACAAACCGTGATATATTATAAGAAAATTCACCGTAAACGATGTTCTATTTCTATTCTAATACCCCTAAAATGTGAAAACAACGCACACATCTGAAATCTTTCGCATTGCTTTGCTTACTCTCCTAACGTTGCCAATTTTACAGTGATATCTTTCGCACTGCCTTGCTTATTCTCCTAACGTTGCAAATGTCGTTGAATATAATGAGATATTTTATATCAATGTTCATATGTGTAATCCATGTCCCTAAAAATCGTTCTAAACTTTTTGTTCAGTATATAAACAAATTATTCACAAATATATCCTTCACTTTTGATTAGATTACTGAAACCAACACTTCTTCTAAAATAATCGAGTGCGAAATATTTCCGAAAGTCTTCTGATTTATAGATTAACTTGAGGAAACATAATGCTTTTTAATTAAACGTCTCCATGCATCTACTGAAGCGTTAATACGAATTATTCTTATAAGGTCCTGTATGCAAACGTTTAAGACATGGGTGTAGGAACCCCATTTGTTACAACGTCGCTATCTGTTGTAGCCGTCCGTAAAAGTTACAATTTGTGTTCTAAATGTTACACTAAACGCTATCTGTTACAATCTTACCGCAAATGTTACAAAATGTAGTTGTGATAAAAGTTACAACGTCTACGCTATCTGTTACAACATTTTTACTTGTAACAAAAGTTACAACACTTTGTCCGTAAATGTTACACTGGCATTGGCATCATTTCCGAAGCTTTGGAAAGTGTTGGATTTTGCTAGTACACTATATTTATAATATTTATAAGTGTATTTAGGTAATTGCAACAACCTTACCTTGTCGTAAATGTAACACTGACATTGGCATCATTTCCGAAGCTTATAAACAGTATTTAAATGTGCTATTAAAGTATTTTTATAAACGTTAGTAGTGTGTTTCACACATTTCTGTACGTACGAATGTTTTTCATAGGCGGTTTTAAGGAAGAGGCAGATTAGGCGTACGGTTTTAATAGTTACTTTTAACATGTAAGTATATGTATATATATGAAATCTATGGCATACATATACGACCTAGACTTCTAAACCATCATGAGCGATTCATGATTTTGAATTTCTGGTATTGTTTGTAGTATTTTATTTCTCCCTCACGTCGTCCGAAAAAAAATTATTCCTTTACTCAAAGAAAAGCAAAAAAAATAATTGAAGGAATATGTCGTGTTTTGCAGTCATTATGAATACGTCGTCTAATGCAGTCGTTATCAAAACAATCATACAGTGGGCTAACAATGGTACAAGTAAGATATTTTATGAATCCTTCTAATATTCCGCAACAGAAACACTTTTTTTTAGAAAAACATACAGATGCACGTACACTGCATAGTACCTACTGTGGTTCACAAATTAATAGATAAACATTCCTGAAAAACATGCGGATAAATATTTTTTACTGCTAACGTAAAAAAATTCCGATACGTATATATGAACCAAATATTTCTTCAGGTAGCAACGTCGCACACGAAAAAAAACAGTGAGGAAACGTGATCCAGTGGCAATTGCGAAACTATCCTCCGGATATTCGGATATTGACGGCGGGTCATAGGTTCCATATACTCTATTTAAAACAAACAGCGTAGTTATTAAACTGCATAACAAAACACGCAAATACAGACAGGAAAAAACAATGAACCCAATAGCCTTCTTGACTGCTTGAGGAACATTGATTGACGAAAACGTTTGTATGTTATGATCCCACGTCCGTTAGTGCGTCCGTCTGGAGCTATATCTTGGTAACCATAAGGCACATACACGTAATATTTTGTATAAATGTTTGTCCCTATGTGGACTCGCTTTTGCTCAAGTATGGTTGGAGTCGCCTCCTTAGTAACACCAGAGTTATGACCCTTGATTTAATAATTACTTAATCAATATATAGTATATAATGAATCTTTTGTCTGGAAAATAACTAGAAAACTATTTATGGGATTCAATTTAAACTTGAAACACTCATACAGGACAGTGAGTGGATTTACAGAGTGCAGAAACCATAACTCTAGGTAAACTAAAAGTGGATTTATGGGACTTTGTAGTTTATTTACTATATAGTATATACTATTTTAGGAAATATTTGTTTGAACCATAAATAACTAAAAAAACATTCGACAGAATCAAAGGAAACTTGAAACATTGGTTAAGGGCAGAATGGTTGTGCAGAGTGCATGAATCATAGCTCTGGGTAAAGTAAAAGTGGAGTTATGGGATTTTGTTGCTTTATTTACTATATTATATAGGGAAATTTTGTTTGGACCACAACTCAAAATCCGTTAAAGATAATGGTTTCTTTAACGTGCGCATACACACGGGACCTCGGTCTTACGTCTTAGTAGACTTCTAAGACTTAGTGGTTTTAGTTGGAAAAGCGGGGGATCGAACCTGCGACATCTGTATTGACAGTCAAACGCGTTACCACTTGACCAAATATCCGCTATAAGCGTTTATCCTTTTATACCCTGTGCTTTATATAGCCACTAAAATGTGCCGAAATATAGCGTTTATCCTTTTATACCCTGTGCTTTATATAGCCACTAAAATGTGCCGAAAACAAACACAAGTATAGTCTACGTCGGTTCAATCAAATGATGTGTTAAACCAACTTTATCGGTATCTAGATTAGTTTTTCTAAGTGAATTCTATTCCTTATTTAGACCACCAAAAATGATCACGGACATTGACATTATTTAGAAATAAATTTACAAAAAAAAAAGATTATCATAGTAACATTTTTATTTTTTATTTACAAATTAATCACTTTTAACAGTATAACTGTATGCAAACAACAAATCATAGGTATAAATATTATACATACATACACGCACGCACGCACGCACGCACGCACGCACACACACAAAGCTAATAAAATTGATAAGAGTAAAAGTAAATTTAAATTCACATTACACATTATGGCCGTCAACCAACTTTACTAAAATATATAGAAACAAATCTAGTCATATTGACTACGCATTGTTATTTATATGTTGCAATCATTCTGAAATAAAATAAAACCAAGAAAATTTATATCTAAATTACTTGATTTTTTTTTTGCTGAATTCAAACAAAAGTAATATAGTGAGAAACACTTTCCGAGAATTCTTTATCGCCCCTCGTATAATGCTTTGTGCATGTACATGTTTAGCTGAATAGTGTAAATCAACAAAATAAGGTTGTTGCAATTACCTAAATACACTTATACATATTATGAATATAGTGTACTAGCAAAATCCAACACTTTCCAAAGCTTCGGAAATGATGCCAATGCCAGTGTAACATTTACGGACAAAGTGTTGTAACTTTTGTTACAAGTAAAAATGTTGTAACAGATAGCGTAGACGTTGTAACTTTTATCACAACTACATTTTGTAACATTTGCGGTAAGATTGTAACATATAGCGTTTAGTGTAACATTTAGAACACAAATTGTACTTTTACGGACGGCTACAACAGATAGCGACGTTGTAACAAATGGGGTTCCTACAATGGGGCAATATATTATTTCAATGATATTGAAAAATCTTGAAGCAACTGCTGTAGTACTTATGACTCAATTACAACTCGTCGAACACATCTGTACCCTTAAATATATTATATAAACTATTTATTGAGCATTTATTGGGAGTGAAAGTAAAACACACAGACACGGACACGTGTTCTTTCTAATATACTCACTAAAAAAAAGTAACCCATTTTTTTGCTGGTATTCCCATAGGCCAGTTTTTGAAGGCGAAGGACAGTTTGAACAGCGCTTTAATTAAGCAATGTTTGATGTTGTTTCAAATTTTGTCAAGCAGTACTCTTTTACGGATGCTGTGGAAACTTTAAAGGGTGTGTTGATGGGGTGGAATAATTTGATGATATTTTATAATCAAAAGCTGCTACCTACACAATCTGTGTTGTGTTTGTGATTTTTTTTTCGAAAGCAACGTATAGAGAATATTGTCTTGGACACATTGAGGTAATATTTTCAGAGTTCATGCGTTTCACCAAAATGCATGGTTTAAGAAAAAGCAGGATAACTTCCTTGTATACTGAACTTTTCAAACAAATATTTTGTTTGGACTGTTGGTGGTGGTCGATCTAATTATTCTATGTACATCATTTATTATTTCCTGTTTTGCTGTCTTTATAATAAGGCAAAGAAAAAGGGGTAAGTTTTTATTTTTGCTCAGTATATAAACAAAATAAAAAGTATAGTAAATGTCAAATTAACGAAACTAACTCCTTCTTATGATGACATTTATTGCGATTGGTCGACCATACTACATTACAATCGGATGTGCGGCAGCGTGAGAATTAGGAAGCTCAGAAATCAAGTGATTTCTAAAGATAATAGCATTCCATATCCGTTATCCGTATCCTACTGGATGCCAAACCGACTGAAATAAAATATGTTATCAGTGTTCAGATTAGAAATAAGTTACTGAGTCCACTTGCCCTGTCATTCAGTAGATGGCTTGTTTATACATGTCTTAAATTGCAAGTTCATAGGAACCATGGGAATAACACTTTTTTTATTGGAATTCTGTATCTACATTCGCCTCGGTAGCTCAATGGACAAGGCATTAAGCATTATAGCTACTACAGACCTATGCCGTGCGTGGGTTCGATCAATGGCGGAGTCTAATTGTATAAACAAGGTCTTCTCTTTGGTATATTTAGAAGAAGAAATATATAACCATTATAAGTCCATAACGTTAAATCAATGTCTTTGGATCTTTGACTTAGACAGGACAGAACCAACTGATTAGAGACCGGATTCAAACAAAGGCAATTAAGACAATCACCACGATGACTATAAAACACGTTAGATGCATTGAATTGTCAAGGAGTGTCGTGAAAAAGACATAAACTAATTAGCGAGGGACATGCGTTTCCGAAAACCGCTGAGTATGCGTGTCATTGTTGTAAATTTATTGTTTTTCAGACAAGATTTAAGCATTTAAACGGCCGTTTTTTCTCAAAATAATTAGTTTTCCTTAAAGTGGAATGATTAAACTCTACAATGCATTGGGAGCGCCAAGCCGCCGCGGAGGGATATTTACTTAAAAATGTCACGCGCAAAAAACGTAAACAAACTGCGTTTTGAGCAGATTTCAGGATGGCGGTCAAAATGACACCAGTTATGTAAACTGTATTCAACTGACAATGTACAATGATGACACACATAAACAAATGCATCAATTCGTTTGTTACAGAATGAATTTTAAGTTTTTACGTGTTTTGTCGATTCTTTTTTATTAAAAATACAATTTCTAGGCTTTTACAAATTACCGATCGTTTCGAAAATGTATGTGAAATTTTAGCTTTTAATCAAATTGATAATTACAGTTTGTTCTTATAGCGAGAAAAAAGATGAAAGCATTAAAGTCAAGAAAAAGTCTTCCTCTACAGGCCTGTAAAATTTCATCAAAATTTGGAAAAAGTACTTTTTTCTACCCAAAAAAACGTTTCATGACCGTTTATAAAATTACACACAGAAAAGTGAGACTCTCTTCAACCGTGTGCTTCATACAAAAAACTTTCAGAATCACATTTGTATCACTACAATTAAAACATAAGTTATACAAGCCTTTTCCTTATAAAATAACCATCATTTTCATGGCCTACTTTTAAAAATAAATTTAGGTCTATGTTGTGTTATTGTGAAAATTATTTCAGTCAACAAACATGCGAAAGAGCAAAATGTCAGCTGTTTATCGATCGACTTCAAATTTTTTATTTTGTATCTCGATTTGTATGAAGATTTTAACAGCGAGAAAAAAGACAAGAACATGAACGATGAGTTTAATCCTTCCTCTGCCAGTATGTGAATTTTCATGCGAATTTGAAAAAAGTACTTTTTTCTACCCAAAAAAAACGTTTGGTTACTGTTTTACGCAAGCGTTTCGAACGTTGTTTTTGTGTAGTTTTGTTACACGGCATGGAATATGGCATGCAATACATCGGTAAGCTCTGTGTGTGATCAATTCTGAAATTACCTGATATATTGTAGTGAACAGAAGTCGATAAGAGACAAAATATTTATGCAAACATGATATATTTTAAATTCGATTGTTATTGAAAATATTGCAAAAAAATCAATACCGTGTTTCCCCGAAGACCACATTCCAACACAGAATTGTGACGTCACAATGCTTGTACTAGTATAATCACAGGGTGAAAAGGTGTACGCGGAAATCTTTTTAAATCTTCGAAAGGACGTGTGTTTTTATTTATTTATTTTGGTCGAAGAGCCCTTTAAAAAAAGTATCATTGGCTATTATCCTTTCGACCCATCCACCCCCGCCCCACCCCCACCAAGCACTTTTTTTTTTAAATGAACAGAATTATTCTAGAATGCGAACTATGATTTTAAATGTATTTTAAAGGCCATTTGGATTGTCGAAGGAAATATAATATGAACTAGGGCTTTATTGATTTGAACAGCGACCGCAGAGGGAAGTAAGATGGGTGAATAGTCCCATTAGACATGCCATCACCAGGGCGCCAGCTCCTGAGGTTCAACGCCTTTTCCACTGTGTAACCGATGCCTCTTTTTTGAAAGTCTGTGAAATAGCATCTTTGAAACAATCTGTGTATTAAACCATGCCAGCGCCTTTACATCTGAGATACCAAGAACACATGATTGGCAATCGACCACTTACATGTATGTGTACCCTGCTGCACCCCCCCCCCCCCCGCCCCGCCTAACCGCCCCCCCCCACCCACCACCACCACCACACACACAGTTTAACTCATCTTAGTGGGGTTCGGGGTCCCTCCCGCCCTCACTCCGTTTAACTTCGGGGTCATGCTACCCGTATTATGTTTTTTTGATGTTTTGCATTTTTGGACTTTTTACATTTTCGATTTCCGAGTTAGGCGTAGGGTCGGGCGTACCGTGCTTACGCAGAGCTACGCCAATGACACCTACCATCTTTTATGAAACTATATTAGTACCAATCAGTAAGGGATGGGCAGAACCCTGCAGTCTATAGGACTCACACCACTATTATCTCCCTTGAATACTCCTGCCCTACAGATGAAGGAGGTAGATAAAAAAAACAAGTTCGCTTTTCTACATTTTACAGGATACATTGATTTATCTTTACCAGGTTCTAAATCTACAGCATTTTAGGAAGAGATCCCAGAAAAATGCATGTTGATATAAGATTTCTAGCTAATTCTGCCTCATTTTACACATCATGGGTCTAATCTCTACGGGGTTGTATTTTTGTCTAAATTTTGATAGGTGTGAACATGAAATTAAAAAAAGTTCAATCTGGTAAATATTCGTTAAAAGTTAATAGCATGCAGATATTGGATCAATGAAGAATTTAAGCATAAATACATGTTGCAAAATCTTTTTTATCTCTATGCCACGAACAAAAACATTACAATGGGACCCTATGGAAAATTAATTGTGGTGTGAGACGTATAGGGTAGACAGGCTCGCGAGGGTAATAACCCTAAACTTAGTATTCTTTTGTAGAATTTTTTTTCTTCAATAAAATTCGGATTCGGCCGGGTTAGCGATGATAAAGACACTTTCCCTTAGTCTCGTCCGTCGGATGGGGACGTAAACCGGGCGGTCCCGTGTATCGGTTTATCCTCCGAGCACGTTAAAGAACCATAGGAATCTATTCGATAACAAGAGTAGGGCAGGTTCCCAGATGTCTATGTATTCCTTCCTCTCTCTCTGGGGCGGCTCTAAATAACATATACTGTGTTGATGAGCCGTTAAACAACATTCAATTCAATTAAAACGTATATTGTCTCGTGGTCTAGCTTGTGTGTCGTCTCAACATTGGATAAATAAGAGCTATTAACATTATTTATTATATAACCTATAAATAGACGCGTTTTCATTGGCTAAAAAGTAATTTTTTAGAAAAAATATCTAGCGATATTGACCTGTTTTTTTTATATTGACCTGTTTTTTTGATATTGACCTGTTTTATATAATTGTTTTTTGATATTGACCTGTTTTATATAATTGTAAATTGAGGGTTATATAATAAAACAGTTATGGACTTTTCAGTTGTTATACATGATGTTGATATGTACCAAAAAATCATTATTGACCTCGGCTATCGCCTCGGTCAATAATGATTTTTTTGGTGCATATCACATCATGTATAACAGCTGAAAGTCCATAATTGTATAATATTTACTTATATATATTAGACCAAAAAAAAACACCTGTGTTTCCGGTGGCCAGACCGACCCTATTTTTAAGGGGCAACACCCTAAAACATTTTATGAAAAAAAAAAAGAAAAAAAAAAGTTCTGAACGATGATTTATCACAATATATCGAGGTAAACTGACATCACAGAGAAACATCAACTTGAATGAGGTTTATTATATAAATACATGTAGAATCTCACAATATCTTGCTCCAAAAAAAAAAAAAAATGCCTACCTACCGACCCTATTTTTTTAGAGCATGCTATAGGAAACACACCTATTTTTTTGTTTGGCCTTACTATATTTAACTTCTAAATCGGCTACTGTGCAGCTTCTTCTATTTTTTAATTTTCTAAGGTACTTAAAATTTTAAGATGGTCGCCAAAATGAGAAAAACATGAAAAACAGCATCATGTATTACATGAAAAACAGCATCATGTATTATAACACACAAGTCTGTCTGTCATGTGCTTTTGTCAGCAAGGACATTTATCATTCCCGATTTATTTTAAATAGATTGGAGGCGGTCTGGAAGACTATAGGCATCTATTCAAATACGCAATGCGTTTCATTTTCATATTCAATGTACATAATATTATGCTCTAACCACAACTTTGCAAAAATAAAATTCATAGTTATTGGACATGTCAATAGCATTGAATAATTGCTAAGGAAGAAGAACTTTATACATATGTTCATAGAGTAAGACGAACATGTGTGTTTCATGAACATAGGTAATAGAGGATCTTACATGAGAGCTGACAGAGCTTAAAGTGATCCCTAAGCGTCTGCCATGTCCACTGGCACAGATATATATATATTAATATTTTAATACAAAAGGGAAAAAGCTTTATTGTGTTTTTATAGACTTCGAAAAAGCTTTCGACACCGTCGATAGGTATTTATTGTGGCATAAACTTACTCAAGAAAATGTAAGCCCGAGAATGTTGAAAACACTACAGTCAATATATTCTTCGGTCAAATGTTCTATAAAATATAAAAATACTATATCTGAACTTTTCGTTTCAAATAACGGTTTAAAGCAAGGGGACCCATTGTCTCCGATAATGTTCATGTTTTTCATTAATGATCTATCTAATAGTATCAACACAGATAGCAGTGATATATTTAGTATAGACGAACTAAAGGTATTCATTTTATTATACGCAGACGATTCAGTGATCTTTTCTCAATCGGTAGAATCTTTACAGAGTATGTTAAATGACCTCCAAAATTATTGCAATGTTTGGGGACTTAAAATTAACACAAGTAAGACAAAAATAATGATCTTCGAAAATGGCAGACCCTCAAATCCTGCATTTGTTTTGAATGGAATTCAGTTAGAAATAGTTTCATCATTTAAATATTTAGGAGTGGAATTCTTCAAAAACGGTAACTGGGCAAGAACCCAACAGAATTTAGCTCAGCATGCGTCATACTCATTACATAAATTATATAATGTATTTAATCAAATAACAATCCCAATCAATGAGAAGTGTAAATTATTTGACTCTCTTGTTGGGTCTATTTTAAATTATGCATGTGAAGTGTGGGGTTTCCATAAAGCTCCTAACGTAGAAATTGTTCATAATAAATTTTGCAGAAACATCTTATGTGTCAGAAAATCGACAAATTTAGAAGGTTTATACGGTGAGCTAGGTCGCTACCCTTTAAAAATATACAGAAAACTGAGAATGCTTAAATACTGGGTTAAAGTGCTTACCAAACGCGATTCCTTGATTTATAAAACTTACATCATGATAAAACAAGAATGCGAACACAATAATAATCACAGGTTTAATCGCATGAACTGGGCCTGGCACATTAAGAGAGAATAAGAAAATCTTGGGTTTTCGGATATTTGGCATAGTCAACTAACGATCGATATCCCTTACGATCAAATTAAACTCAGAATTTTAGATCAATACAAGCAATCTTGGTTTGGATCTATCAATAATTCTAGCAGACTATTGACATATAGTAGATTTAAATTTAATTTTAACTATGAACAGTATTTAAGTACAATTACTACCCCTAAATTCCGAATTGCTTTAACGAAATTTAGAACATCTGCACATGCACTTGCTATCGAAACAGGTAGACATAATAATATTGAACGCAATGAAAGGGTTTGCATTTTTTGCAATATGCGAGTTATTGAGAATGAGTACCATTTTCTTCTTGTGTGCCCGTTTTACTCTGAATTAAGAACAAGATTTCTGCCTAGATATTTCTGCAGATGGCCAACACTTAATAAATTAGACTCTCTTATGTCAAAGCAATCTAAAAATAATTTGGAACAATTAAGTAAATATTTATATTATGCCTTTAAAAAACGCATTCAAAATAATTAATGTACATATGCATGTATCACGAAAGTGGGTGAACTTGATATAGTTGAGTGTGAGTGATATGTACATCTATGGCTAATGCTATTTAATGAACTTGAATTTATGACGATATTTTGTAATTGCAAATATATAACAAGAAGTGTTGTTAATATAAAACATACATATTTACTTTCCTCCAGGTAAAACGTATTATATATTGCTGACGGATATAAGTCACCATGAAAGGGAGAGACAGACTTTTGTATTTTCAGATGTATATGTAGGCTATAAACTATTGTATTGTGGTTTAATGCTGAATAAAATTATGTTATGTTATGTTATATTATAGGGAGGTCAAGTGTAGTTTAAATGTTGGATATACTCAGGTTTAATGAATTCATAAGTCATTCAACTGAAAAAGTGATCATTTGTTTAATAGGTATGTCAAACATATAATACATATAATAATGGCTGTGAGTGAAATATATAAATAATCAACAGTTTAGTAATATAATAATAACTATTAGCTTTGCACTATTCTAGTTTTAATATTAATGATTGCAAAAATGTGAATTATGTAGAAAAACTAATGGGACGCTGCGAGTTGTTAGCTTTTCAACAAATCGAGATTGCTGTGTGTCCCTTTAAGGTCCATAATTAATATGTTAATAAAATAAGTTACAACCCTATGCTGTTTTTTTTAAAGTTGTGTCACAGGTTTTGAACATAGTTCAGCATCAACATGTATTATCCGTTATATGTACACGTAACAGTCAGTTCAATAAAACTGTGTACTGGAATGATGAGTGTTTTTTTATTGAGTATTAAACAAGCAAAACTACTTTTCACATCACTCTCATTGGCATGGATGACAGCGCTAAATGCATGTGGGAGGAAACCAGCATGCACATATCCTTGTGAAAAACTTGAGTGTTAATTAGTGTTGAGAACAAGAACTGTAGATGTAGTTCAAGATAATCCATTCAGTTTATTGTTCAATACTTGGATCCATTACAGTTATATACCGTAACCTTGTGTTGTGAAAATGGCAGCATCTTGTCTGAAAAATAAAGAAAATGCAAACACTAAACAACCTAAATATCTGCTGTACATGAAATACTAAAACTTGATCAATTTTAATAATATACAAAATATGTATTTTATATAGAACCTATACAGGCCAAATAAAAAAAAAATTAAACCTGTGTTTACATATATCATTGTCAATAAAAGTGGGCAAGTATATTTATTTGGTATCAAATATTTACTTTTTATCATTTTTTTACTCCATGAATTATATTTAGACCACAAGAACATTAAATAAAGAAAAATCTGACTGGCTGCAGGCTTGAACATATTAAAACAGATTATATATTTTTTTTACCTCAGAATAACTGATTATTATTTTATTCCCAATAAAAAGAGGAGTCAGCAGTGTATTAATAAGGGAGTTGGTCTGGTTTAATACAGTAAACACAGACCTGTATATTTAATTCGGTCTTAGTCAATATAATATTTACTGAAAAAGATTACCAAATGTTTTGTTTTTTTAATACTCAGAGAACGTATGTATTGTTTACTCCTGTAAACTAGGTACGCGTAAAATTGATAACTGCGGTCTGAATCGACGTTTTTACAAAAATAAAATGGCGGCGTTTTGTGATTTTTTTTAATGAAATAGTCCGGCAAACACTTAAAAAAATAATCCCTGTCGCGGAGTATCAAAATGATCAAAAAAGCTGAATAATTAGTTCCTGGCGTTCCCACTGATGATACCTTAATTATCGATAAAGTATTTTTTATCGAGCTAATGCCAGATCAATAAACGTAAAATCGCACCTAGCGGATGCTTAACTCGTGACTGGGGCTTAACCAATCAAGATACAGGAATAAATAATGATGTCACCTGAAAAAGATAGGATTGGCCTTTCTAATGGTATTTTTAAAAATGGAAAAGTCCCGATGCAGCTGAATTGAAATAGGTCAACTTTGGACACCGATTGCACAAAAAGTAGTGAAAGGCATAAAATGGCACAATAAAGCTTGGTTTACGATCCAGTAATATATCAGACTTATCTATGTAGGTTAGCGCAATGCAGCGATTGATTGATGATCATGGCATATATTCATAAATGTTCAATATAATTACATAGCAATTCGTTATTTTAAGTCCGATTTTAAAAATTAAAAAAACAATTTTGATTCTTAATGATTGTTTTATTTGAATAAATATTTTTTATTCACACAAATATTTTGTAAAACAATTGATGTGTCCCCCTCATAATATGCTTTCAAAGCTTAAATACGATAACGATGTGCAAATTTGGCAAGGTAATACTACATTACAACACGCAGAAACAACGTCAAACAATAACATACGGTGTTAGGAATTGATAGAAGAGAGTTACAATGATTAAACTAATTTCAGAGAGCTTTCGATACAATCGATGCAAAGTAAATAAGTTAAAAATGATAATGTACCCAGATCAGATACCTTAACTGATATGAAAGTAGATATAAAAGTCGAACAAAACATGTAGTATTCAAGATCAACAATCAACCAAAAACACGAAAAGAAATTTTTTTTATACAGATGAATAAAAGGAAAGATATGATTTGACAATAGGGCTACCGTCTTGGAACGGTCAGTAGTAAACAAAAAAACGTTGGGTGTTCAAACCATGTTCTAGGGTGCACCAAACCTCACCCTTAAACTATTGTCAGCCCATAATCTATACTACAACGCTTTTAAAAACATGCTCTTAAAAACAATTGTGTAAAATATGTTAGGAATACAATTTCATTATATTAAAAATAAAAATACATAAATACATGAAATAGCCTTATAGATAATTCATGATTTGAACACTAGCTTAATTTCCGAGATATAGCTATATTCAGTAGGCGGTCGGTGTATACAAAGGGATTTATTCGGAATTTATCCCCAATAACTATGTGAAAAAAACTGACTGGTTCTGGTGGGAATTAATTATAACCAGAATTGTGTGAAACTGTATGTAATCAATACTGAGTGGTAATTTCATTTAGCAGTATAGATATCGTATATTTAATTTTAAGTCAGTTGGGAGAGACATTTGCCGCATATTGTCGTATTGAATGTAATGAATGCTTCTTTCGATTCATTCTACAACTGAATAAACATGATGCCAGAAGCATTATTATCTGATGCAATTAGGTTAATTGCATATTTCTGACGAGTAATTAAATTAATTTCTATCAAACTAAAATTCCAACCGGGAAACTGTGACAGATATTCCCAAACTCCCTTTAATGTAATATATGCGTATGATCAAATTGCAAAATGTCAAACGTGTGAACGAAGATAAAGAATACAGTATCATATTTGACATATAGGCATTTCTACTTTACATAACATGTATAATAACATTACCCTGCAATCATCGCTGTGGATTCGGGTACCAGTAGACTGTACTGCTTTTCGGGTACCAGTATATTTGGTCCTCCCAGACAGGCATTAGGTTGACCTGCACGTTAGAATGGAAACCGATTACCGAACGGTTGCTGGACTACATTATATATATTATACAATGTATAAACAAATAAAAATCATCACGTTCGCTGATGAAGGAGGGTGTTGCTGTCTGCGATAGAATTCTATCAGAGTCAAGGGACATGGAGTGTAACCTCTCGAGTAAGTTACAATCTATTTTGGACAGGCGTTCATTTTTAGATACAATACATGAAATAGATGCACTGTCTTTAAAAGTGAAAATAAATTTTCTCAGAACTAAAAAGAAGAAACTGAAAAAACATAAGAACGATAGATCTATTAATGATAGTAAGCGTTTGAATACAACCGTTGATGTAGAAAAGGATTGGAATTGTTTCTTCCGATGTGTTGCTTTGGAGATTCTGGGAGATGCGTCAAAACACGCCGAAGTGCGTAATGAGGTAACAGATTACATGATAGTAAATAAATCGTGTTCCATGGAGCTAATCGATGGTGATTTTGATGAGCAAATGAGAGGCATGAGATTAACAAATGGCGCGATTAAAACGTGGGCTACGGAGGCCGAAATATACGCGACTTGCTGGTGTCATGGAATTAACATATTTGTGAAAAAGTGTAATGATAAGCAGACGGAATGGTTAAAATTTCCAATAAATGACGGAAACGTACCTCATACAGAAAGTAGATACACGTGCGTACAACATGAACAAGAACACTTTAACTTGTTACACATGCACAGTAAACCGGATATGGGTTCTTGTGATCTATCGTCAAAAAAGTCTACCAATCAAGGACAACATACCAATTGCTAGAGCTGACGGGAGTAAAGTTGGTACCACGGATGTGGTCACGAATATATCATCGAAGACTCTGACGGAAGCGCAAGTTTCACTGCTTTCTAAAGGTCTGAAGTGTGTGCCGACTACAAAGAACATAGACAAAGGCAAGCTTATTTCTGATTTTAAATCATAGGAGCGAACGCATGCGATTGAGGGAATACTTCTATGAAGATGACAAGGACGATGTAGATGACGATTATGACAGCAGGAAAAAGCAGTCGTTATGGACACTAAATGCCGGAAGAGATAAGTGGCTGGATGCATATATTAAGAGCGTCAAAAATGGTGTCATTACGGGGTTGACAAGAAACTTCCGGTCAAACTTAACAAGAGACGAAGAAGACGTCATGGGAGAGCTCTTCAATGATGACTCCATAGTTATACGGCCGGCGGATAAAGGCTCGGAATTGTTGTCATGGATACAGCGGATTACGCGCACAGACTCGAGAAGGAAATGACTGATAACGCCACCTACAGTGAGGTTAATCAAGACAGGACCAAAACAATAGAGAATAAAGTGAAAAAGCTGATGGTTTGTACATAAAAGGTTCAATCACAAAAGACTTGAGAGGGTACATGATATACACCGGAGGAACTTCTGGTAAACTCCAAGGTAATCCAAAACTGCATAAAACTGACATGCCACTACGTACAATTGTTAATGGACGAAACCATCCAGCAGAAAGGATGACAGAAATAGTCAAAAATGAGCTTCGCGCTCATGTTACCTCACTGCCGTCCTATATTATAGATACCACGGATTTCCTAAATAAGTTGGGAAGCATGAAACAACCACTTCCGGAGGGCACCATACTTTTCTGTCTTGATGTGAAAACCCTATATCCCAGTTTTCCGAGAACTGAAGCACGAGTTGCAGCCAAGGAGGCATTGGACCGACGATTGGACAAAAGCATTCCAACTGAAGACGTTCTTTCTATGATGGACACTGTGCTTGAAAGTAATACTATATCATTTGCTGGGAAACATTACATACAAAAGGAAGGGACGGCGATAGGATCTCATCTGGGTATGAATTATGCATCAACGTACTTGGGCTCCTGGGAATGTGAACTGTTCCAAAGATCGTTGAAACAGCCACTGTCGTACTTCCGGTTTGTCGATGACGTTTGGGGACTGTGGACACACGGTATAGAGGAACTAAAGGCGTTTCATGAAATCGGAAACCAAATCCATCCGCGAATCCAACTAGAGATACGGTATTCATCAGACAAGCTAGAGTTCCTAGATGTGATGACCAGGACCAGCAATAGAGCACTGAAAACAGACTTGTTCACAAAACATACTGACAAACATCTATATTTACACCATGAATCTTCCTATCCGGCATCTACAAAGAAAGCTATTCCATTCGGTCTAGGAGTTAGGATAAAACGGATATGTTCAGAAGATTCTAGCTATCAAAAGCACAGAGCGGACATTAAGACACAGTTGCAACGGAAAGGGTATGATGGGAAGTTTGTTGAGACAGAATTAAAGAAGGTAGATGAAAAACAACGGGATAAATTGTTACAGTACAACAGCTCTAAAAAAGAAACCAAGAGAATCCCGCTAGTTCTGACGTTCTCTAGAGCATTACCAAATATAGGTCGAATTCTGCGAAAACACCTACCTACGCTTCATACTTCCAACACAATGAAAGCGATCTTCCCGAAACCACCAATAATAGCGTTTCGAAGGGACAGTAACTTGCAAGACGTACTGGTACACAAGAAGCACAATAGGCAGTTCTTTAAGGAATCCAACACGTGCCGCCCATGCGGAGCGAAGCGATGTTGCATATGCCCGTACATCATGGAGTCTGACACGTTCACCGATGTAAACGGGAATACATACAAAGTGAGGAACTTGATCACCTGCAAATCAACCAATGTAGTTTATGCAGTGTACTGTAGGTGTTGCCAGGGATACATCTATGTGGGAGAGACGGGCGATACCCTGTATCAGAGACATTTGCTGAACCTATCCCGAATACGGACACAGTACAACGATCCGGTGGCAGCACACTTTTACACAGATGGACACAGTGTCAGTGAGTTAAGAGTGATGGGTTTGGAGAAACTGAATGGGGACGAGCAATACCAGAAAACCATTGAGCAGTTATGGAAGAGTAAGCTGCGAACATATCGGCCATATGGCGTCAATCTGAAGGAATAGCGCGCCATTACACTCGACGTTATGACGCGCCCACTACGACGTCACGTCCGTTTTACTTGTATACTTTGAGTAGTAAATTAGCCCTGATGAAGGACTAAGTCCGAAAGCTTGGCGGAGTTAAACAATTTAACATAGAGTCTTTATTTTTTTATTATACAATATATATATATATATGTAATCATGTTCGTTTCCTCTAAAGGTAATTAAATAATCATAATAATAATATTATAGTACCAGCACTCCTTGGTCGAGTGGGTAATGACGCCGCGTTTGAAAACCGCTTGCCCCTTACCTCTGCGGTTTCGAATTCCACCGGGAGCTCGACTAATAAGTGAGATAGTGCTGATTCTTATGAATGGCGGGAGGTGTATAGATCTAGTACTGGTTCTATGAAGTGTCGATTCTTATGAATGGTGGGAGGTGTATAGATCTAGTACTGGTTCTATGAAGTGTCGATTCTTATGAAAGGCTGGAGGTGTATAGATTTAGTAATGGTTCTTTGAAGTGTCTATTCTTAAGAATGGCTGGAGGTGTATAGATCTGGTACTGGTTCTATGAAGTGCCGATTCTTACGGATGGCAGCGGTATATATATCTAGTACTGTAGATTCTTACGGATGGGAGGCGGTATATAGATCTATTGTTTGGGGCGCTTTTTTCAGCCAAAGGTTTTTCTGCAGTAACTCGAGCAATTTAAATAATACGTACATCAGTTATATATCATTAGAACTGGCATATTTAGTGGTAAATAAAACTACTTTACTTTTGAAAATCAGTTGAGAAATAAATATTTTACAGCCAAAATGATTTTTTGATGGGGCTTTTCCTATGTAAATTCCTTGTTGGTAGGACAGCAGAAAATTACAAAATGTCAAATAACTTCAGTAAAACTTGATATTTTGTTATAAAACTTTCAGGGTTTCTTAATGTACTAATATCCAACAATTTAAGACTATTTTTGAATAAAAAATCTATAAAAATATATTTTTCGAATTTTTCATGCAGCAGAATTTTGCATTGAAAATATACACTTTCGCACATGAAATTTTCGCACATGAAATTTTTATTTCTCAACCGATTTTGACAAGTAAGGTATTTTTATTTACCACTAAAAATGTCTGTTCCACTGATATATAACTTATATAGGTAGTAGATTAATTTTATTTTAAAAGTCCAAAAAACCTTTGGCTGAAACAAGCGCCCCAAACAGTAGTACTGGTTTTATGATGTGTCAATTCTTACGGATGGCAGGCGGTATATAGATTTATTACTGGTTCTATGAAGTGTCGATTCTTACGGATGGAAGGCGGTATATAGATCCAGTACTGGTTCTAGGAAGTGTCGATTCTTACGGATGGCAGGCGGTATATTGATCTAGTACTGGTTCTATGAAGTGTCGATTCTAACGGATGGCAGGAGGTATATAGATCTAATACTGGTTCTATGAAGTGTCGATTCTTATGGATGGCGGGAGGTGTACAGTACTGGTTCTACCAGGAAAAGTGGGTGATCTGCCTCCACCACAAAACAAAAAATCGACCGTCATATACTACCTTACGTGTGTTGAAAATGACATAAAAAAACATACAAACAAAACAAAACCTATCTAGGAATAAGTGGGTGGTCTCCCATCACCACAAACAAACGACCTTCATGCATAGCCTAAAACGTGCTGAAAAAAATACATTAAACACCAAAAAAAGCATAACAGCAAGCAAATTATAACGTTATAAACATTATTCATCTCACGTTTAAGTCCTATATTTACACTGTTTTGTGATATTGGTTGTATGCAGGAATCATACTCTTAACAACATGCATAACAATTACAGTATGTTATCACAGAAAACAATATCTAGGCATGACATTCATACGTTTTACATATGTGATATAATAGGATTATTACTAGAGTAACGTGTTCTGGAAGTTTGTATCACCTCGAGTAGGTAAATGCCAGATCTACCTTCGCTTCGCCTCTCGTGTGATCCTGATCTGGTATTTACCTACGAGAGGTGATACACACTTCCAGAACACGTTACTCTAGTAATGATCCTTTTATTATATACCTCTTACACATCATTAACATAGACATGTTTGCATTGCTATTGCATACACATTCAATATAGCATATTATTTCTGGATAAATTGCAGCGGGAAAATGTATGTAGTTTTAAGGTGTTGGTGTTCATTGGTCTGATCTAGTTGTTTTGTTTGTATGACGTAACGCCGTCTTGACATTATCGCGCATAGTGGCGTAAAACTTGCTTGAATCATTGGAAAAACCGCTGTTCTATTTTTAGTAAGATGGTGATACTAATTCTATTTTTAGTAGCATAGTGATAACCTGTAGTGTGATACAGGTTGTTGTATTTTATTGTAAGAAAATGAAGGTACTATGTATATATTATTCGGATAGGTAAATAACATGATTTATATATGAAAGAAACATGCAAATAATAAGAAATTGACACATATGTGGCACATGTCACAACATTTTTCCTGTGTACCCAGTCTATGGACCATCAATGATAGCCAGAATGAAAACAAAGTTTACTCAGTCTGTTTTTGTGTGTTTTGTTTTGTATAAATTGTATTAGGTTTTCATAATAAGATATCTACATACAAAACTATAACCATATTATACATGTGAATGTATCATGACCATTATTTATTCGCTTGTAGTTCTTTCTTTCTTTCTTTCTTTCTTTCTTTCTTTTTCTTTCTTTCTTTTTCTTTCTTTCTTTCTTTCTTTCTTTCTTTCTTTTTCTTTCTTCTTTCTTTCTTTCTTTCTTTTTCTTTATTTCTTTCTTTCTTTCTTTCTTCTTTCTTTCTTTCTTTCTTTCTATCCGTATTTGACCCGTGGAAATGCTCATGTTGTTGTTGTTGTTGTTGTATTTGGTAATTATATGTGAGACTGCTGGTTTATATTTTCAGTTTGGCGTTTATGTTATTTGTTGGACTTGACAATTTCCAAAGGACCCTTTCTCTTGTATTTATTATTAAATAAAATGAAATCATTATGTAAGCGAATGCGAGTCCAATTTGCCTAAATCCCGAGTTAGAATCTCCATGCTTGCTGAAAACGTAAAATGAAAGTTGGCTGATGCATCAAAACATTATATCATTGTATGTTACATACAGACGCTCATGTGATTAATATAACATTCGTTATTTTCAAAACCAGATTGCGATAATGTAGATGATACGAGTTTTAATAAAAACACATATGATGTATTAGTTACGAAAGATACATTACCGCTGTGCTTTTCATCTTATCGAACGCTATTCTGAAAGTGCTACTTTTATACTGTATATACTGTGTTGAAACATTATCAAACATTATCAACATCCGTTTAATACTGTACCACGTTCAATAATTCAGCTGTAGATGTCTCCGGCCATTACATGGAGTTGAGAGTGACATGCAAATTTATTACAATTTAAAGAATTGCTATATAAATCTCGAAAACTGAAATCCTTATTAAATTAACTGAACCAACAGTATGTCCGCGCAGTGTCGTAATGAGATATTTCTGTCGCGTGCTCACTATGAAGCAGGATTGGTTTTCTTATTTCCCTATGATGACCCGTTATAATGCTGAAGTTGTTGTTGTGTTTGGTAATTATGTAATTATATGTGCCACTTGTTTTATTTATATTGCCTATTAATGTTGCCTTGTCGGTTAGAGAATAGTTCATGGAGGGGATTTCTTTATTTACAATGTCCCGTTTTATTGGGATGACAGTAGGATAAGTGTGAGGTTTGGTGCACCCTAGAATCTGGTTTAAAGTCCCAGCGGCCATGTTTTGCCACTGACCGTTCCACGGCGGTAGCCCTATTGTCAACTCGTGTGTGATTATGATGTCTTATCTTGCCTTTTATTCATCTTTATATATAGCTGTTCTTTACTTTCTTTGTGTGTTTGTGATTGACTGTCGTCCTCGAATGCTACTTTTCCTGTTCTATTTTTATATCTACTTTTGTGGTTTATATTGTTTTTTTTATTTGTTGGCCGAATTGGCAATTTCCAAAGGACCCTTTATTATCTTGTATTTACTGTTAACCAACATTAAAACATTATGTATGCGATTCCAATGTGCTTAAATCCCGAGTTAGAATCTCCATGCTTGCTAAAAACGTAAAATAAAAGCTGGCAGATGCATCAAAACATTATATCATTGTATGTGTTATTACCACGAGCAGTTGGTTAATGTAAACATTAATTATTTTTAATACAAGGTTACGATTATGTTGAAGATAAGATTGTTAATAAAAGGACATATGATGTATTAGTTTCGAATGATAAATTACCTCTGCTTTTCATCTTATCGAACGCCATTTAGAAACTGTCACCTTCATACCGCATCAGCTGTGTTGAAATATCATCAACATCCGTTAAGGTACCACGTTCGATAATAATTCAACTGTGAATTTCTCAGGCCATTACGTATAGGATAGAGGCTACGAAGAGAAATATTCACCATTAAGAAACCGAAAGGTGGGGAGCGTAGCGACCGACCGCGGTATCATAATGGTGAATATTTGTCAACATAGACTCTATCCGGCTTAGTGTTTACGATAGGATTTATCGATAGTCTCTATATAGGTCACACTCTAAACCATGAAGAGCGATGGTAGTAAAATCTTCATGAATAAATGGTGCAAGTATTTGAAATTCGGAGCCATATGCTTGGTTTAAAAAGTAGAGTAAACACTAAGGTGAGATGAGAGTGATTTATTAATCAGACATTTATATTCAAAACTCTGAATAAGAAATTGAGAACTGCATTTATTATTAAATTAACTGAACTCACACAATCGTAAGGATATATTTCTGTCTCTGGTTCACTATGAAGAGGATGTTTTTTTTCTTATTTCCGTATGATCCTATATGTCATTGACAAAATAATATCGTATCTTAATAAGTTCTGTAACACTTACAGTATATGGATTGATCCAGGAGTTCAGATCAGGGAAGATAGCGCTTAACTTTCGAAGAAATAATTAACAAGGAAAAACAACAACAAAAACAACAACAATATAAATATAAATAGTTAATTACGGGCTCAACCCTTATTCAGGCTCTTTGAATATAAGTTTTCAGATGGTATAGGGTCGCGCCATACACACATCCATGAAAACGTCTGCAATAGGTTATGCAGCCCTTTGTATATTCGTTCGAAACAATTGCTTTTTTCGTTATTTTTTGTTAGTGTATGCAATGATGTTTTCAACAATCTACGAAGATTATGACTGCATTGTGTTTCTAGTCTAAGTAAAACGATACATACTATCTCTGGTGCTTTTTCAGAATGTAAGATAAAACTCATTGCGTCAACGTCCAGGTGAGAAACATACACGTTTACGTTAACTTTGATGGTTGAATTTGCAATGTAGAGTGATGTGATGTAAGAAATGCAAATTGTAAATTACTTCAATGTCTTTTATCTTATCCGAAAAAGTAAATTTCACATTGTATTGAAACATATGCCACAGCTGTTCCACATTCAATAATTCAGCTGTGGGTTTATTATGCCTGTTTTACAGAATCGAAAAAATAGTATCATGGTGTTCTGTGGTATCACGGTACTTAAATGGTTTGACGAAACAAATAAACTGTAAACAATATTTAAAGAAAAAGGAAACTCAAATGCTTTCTGTGACCCTTTTACTAAATTGTTATGATAGAAAATGTAAAATAAATTTTACGTAAAAATGTCCGATTTAGATTTGAAAAGAAACCCTCATTGAGCTTATTAAAAGTGCTATGGTATCAAGGTATGCACATATTGTGTATCCTGTATTTGTTAGTAACTGGTATACGATTCAATGAGTGACCATTTCTAGAAGCAATAATATACAACAGACTCATCAGACTAAAAATTAATGAATTTTATAACCTTCAAGGTAATGGAAACTGCATTTATGGAGACTAGGGGTGGTGGATTTTAAAGATCATGTCAACATTTTTGCATTATTGTGAAATATCCTTTTATTTGTGATAAATATACTTATTTTTTTCAATTGTTTTTTATATGTACATACAGTCATCACATTTATAAAATAATTATCATATTTTAGCAGAAATGCATACTGTTGTACAGATTGAACACTACCGTGATACCATAGAACCCTTGATATCATAGGAAGCTAGTATATATATGCAGTATTTCAGAGAGCTACCAGAGAGTCTAAACATTCATATTTGATAACAACTACCTTTGGTGTGCATATATAAGTAGATATAAAAGTCGAACAGGAAATGTACCATTATATACAATATATACTATGACAACGAGCGGCAATAAGAATTAAAATTGTAAAATATATGTGTTGTAATTCATTGCATTGGAAATACAGCATCATGTGTGGTTTGTTTGTGTAAAATTAATAACGAGTTCTATTTGGTGTAGCAATGGCAAAGAACAAAATGGAAAAGCGAAATAAAGATATAATGTTTTTTATTTGAAACTAAACGTCCAATTAATGCACAAATTATAAAAACACACTCTGAATATGTATGAATAATTACAATTTACAGACGGTGATAATATGATGAATGACTATCAAATGTACATATTTATAAGTTCATGCTGTACAAATACAACATTAGTGATGTGAAAAAAAAAGAAAATGGATGTACAACTCAGTGTGTCAGGTCCCTGCCAAGACTTGAACTTGAATCTCTTTTCTCGAAAGAAAAGCGTGTTTCCTTACACTACAGAGATCGTCCAGACATCACAAAAAGACTGTACAAAACTAAACGAAATTAATAAAGATGTAGATCAAAAATATGTCAAACTATCACTGAAGGTTATTAATACCCCTGCAAACGCATACCCCATGACTTCTTGTATATGTGCAGTTCTGATGCTATCCCAAGATGTATCCCCATACCAAGTTTGGTATCTCTAAGTGTTATTGTATTGAAAATATGGCCCGGAAAAGTATTTTCTATGACAGAGGTCACAGTGACCTTATTTTGGTACGCGACACACCGCTATCCCAAGATGTATCCACATACCAAGTTTGCTATCTCTAAGTGTTATAGTATTGAAAATACGGTCCGGACAAGCATTTTCTATTGCAGAGGTCACAGGTCAAGGTCAAAGTCACAGTGACCTTATTCTGGTAAGCGACACATAGCTATCCCAAGATGTATCCACATAACAAGTTTGGTATCTCTAAGTGTTATAGTATTGAAAATACGGTGCAGACATTTTCTATGCATTTTCTATGACAGAGGTCACAGGTCAAGGTCACAATGACATTATTTTGGTACGCGACACACCGCTATCCCAAGATGTATCCACATACCAAGTTTGGTATCTCTAAGTGTTATTGTATTGAAAATATGGCCCGGAAAAGCATTTTCTATGACAGAGGTCACAGTGACCTTATTTTGGTACGCGACACACCGCTATCCCAAGATGTATCCACATACCAAGTTTGCTATCTCTAAGTGTTATAGTATTGAAAATACGGTCCGGACAAGCATTTTCTATTGCAGAGGTCACAGGTCAAGGTCAAAGTCACAGTGACCTTATTCTGGTAAGCGACACACAGCTATCCCAAGATGTATCCACATAACAAGTTTGGTATCTCTAAGTGTTATAGTATTGAAAATACGGTGCAGACATTTTCTATGCATTTTCTATGACAGAGGTCACAGGTCAAGGTCACAATGACATTATTTTGGTACGCGACACACCGCTATCCCAAGATGTATCCACATACCAAGTTTGGTATCTCAAAGTCTTATAGTATTGAAAATATGACCCGGACAAGCATTCAGAAGGACGGACGGGTGGATGGACGGACAAGGTGCAAACCTATAGTACCCACAGGGACCGGTGGGGGACTAATAAGCATGGGCACCAAAAAAGTAAGCAATGTCGGTAATTGTTAAGACAATTAATGCAAATGGTGTAATATATGATAATATATATATCAATTAAGGAATATATGCATTGTCAAAGGAACACTTAGTCATGTAGTATAAAGCCTGTTGTAAAAGATGCAGATTTTATAACATTTTGTGTATACAAATTTAGTGGTATTAAGGACGTATTGAAACTGATATGTTGCAATGTACAGTTACATATTTGAATGTAAAAGTATGCCGGTTAATATGGTTTTAACCATTCTAACTAAAGAGTTATCAAATGCCTATGACATCGCTGTGCAAATTTACACTAGCAAACACAACAGTGGACAATGCTTCAGAAACAAACACATGCAAGAGAAATATAGCAAGCTATAAGTGTGAAATGGCTGAAGCCTCACGTAGTTGGTAAGAGCCGAATATTGCAAAGATTGCACATTTGGCACAGTTTTGTTTGCATCTGGCACAAAAAGGAGAGGTTGCTGATAGGTTTAAAAATCATGCAAATCTGTATACATATGTAGTTTCAGAGTAGTCGCTACATGTTTATTTACAATATAACTGTATGTAAACGAAGATGGCTCCAGGCAGCAATATTTAATGGTGAATCAACAGAATATCTGACAAGTATCAACATGGTGCTGATTATTGTAGAAGAAGTCCTATATCAATAGCATTTATAGTCTTCTAGAAGTTGTTGCTACAAACTTGCTCCTGTGTCTGCCATTTGCAAGTAAAAGCATATGTGGAAACAACTAAAACTTAAAATGGTTCATCACAAAATACCAAGGTGTGGAATACTAACCTGACCAAGCTCTTTCATTCACTGCTGCCGTCAGTGAACATCTGATGAAAAGAAAAACACAAAACATAAACCATGGAAATAACTTCGGAAATTCAATGCCTTATTAACTGCACAATTATGAAATACATATTTTGCAAAATAGAGCAGAGTGCCAGATGCTTGCAGATGCCAATGTGTCTGACCTCTAAACCACCGTACACGAAATGCCATATTACATATATACCATGTCAGCAACGTCATAAACAGGTGAAACGGAGGATAAACGCTTCCCAATCGACATAACTCGACCTTTGAGAATTGCAGGTGTAAAACCTTCAGTGCCATATAAAGCCATGAAGACCTTTGTCTATAAACGCAAACCCATCGCAGTAAAGATACGAACCAAAGCCCCAATTGAAGTACTAACCTGGTAAATTATTTTCTTAACTGCTAAACAATCTAACACACTCCAGGGAAATCAAGAAACCTGGAACACTGCATCAAAGCGAACTACCGTAACACTGAAATAGAAAGCATTCAAACTGTGAAGATATTTTAAATAACAGTGAGGCGTAAGTATACATGCCAAACATAATGTTGTTTATTTACCAACCTAAATCTACTATAAGAACAAGATGTGAAAGAGAGTCTGTGGATGCTCTACTGGCTAAATGTGCAGGGGACCATAACACATTTTAAACATTCAACCGGCACATGGCAATAATATAGGCCACTAGTTGTTTAATGCTAGCCAGGGTACCAGGAGAACTAGTCTGTATAAAGTTAGTGTATTACAGGGTTCCCACAGTTTTTTGAGAACAAAATTCAAGGCCTTTTCCAGTTTTTTTCCCAGGTTTTCCCACTGTTTTCAAGGACAATTTATACCGGTGTTTGTCCGACACCGTTGTTGCAATTTTGCAATTTTTCAAAGACAAAAACGTTAAATTGTTCGCAGTACTAATATGTGACACCACACAAGATGTTAGTTTATTGTTTTTGACAAGTATCGACTTTTAGGCCGTTCTCCCTCCTATGAAGGAAATGTAGTGTTGACATTTGACTTGTTCTCAGACGACATGCTTTATCGATTCAAATGATTAGACGCTTGCCTATACGACGGAATATTGCGAGTTTTATGCGTAAATACTCGGCTAAAATCGTCAACATATTTTATGAGTCAACCGGTGAGGTAACGAATTTGTACGACAGTGATCGAAAACGAAAGTACAATTAGGGGTTCACATTTCATTGATCAGATCATTAACACATCTTTACGATTGTTCACTTATACCAATGGTTAATTTGTATTGGCTTACGTAAAGTACCGAATATCAATTGACGTACACCTTTATTTTTATAAATCACCGGGATTCCAGACTTGGAGAGGCTACACAACACAGTTTTTTTCCCGAATAAATCCCGTTTTTTACTGATTTGGGTAAAATTCAAGGGATTTTCATGGCCGGGAATTACTGTTTTCAAATTCCCGACTTTTTCCCGATTTCCCGGTATTGGAACCATGGTATTATGTCCTTAAATGGGGCATAACACCGCCGAAAGTCGACTCATTCAACTGGAACACAACAATGACATGCGCAACTACACATGGTACTAATCATCCCTGCCATTGTATCAAGAGAATAGAAATGTGACAATGTTTGTGTATTAACATTTTAAAAAACTCAATATCATTAACCAGTACACAACAATGGCAGCGCAACTAGGCTTGGTATAGTTCTATGACATAAAATGTCACAGAACGGAGCTACAGATAAGTAACGTTTTTGCGTAAATTCCCAATTAAAACTCCCTAAATACACAAATAAATTCAGAAGCGTGCGTACCAATAAAGTAATTAAATCTCTAAATACGCAAATTAACCGTTTTTGTCAGCGTATCATATTTTATCCATTACCGTAAAGACATGCAATATCAAACGGATTACATCGCCGTTTCCCGTCAATTCTCAAAAAGCGAGCCTTTGAGATTGGCTAAATGTGACTGGTTATCAAGTTTATTTTTTTTAAATCCTTCAGGATCAAATATATTGTATTCAATCTATTTTTAATAATTCGGCATCACCGAAGCGCTCAACTTTCTCTAAACGTCAACATGGCGAAAAGAGGCGCAGGTGTTTGAACAAAAGAAGAAGATAATTGGTTATTTGTCTTAACCAACGACTAACGATGTTGTTACGCAAACATTGGACGACCCTATTCTAGCCTGTTTTGATAACACATCGAACATTGTCATGATGTTGTGTCGACTGTTGATAAGATCGACTGTAAACAAAACCCCAGAACATTCCGGTGATCGCGTGACGCAATAAACAAAACGAGAAAGGAAGTCGAAGAGTTCATGGCTGATTATTGTAGAAAATTAAAATCCTAAAATACCCAATTAAATAAAAAAGTCATGGATACATCTAATTTTTATCAATATTTTATTTTTATATATATATATATATATATATTTTAATTATTCAATATCTGTGACTTTTTATGGGTTGAAGTTAAAATTCCCGCAAATTCAGAAATGTAATCCAGAAGTCGTTGTTGTTAAATGATAAAATAAACATTAAACTGGTATCCACCTTCAGGGCTTTTTTCCACGAAATTGGGAAGAGGGCCAGGCCTGTCCATTTTGGGAAAAAATAACGCGCTTTTTCTCATTTTGGAAAAAAATGTAAGAATTCATAAATTCAGTAAATATGGCAATACTATGCTTTATTCAAGAAATAATAAATAAGTACCTGTGTTTTATCGGTGAATAAAATACAGTTAGGAGTTCGGATGCGTAGTAATTAAATCACGAGTGCGTTAGCACGAGTTATTTAATTTCTCGCATCCGAACGACTAACTATATTTTATTCACCGATAAAATACAGGTCCGTATTTATTGTTTCGATTCTAACACAACAATTACCCCATTATTTACGCTATTGTTGGGGCACTATATATTATCTCGGAGGTCAAGGTAATCAGGCTGCTACGTTTATAGGCTGTTCCATTGGGCGCCCCCGTATGCAAAGTTCTGAGTTTCAATGCACTAGTTTTCACGTGACAAACAATTAAGTCATTGCTTACGTCATATAGCTTGCGCTCTATGACGTCAAACGTTCTCACCTTGTTCAAGATGCTTATTAATGTTATATGTACATGTGCATATGATGGGTTTATTTCGGGGGGGGGGGGGGGGGGGGGAGTGGGGGGGGGGGTGCACGGTTTGGGAGAATGGCAATTTTGTTGTAATTAACATTTCATTAAAATTACTGTTCAGTTTGTCTTCGTGACGTATATTTACCAAGTGACGTCATGTAACGTGGCGCTTCCAACGGATGAAATATACGCGGGGAATTAATGTAACAGCTGTGTTTTATCGTAGAATAACATACAGCTGTCTCCCTTCTTTGTGTATATGAAAGACTGCAGAGGTCGTGTTAGAATTATAATTTATTCCATTATTTATTGTAATAACTGACCTGCTTGATTCAGAATTCACTAAACAGACAAAAAACATTGTATTATTCATGATTTTTCTCAAATTCTGATTGGGAAACATTTCTGCCAAAATTGGGGGGAAAATGTCAAATTTTGAATTGTGAAGAGGCCTTTTATAGGCCTCTGTTATATAAGGTTTAAAAGCCCTGAACTTGTATCTTGTGAGCGATATTTACAAAATAAGCATCGCTGTCGTTCAAAATACAAATCGCCTTCAAAAAGGCATTGCCGGATTCTGCATCCATGTTGTTGTGGGTTTGTAAAAAAAAGTAGAAATATATTTTAGACGAAATGATTATTTTCTAGTACGAAAACAATTAGGAATATTATTAATTTATTTAGTTCGCTTTTCATTCCGTACATTCAACAAAACCCGCTAGGCAGCCTGTTTAAATGTACATTACATTGTCAGTGTATGAGGGAAACGTTTAAATACAGATTTAAAACAGTAAATGGATTATTTTAATCACAAGTAGGTAACCTTTCAGTGACTTTTATGGTCATCATTCATTATATATACATTATTTGCAAAATAATTAATGGGAAACTACGAAATTAATGATTTTGGTTCCGACCAAAAATCAGGATGGAATTTGCTAACGAGTGTGTGTGTGTGTATTTCTAAGGATTATAGTCCCTCCACCTACGACAGGCGTCCTACCCGACGATTATAGGCACAATGTCTGGACTTTTATCTGTGTGTTGTTGTGTGATGTGATGATATGTCTACTTGAAGCAGCGAACTCAATGGTTTCTTTATAGTGCTGCCACACTGGAATACCACGCCGTAGTAGACATGATACCCCGACCCCCAGTCACATTATTCTGACACTGGTCAATCAGTCGTAGCACTACCCATTATTTGCTCGTCAGGCAAGGGTTACAAGTGACTACTCCATTTTTAAAGTCTTTGAGAAATTTAGCTTAGCGATTTAACGTCGGGATAAAGTGCAAATAATATGTTTAAAAGAACAGCATAAAAAGGGTTGACAATTTATGGTTATCATCCCGACGGTTAATATTATTGAACTAGGCTTGGTACTGATCGTTCCCAGGTTCTTTGAAATCCGGCAAGAACTTCATTAGCACCTATGCATTATTTTGTAACCTCAACACATGATTAAAGCTTGCAAGAATGGGTTTATAGTGAAATTTGGTGCTTGTGTTACTTTAACAGGGCTAAAAATCATTCAACCAGTATACAGTCAGCTTGATACTGATAATCCAGTTTCCCACCAAAACAACCACAGTACTCCAAACATATAGTTTTACATTGATTAGAAGCAGAAACCAGACAGAATGTATGTTTAATAATCTAGAATCTATGTAATTTTGTATGTAACTTCAGTCCAACTTGTCTGCCATTTACACTTTCAGGAGGCCACATCCATTGTTTCTCTAAATAAACATACTGTAGCTTCACACAATCAGCTGATAGAAAAACATAAAAATACAGTTCTGTATCTAGTTTCATCGCATAGGCACATACACTAGACTTTAAACATAGTAAAATGATAAAGTTTCGCATATAACTTACAATACATGCGTTTTACTACGACGACACACTGCGTTGAATCGCTGGAAAAAAATATACTGCGCAACACAAAATATGGCGGGAAAATTACACCTTCCAGGTTTTACTTTACCTGCTACAGCTCATCAAATGCAAACAACGCAAAACAGAAACATCACTGTCATGTTTGTAAACATACTGCCGTCTCATTTCTATCCATGCAGATTGTACAACAAATCAGTTTTGCCAACACGCACAGTAAACTTGTTTTTAGTAGGTCACTGCAATCACAAACAATTCATCAACTCAACTGCACATGTCTGCTAGCCTATCTTCAACTTTACACGTCCGGCAAAATACACTGTACATTTGATGCAAATTAAAACACATGTTCTACTTACGAGTAGTTGTATATATGCGAAAACCCAAAATGTCAACATCTCTCTTTGAATATGTCAATCAAAATGGCCGCACGCATCAGCAACACACAAAATAAATAAAGAGGCTATGACGTCACGCTCTTCTAGTAATACATTCCTTTCATGAAACATCTCCCGATTTTTCGCGTTTTTCCTAGTGAGGTAACCTTTACGCACATTATAACAAACTCAAACACTTATTAAAAACTTTCTTGGAACTTTATTAGAACAAAAGATGTTCCATATTGATTCCAAAGCGTACATAGAAAATGGAATTCACAAATGACTGTGTCTATACACGAGGGGTACAGCAAATTTACGCTTCACTGGTCACTATATACGCTATATGTAATTGGCAAATCGATCGAACCTATTCACAGTTATAGAGCTTTCTAATGGTTTCCATACACAGTAATAGTTAACTGAATTTACATATTCATGAATAATAACGCTCTATGAAAAATGTTGTGACATGTGCTATTTACATATGTGCCAAATATCTAAATGATACATATGTGGCACATATGTACCACATATATTGTTCATATTAAAATAATACACATTTGGCACATATGAAATGTATACATATGAATTTCATATGAAACTATGATACATACAATCTCTCAAATTATAAAATATCAAAAAAGACGTTCAAATCCACATGTCGTACAAAAAATAATATTTGTACAAGACAAGGGATGTAAGCAGTCCTCTGATGTTTGTGCTTTTTATTAATGACTTATGTACTCTTCTGAGAGAGAAATGTCAGACTGGTATATTTGTAACAAATGACATTCCTGACATATTAACGCTGAACATTATTTGCGGATGATTTGGGAAACTGTGCAGAAACTACGATACAACTACAAAGACAAATAAATGTTATTAAAGATTTCTGCGATAAGACAGGTAAATCTCTCAATAACCGAAGTAATAGTCTTTAGAAAAGGTGGACCATTGCGTAACTATGAAAAATGGACTTTTGGTGATAGTCCGATAAAAACAACGTCCCTGTATAAATATATGGGACTTATATTTACTCCCAAACTTTCATGGTCAAATGCAAAACGAAAATTAGCAGCACAGGCTAAAAAATCAATAAAAGCTGGTCAATATTATCAAAGTAAGTTTGGTTACTTTTACAGTACAGAAATGTTTAAGATATTTGATGCGATGGTCAAACCCATACTGTGTTACGGTTCAGAAATTAGGGGCTTCGCATATTCCGACAAAATCGAATCGGTACAGTCACGAGTATGTAAATCGTTCCTTGGTATTAACTTTTCGGTAAATAATAGCATGGCTTTCGGCGAGTGCGGAAGTCTACCGTTATGCCACGAATAGTAATCAAGATGTATAAAATATTGGTGTAAACTCCTGCAAATGCCTAATACTAGATATCCAAAAATATGCTTAAATCGTTGGACGATGTAGGTCGGAAAACATGGGCATTAGAAGTTAGACATCTTCTTTTTAAGTTTGGATTCGGTTTCGTATGGATAGCCCAATATATAGGTAACCCTGATATATTTATGTCCCAACTCAAGTTAAGGATCGCAGATTGCTTAAAACAAGATTGGCACAGTAGTATCGATAATTCTTCGCGATGTGACCATTACAAACACTTCAGATATCTTTTAAACGTTGAGAAATGCATTAGTTTAGATATGCCATTTCATTTGAGAAAAGCTATGGCACGATTTCGATGCTCAAGTCATAAACTAAATATAGAGACGGGTAGACATATCGGCGTTGATAGAGAAGAACGCATTTGCACTCATTGTCTTGTTCATAATGATATTGAAGTTGTTGAGGACGAGTACCATGCGTTTTTCTTTTGTCATAGATACACAGATTTGCGTAATCGATATCTACATTCAATATCCGCCAATAAATCCATCGAAACGTTTTATTCTCTTCTTTGTTGTACAAATAAAACAACGTTATTTAGAATTTCATCTTTTATTCATAACATGTTAAAGATCAGAGACCAACAGGTATGAAGTATAGTTCGTACTCACAGTTTAATTTATTGAAATTTAGTTGGAATTGTATGACATTTGATCAGGTGGTTTGTTATAATTCACATTATGTAATATACTTGTATTGTGGGCCGGAGGCCTTTGATTACTTAATAAAGAATTATTGTACAATGCGTATTCATTTATATAAAAAACATTGTAGAACAAGGTTAAACAACTTGTTTAAGTTTAATGTTATTTAGCAAAATTTATTTTTCATATGTATTACACATGTGTTTCTTTCATATGAAATACATATGTAGAATACATATGTAAAACATATGTAAATCATATGATTTTCATGCCTAGATATGTTTTCTGTGTATATTTGAAAACTAGGTCAAACAGTAGGCCAGCCAGTAGGTCACGGTGACATATTCTTCTTCAATTTTTTAAAGATAGAACTTTTGGCATGCATCATAGTTTTGTCTCAAGTTCGTCAAGGTCAAGGTAGCCGGTAACGTAATATTTTCTGCTTTAAAGGTATCAGAGGACATACCCAAAACGTAACCCGGTCTACTCAAAAGGTAACTCAATTTTAAACGATACCACCAAAAACGTTATCCCTTAAATATCTATATGTTATGCATTAAGCCTCTGATATTTCCTAATGTTCCCTGTACGTATTTTAATCCAGGCATTCGTTCAAATGTGCGTGTGCATGCTTGTGTGATTGTACGTCCATCCATCCATCTGATATGAATAAGGGCCAAATCATAAGGCATTGGACAAGCTTAATAAGTGCGTTTTTTCACTAGCTGAGCTATATTATAAGTCCTCTTTATTAGAGACGTAAGCATGCATGTTTGTTTAATAGTTATAAGAGATTATAAGACCACATCAATATAGAACATCCTCTCTTTTCTGAAAAGAGAAAAGAATTTAAATCATGTAAGATTTTTAAAGATTTTTTAACTATATCAAAATCTAACTGTTACTATTATCAACGCATTTCAGCTGACATACTTCAGCTGGTAACTGTTACACAGTATCAAAATCTAACTGTTATTATTATCAAACACTTTATCTAGCAGCCGGTTCAACTCGTATTTAGATCTGACAGCCTAATCAGCAGGACAAACTGTATCAAGACAGTTCTCAGGTTCAGGAGGAAATTGCCATTAATTTAGTGTCAAATCCAGGTAATTATAAACACACCATTGTTGCTTGGAATGTTTTGGAAATTGGTATGTGACCTTAGGTGACTCCATCCTGAACAATATACAGTCCATATCCATATTTTGTAGTTACCTTACATTATCGCTGAGACTATGGCGAAAATATAACACCAGTAAAAGAATAGAACATTTGTACACTCGGTTATAATATGTAGGGAAGCACTAATATTAAATAATGAATAGGAAATGAAAAGAATTACAATTAAATCCATTTTGAATGATCGCGGCTTTTATAATTCAGTGTTGAAACGAACATGGCTTGTATAATACAGTGTTGAATGTTTTTTTTTTAATTAACTCTGCACATTTTCTTTTGATGAACTCATTTCACGTTGGTTTTGTTGTTTTTCTTTTCATGATATTTATCAGACATTTCAGTCTTTCACTTCTAATTATATTGATAGATATTTCACTTTTTCACTTTTAATTATATTTATCAGTTTGTTTTATTTTTCTGCTGGACCGCGTTTTATATGTAGATCCTCTTGGTTGCTGATGCTGCTATTTTGTTGAGGGTGAATGATGTATCTCGCTGTTAATCCGACGTTGTTGAGGTAGGATTTGATCGTGCGTAGGTACATGGACTCAGATGTTTACGATTGCATCGGTATATGGCATTGTTGTTTGCCTTTACGACATAAGATCTCGGTGAATTATGATTTCGTACAATGTCAGCTTTCAGCTCTTTATGTCTTAGCATCACTTTGTCACTCTTATTTAGAACTGATAGTTCGTTTCCTCTGTGTTTGTCATAGTTTCATTTCTGCTTTTTTTGCCTATTGTTCATGCTTTTCATGAGATTTCTGCATTGTTTTGGCATGAGCAAGGGTGCTGTCGTCTGGGTGGTTGATTTCAACTTATAACCGAACATCATTTGTGCTGGCGATTGACCTAGATCGTCAATTATTGTATTTCGATAGACTAATAAGGCTAAGTATGGATACTTCGCTTTCTTAAATAGGTTCTTAACAGTGTGTACTGCCCTTTCTGCTAACCCGTTAGACTGGGGATAGCGTGGACTGGAGGTAACATGTTCAAATTCATATTCCTGCGCAAAGTCTTTAAATAACGTGCTTGAGTACTGACACGCATTATCGCTGGTTAGTACCGTAGGACATCCATATCATGCAAATTGACTTTTCATATACTTGATAGTATTTTCACTACTGAAGTTGTCTAGCACGTTTATTTATATCCATTTCGAATATCTGTCTATGTGCAATATATAGTTTCTGTTCTTGTACATAAAAACATCAGAAGACACGTGTGACCAAGGCCTGTTTGGCCTGTCTGGTATTTCCACTCCAATCATCGGTTCTTTGTCATCTGCATTTTGATTATGTGCACACATTTCACATTTTTGACACAAGTCCTCAGTGTCACTAGCCATGTCAGGCCAATATAGTGATTCTCGACCTAAACATTTTGTTAAGGTATTCCCATATGTGATTTATGAAAATTTAACATAGACTTTCTCACAGCTTTTGGCACTAGTGGCTCTGTGGTTTCATTCAGGTAAGATCGGCTTAACAAATCAATATATTCAATTTGTTCTTTTCTCGGTTTGTACCTAACATCAAGTACTTCTGCAGTGTAAGAAGTAGCCTTTGTAGTCGTGGTGGACAGTCGTGAATTGGCTTCTTCCATATCGACTCTAGGGGACGGTGATCAGTTTCACAAATTACATGTCTACCATATATGAATATATATCACTGGTGTTCTCTCCGTTGGTTGCCACTGATTTCAATTGTTCTTGGGATAGTTCGTACGTAGGTGCTATATCTATGCATTTATCCAGTGACAAGTCCGAGCCTTCTTGTTTCAACTTTTCGCGAATACTATATGATCCCATCTCGTCTTGCACTTCATTTGGATACGCACAGTCTTTCATAAGCAAGCGTAAATCTGTGACGAATTGTTCGAAGGTTTCTTCTCCTGGAGTTCTAAGCTTAAATTTATAATGTGCATATATGTTGTTCGATTTTGGCTTCTAGAAACTTTTAAAGCATTGGTTTAAACATATTTTATTTCCAAATAGCTACAACAATAAATACTATTTGTACACAAAAACAAAAGGATCAGAACGAAAGATAACATCGTATAGATTTCCTATACACTGGTTGAATATGGTAAGGATAAGACAGCGATAAATTTGAAATATAAATATGCTTGTATCAATCGATAGAACTAATGCTAATACTAAAAGGAAAGAAAATAATTTTAATAACAATTTAAGGAATAAGAAATTAATCGATTTTCATTAGAGAATGCAGAAACGAAGATAACGAAAACAGTATGGGTATGAATTAAGAAAAGTAGAGAAAGGTAGCAAGGAAAGTCCTCAAAGAAAAAGGAACGGGATTCGCACAGAAGACATAGCCGCTAGGTTTTGGGCGTTCAGGAGCACACCAGTGAAACAAGTTCGACTTGCCTGCATCTCCTATATAACCTAAAACCGTTTACTAGTCCATATATATTTCTGGACCGCTTTAAATATATTTGAATTCACATCGTATGAAAGGCTTAAGTCGCCAAATAGTACATTATTTAAGGAAACAGGGCACAGTAGATTCACTTCCTGTAATAGGGTCGCACGTGAATTATCATATAATGGGCATTCAAAGATAAAATGGTTAGAACTTTCAATTCTTCCTCACCTACAAAGAGGAGATTCGACGATGCTTTTATTGAATAAGTGTTCGTTCAAAGAACTAAAATTTGTTCGTAAGCGTGCATGGAGTATCTGTGCTCTTCTATTTACCGTGCAATAATATTTAGGAATTTGAATTTTGTCGCAATTGAGGTGTTGCTTAAAGGTAATAATAGAGCTGGAGTTACGTGCATCAACAGGGAGATTGTTCCATTCTGGAATAGCAGAAAGTAAAAAAGAAATGGAATATAATTGTGTGCGAGAGAATGGTACTTGGAAGTCATCAGAATTTCTCAAACTATAATTTGATGCTGCACTGACCATGGGCGGCACTAGTGATGTAAGATAAGGAGGAGTTGCACTATTGACCATTTTATATAAATGTATAAGTTTGTGTTTGCTTCCTCGAGTCTCGAGTGTTTCCCAACCAACATCTTTGTAATGGTCGTGGATAGATACAAATTGCGTTGCCCCTATGACTATACGTGCAGCTTTGTTTTTTGAATTTTTCAAGGTCTTGTTTTTTATAATTGGTATAATTGTCCCAGATGACGTCACCATATTCTAATAGAGGTCTGATGAAAGAAGTGTAAATAATTTCTAAAGATTTCCGATCAAGCTGAAATTGGAGTTTACGCATGATATTAATGCGTTTCGATGCCCTATTTTTTATATATATTCGATGTGTGAATGCCAGGAACAGTCGTTCGCTAGTTGATAATAAGGTGTTTGTGGGAGGATACTTCAAATAGTTGTTGATTTGACATTACAAGGGTTGGGTGATGTGGTGGGTTTCTTTTGCGAGATATTAACATGGATTTAGTTTTAGAAGGGTTGAAAGTAACTAGCCATTTCTCCGCCCATTCAAATATATTTTGTATGTCCCGATTAATAATATTCGCAGTATTTATATCGTCACTATCCTTGTCAATAATAAGGTACAAACGTATCGTCAGCAAATAAGCGAATATTTGAATTGATATTTTACTCTTCATGTTAATCACATACACATTTTCAATTCAATATCTTCAAAACTGTAAAAATAGTTCACTCCACAAGATTGCAATTTTGACTAAGTGCAAGGGCAATAACTCTGTTTGAAATAAACCGAGACGAACCAAAATTATGTCATGCAAATCTACACTTCATGGTGATCATATATATAAAGTTTCAATTTAATATCTTGAAAACTGTTGAAGAAGTTTGCTCTACAAGATTGTACATGCTGAATAGCAATTTGGCTAAGTGCAAGGGCAATAACTATGCATGAAATTGACCGAGCCAAACCAAAAGTATGTCACGCACATCTATACTTCATGTTGATCACATATACAAAGTTTCAGTGGAATATCTGGAAAATTGTAAAAGTAGTTCGACCCACAAGATTGCATATGCTGAATATAGCAATTTTGAATAATTGCAAGGGCAATAACTTGCATAGAATTGACCGAGTAAAAAAAAATATGTCACGCACATGTACACTTCATGTTCATCATGTATATTAAGTTTCAAATCAATATCTGGAGAACTGTAGAAGTAGTTCGCTCTACAAGGTTCAACAGACCGACCGAACGACCGCCGACCGACCAAGCGACCAACCGATCGACAGACCGACCGACAGACCAATTGTCCACCCACCGCTACCCCCTCTTAAACTTCTTTTGCGGGGTATAACTAGTTTATTTGGTTTTCTGTTCATCAAGGAGATAACATTTTGGAAAGTATACAATATACGTTTTAAAGTCTTTCAGTATGTATACAAAGTACTATACATGTTTTTAAATATACATTTTGTTAAACGGTATTTCCTTTGAAATAATGAGAAAAAAGTTATTTCAAAAGTTGAAAGTTTCAACTTTATTTTCACAATTAATTTATAAATAAGTCATCTGCTCTTGACGAATCCGGATGACGTGTTGCTGTACGCCTTAATTCTTACGGTGATCATTCCGTATATCTAATTTTATCAGTACACAAACGTAGACATTTATCAGTAAACAAACGTAAACAACTGGTCCTGTTTTACAGGTTGACATACATTGTACAAATTCAACAAGTTTGCCTATTAATACTACTTAGTTCGTTAGAGGATATAGCATGGTGGGGAATTCTTTATTTACGTTGTATTGTTTTATTAGGATGACAGTAGTGTAAACCTGAGGTTTGGTGAACCTTGTTTAGATCCATAGTGGCATTTTTGGCCACTGACATTTCCAATGCTGTAGCCTTATTGTAAACCCTTTTATTTTTGTGATGTCATATTATCCTTTCAATGATTTGTGGTTTCAAAACAATCCTAATGCTGTAGTATGGTGGGCTTTCTCTGTTAAAGTAGTATAAATGGCAACTATATTTGTGGATGTGTTACACATAACATAAACAATTATATAATACTTATTAATTTTGCTGTTTTGTTTTACTATATTTTGTAAACGTTTAACACTAAATGTCTTGCATAAAGATTTTAGAAAAGTCATGAACTACTTGCATTTATTAATTGAATTTACATTTGTTTCTTATTAAAATTATATTTGCAGATATAACAAAGCTGGTCCCTGTTAAGACCCAGAGTTTCACTTAATTCCAAGAGGATCCATCAAAATGAAAGGAAAAAAATATCTTATCAAATGTTGGTTCTTATCCAGGAAACTCACTTTGGAATAACACAGCTGCTAACAAGGGGAAATAGATGAATAACATTATAGAAGATGTTCAAAATGGAATATTACAGCTGCTTGAGATAAATAACATTCCGGAACATGTTCGAAGTGGAATGACACAGATGTGGTATTAACAGCTTGTAAAGACAAACATTAATTATATGGAATGGCTTTAACTTTAATGATGAGGCAAAATCTAAGCAGTAAGGATACACAGTTTTACATTGTGTATACTAATTGCTGTATTTGTGTCTTTAATAGATAATTTATAGTCGGCATTCTATATTGGAAACCCTTTATGAGCTTCTCAAGGAAATTTCGTCTATGTATTGCAAAATCAATCACATAGGGTATACAATTTCAAATACTACAAACCTAAAACAGTACATAGATAGTGTCTATATTAAATTATATCTGTTTGTTTAATTCACTGCGTTGTATACATATCTCTTTGAAGATAAAGCCCATTGCTAGCTTGTAATTAACAATATAAACAAATGTTGATCATAGTTGTATTTATTCTTGGCTGTATCTGTGATAATTTTATATATATTCTGATAAATTATATTTCTCTGTTGCATGACGTGTTATATATATTAGGTTGGCTAGGTGGTCGAGTGGTCTAAGACGCCGGCTATTGTGAGAGGCGCTGTTCGAAGTTGGTGTCCTAGGTGCGGGTTCGAGAAGTTGCAAGGATGATCAGTATCAAGCCTAGTTGTGCATATCGTCGCAGTGTTCCGGTTGAATGATTTTTGACGGTGTTATGGCCCTTTGACGACAATCCTTGATATAATAGCTGTTTCAGTCCCTGTTTTTTTTAGTTATGACCTTTTGTTTAAATATTATACCCCCGTTAAATGAAGTTGAGGTGGGTATAATGGTTTCACCTTGTCTGTCTGCAGACGCAACATTGTCTGCTCCGTAACTCCTCTCCCCCTGAAGCAAAACTCCCGAAACTTCATAGATGAAATGCCTGTGGTGAAAGGACTACTGATTTTGAGGTCAGTAGGTTTGAGGACCAGGTCACCGGCACCCGATAATCAAAAACCTTGTTAGCTCAATAACTCCTTTTCTCGGACGAAACATCAAAGTTGAACTGTCTGTGGTAAGAGGACGATCCATATTGATTTTGAGGTCAGTAGGTCAAAGGTCAATTTCCCCAGAACCCTATAATCAAATAAAAATCTTATCCGCACCGTAACTTTTGTACTTTTAAAGCAAATCTCATGAACCGTTACAGGTGAACTGCCTGTCGTCAGTAGGTCAAAGGTTAAGGTTCGTGGGACCCGATAATGGAAAACATTGTCCGTTCCATAACCCCGCTTGGAATAATAACATAATAATAATAATAATATTGCGCTTGGAAAATAAATGCTGATTTAACACTATAAGACGAGTGGTACAAATTATGTACACTTTCGGAATTTACCAAAACTGTGATTCTCCCAAAACGTGTCTAAAATACGACGCTTTATTCATCTATTGGTAACTGATTACTCGGGAACCAGTCAACAGCGATAACTTCTATTGTAAGAACACATTGATGCCCCAGAACCAGTCGATTAGCAGCTTAAAGAGAATGTAGCGACACGGCCAAACAAGCTCTATTATTGAGTTCTCAAAAACTTGAACAAAGGTGAAAAAACTATCAAGATCGGATGATAAACAAAAAAGTTTGTTAAAACGCATTAATACTTTGTATAAATTCAAATTTTAATTTTCGTATATCAAAAAAAAGAAATCTTCACAATTTAATAATTCACATTTGTATTCACTATTAACTATTTTTGTCTGAATATTATTTCACCTTGCAATTTGTATTGCTGTTGTATAATTTATTATAATATATTTTTCATTTATTAAATTAGATTTAAATAACACGTTTGTATTTATATATGATGTGCTGACTTAAATAAGTATGTTGTATGAAATCTGTCTGGAAAATAATCGAACCATTGTATGTACCATTGTTATTGCTTCAAGTAATTTGGAATACTGTATTACTAAACACCACTTTCTTTATAATATTCCCTGTGTGGATGCCGGAGTAGAATACGAACACTGCTAATCCTGCTAGAGGCAGAGGGGTAGGACCCCACCTTCATTTTCATTTTATCATGTGTTTATCATGCTCATTCAAGGTCTTCATCATGACACCGCGTATGCAAATGTGGAAACATGGCTTCATCGTAAATGGAGCGTCTACTATAGAATGTGTAGTAACTCTGCAGGTTAGAAGGTTCTAGGCCCATTCTCCATATTTTATTTTTTATCTTAATGTAAATTGAGGATGAGCCTGGCATGTTCATTCATGTTAGGCGCCATATAAACTTTCAGGTGTTGGTGTGCCATAAAACCCAATTCAATTCAATTCTTTGTAATATGTGTAAACTTCCGATCTACCAGTGAGTTTTTTTCTTGTTAGAAACATGTGTAAACGTAAGAAGAATCAATTGCTATATTATCATCTCCCAATACATTGTTCTTGTATTTATTTTCGATAAGAGCCACATGATGTTGAAAAATGTTTTAAAATAAACTATAGCATTTCAGCACATTTTATTTTTCAAGTACTATCATATTCTACCTATTTTTAATAATAGTACGGAATGTTGTATATTAATGTATACTGTATGTATATTTATTAATGATAATTCATATTGTATTCATTGTTTTAAATATTCGTGTCTTTGCTGCTTGTATTAATATTACATATACTATCTTTCTAGATTTAAACGACTATACTGTCTGTATGCTGTCTTAAAATGGCATAAATATATCTAGTGTATAAAATATGTTTTGACAATAATCAACCCATTTTCTGTAACTGTATACTATATATTGTATGTCCACTATGCTGCTGTTAATCGAATGGTACATGGCTACCTAAGACCTTTCCTTCCAGAAATCATTGCTTAAACAACACATAATACTACGGAAATAATATTCCTTCAAAGTTTCATTATTGACAGAGTACGCGTTTGGCTCAAGCATGTGAGCAAACTTAGGATGCAAAACTTTGCAAACTCTTTACGTTAAATACAGTACTGAACTGGCTCAGTTTTTCAAAGAGGAACTTTAACATTTATGAATTTCTTGTTACAAGGTGTAGTGTGATTAACGTCAACAATCACAGTTGTATTCTTTCTCTAATTAACTGCACTTTTATTTTGCAAAACGACTTGGGATTTCTTTGGAATAGTATAATTAAGTGTGGAGTATATACAATATATAGCGGAAATTCCCGAGTTGCGTTTCTTTTGCGTTTCAGTATATGTTGTCCTCCATGAATAAGATAATTGTTTCTCCTGTGTGTCATCAGAGGCCTCTAAGGGAAAATGAATAGTACAATTTGCAGTAACTCTCCAGTTCTGGGGATGAGAAGGTTCTAGATCCATTCAAAGATACATATTTTGATGTAAATAGAGGATGATTTTCTGTTTATAAGAACACATACTAGAATACAATATATTCATATCATATGGGCAATATAACCTCTGCTACCTTCTTTGACATCATGATTGTACAATTACTAAATACATTAATTTTGTTCTGATTTTTACTCAAATAATAATAGTGTGGTATTGATACTAAAGATTAGTGTGCATTGAATATAGCGCATACAGTGTCATAACAATGACTGTACTGTTCAGATACAAGTTGTTGTTACAAAATGAAATAAGCTAGAAAATACGGTATACAACTTTCATTGAATATGGTTCATACTTGTAAATAATAGTGACATGTTCCCAATACTGTATACAACGTTCATTGAATATGGTTCATACTTGTAAATAAGAGTGACATGTTCCCAAGAGTTGTTTCACTAAAATGTACATTTGTATCCTACTAAGTGATGCAACTGAAATGCAGTGAACTAGAAAAGTAGTTGGAAATGGATTGCTGAACTTTATACCACCCAACATAAGTTTTGTATCAGCCTTGCAGTTCATTGATCACTAAAATGATTAAAGAAGCAATTTCACCACTGTTGGCTTAATGCAATCATTGTTATTTCTAAGGTTTAGGGATGTATATATGTATATTTCATTCTAAAAATATCACTTGCTCATTTGTCTATTAGGGGATAAACTATTTATAACAAATCGTAGTGATTCACAGTCTGAATGTGCAGCAACTCTGCACATCTTTTTCATCTCAATATAAATTGAGAGTGATACTGGTGTATTTATTTTTTATTTCAGTGCCAGATGACCTTTTTGTGTATGTTCTCATTAAAATTCAACTCACTCAATTTAATAGAAATATAATGTATTAAATGTCTGTCATTGTTTTATATTTATTTAATATATGTCAGCATTTTATTGATGTATTACATACAGCATATTCATTTTGTAAAACATGTACCAGTAACTCAAAATGATTAATGAGTCATTAAATGTATATACACACAATACACACAATATATTGTTGATTTATTGATAAAAATCCAACTATTTTCTGAGATGGCATGTCTCCAAAAGGAACACACAACTATAAGCACAGCATTCAATTGACCTCAGTACCGTGTCGTGGTCTAGTGGTAAAGCGTCCGTCTTACATGCGGGAGACCGTGGGTTCAATCTGCGGCCGGGTCAGACTTCATGAAAATGGTACTAGTAGCTCCCTTGCTTGACGCTCAGCTCAGCATATAAGGAGTAGTTCTAGGACTGGTCGGCCCGGTTCTTGAGCAATCATTTCCAAGCTTGCACAGATTGTATATGACCATAAGATTTCGGAGAAGTTTGATAATGGGCCAGTACTCACGTGAGCTATATAGGGCCATCATGGGTCTCTTATTTTGGTATAATCATGCCGAGTATTTGTCGACATTACCGTATCAAAAAAATACTCTTCAGTGTAAACAGATAGAAAACACCTAATCGTTATTCTAACCAAATACAAATAGAACTGCCTGACGACAGCGCAATAAAAGAGCCGTCCCAAAATACGCAAAACCGAAACCCAAAGTGGAATGAACAAATAAATTTTCCTTTTAAAAGGAACGGCTTGCCTACTACAATGAAGAGGTGAGGGAAAAAAGGGGAATCTCATAACAGGATAGAGTTTGGGGATATCATATAACAATTAATTTAAAACAGTTAACAGTAAATCAAATAAAATAAAAGGTTAGTCTAGATCATCTGCGACGCTTGTTTGTTTTCACAACAAATGTCTAAAACAGATCTTCTAAACAAATGACGCGGCAGCCATTTTACCTAGATTCTGGTATCGTTTCCGATTGTCTGATACAGACGAAGATATCGAAGATAAACAGAACGGCAGAAAGACACTAAATTAATAAATAAACAAAGAGGGAAAGAGGGAAATTTTATCATTATATCGACGAACTAAATATGGGTGGTCAAAACTATTGTAATAAAAAGCATTTTCAGACACGTGTTTCCGGTTTAATTTTTTCCTGCACTAAGGGTCAGTACGTTTGTATGTACAATCAAGCGTTGAAGAAGATCAAGACTATCAAGCAAGGTTTTATGCAAGCGTAAAATAGCTTCTGAGAGAAAATAGCATTATATCTGGGTTTGGACTTATTAACCGATCAAGTCACGGATGTTTAAACAATATTGAAAAACATTGTTCACATGTAAGGGATGCGTGTTCGTTAGCATGCATTACAACTCAGATAAACTGTTCACTACTACCATGTGTAATTATAAGATTGCGTTATCAAAACGAAAAACTCAAAGAAACTGTTCATTGCTACCTTACCATGTGCAGTAATGAAAATCATATATAAGAGTCGCTGCCGGAAGAGTAACTGGTAACAATCCCACCCATGACATGTTTATGACACGGGGCGGGGATGGGGAGTGATGGCGTGTTGATGAGAGTAACAGTAAATCAAATCAAATATAAGATAACAGAGACGTAACCTATTAATCTTCTTTTCAGATCTCTGCAGATAACAATCCTAAATATGACATTTTTGCGATACGTGTGATCCTGCTGTGATGAGGGCGAAGGAGAACAATCAACTTATTTCGTTATTCGATACAGATTGAGGGTAACATGTAACAGTAAATAATTAGTTTCTGTACTGTTAATATAACAACATTTCGCCAATAACAGCTTAACAGAATAAGCCTTGATCTTGTAATTTCAATAACTTCGACATCAACGTGTCAAACCTATACAATAGTGGACCCATCCATGGTCGAAATCAACAGATTGCTTCACTACGCATGTCCAAGTTCACTCAAACAAGCCTTAGCTGTGGAGCAGTCTATTGTATTAGCCGTGTATGTAGAAGTATCAATTTAAGCTAAGGTAAATCAAATCGACAAATCTAGATTCTATAATTAATTTATTCTGTTTCAATTTAAAACGAATATACTAATACATACACAAAGAATGACATTTAACATAAAATTCTACATCTTATCAAAAACACAACCAATGAATAATGATGAAATATCAAATTTAAATAATTTGTCATAACAGTGTCAACAAACGTGTCAACCCTATCTCGGGAAGTGGACACTTCTTTGGTGGGAAAACGTACACACCCGAAACAAACGTCTATCTGTGTAGAAGCGGAACAAGCGCCAGTCGGTATATAATCATAACTCTGATCAGATTGATTGTTTTACCCGATTGATGCGTAAAAGAAGCGAGCATCGTCATCGCAATTGACTGTTATTATTCTAATCAGAATTAAGCTTTGTTATGTTTCATTATGTTGTCCATTTTTTCTGTGATTATAATGCCATCTTTGTGGTCCATGATTGGAAAATAAAGTTATTCTATTCTATTCTATATGTGGGGCAGAGAACCAGACTAAACGGAAACAAGCATCCACCTCTGTAGAAGAAGCGGTTACTTCCGCTTAACCTGATTAAAAAAGAGAACAATTTATTCTAAACATAGACCAAACAGAATTGCAGTCCATACACGCAATATTGTCAAACGAGGACAACACCAATAAAAAAGATTTAATCAATATCACTCCAAAAATCTTTTTTTTTAGATGTTAATTTGCAGAATAAACTTACTGCCTGTTGAACTGGTGCTTTGAACAAGTCCGCTGTCCACCCTCTCTTGTAGTTGGTTTCTGAAAAGATAACGTTCATACGATAGATATAGCATCTATACTTTTCATATATCAATATTTAATACAAATCTTAAAGTTATATTATGATATAAAAGAAACAATATTTTCAATGTTTATCTTTCTAAATATCATGACAAACTAGTGTGATTTCTACTTACATTCTTCGCACAAATCACAGCCATTATTAAGCTGTGAATTTATGCAGTAATTTCCCTTGGCACGTCGTCGGTCCATTTCATTCGCGACAACTGGACTGCAAGCTATTGCACCTTCCTCGGGTGCAACCAAAACCAGGCTCTCTAAATTTTTAACTCTGCTTAGAGCGACATATGTCATGCCAGGGCTAAAGACATCTTTATCAATGTCAAGGACAGCTTGGTCAGGTGTAACACCTTGACTTTTATAAATACTTGCTGCCCATGCCAGCGTTTATGGAAATTGTGTACGAACCAGGACAGCCTTACGCTTGACATAGAATTCAGCAGTAATATGCTCTATTGCAACTGCATTTGTGTTGGACTCACTATTACTTATATTTCTTACATTTGAGTCAAACAATCTGACAAAAAAATTCTGAGGCATGCACCCATCAGTTGGAATTTTCGGACATACATCGGCCTTCCATATACAGCCTGTAACTATTCCTCTAGCACCATTCACGAGACCCTCAGATGTATTTATGTTACTCCTGAGAATTACAACTGAACCTACACAAAGGTTTAGTTCCTTTGTGAGGCCAGCACACTGTCTGTCATCATCTGGTATGTACTCAGGTGGAACTGAAATTCCCTTTAACAATGCTTTCCCATTTGTAACCTCCACAAAAGCATGCTTATCTAATGTGATATATGTTACACAGACATGTGAAAGGTCTGTAACATATGTAGATTGTAGAAGTCGCAACCTTTTAGTATTGGGAAAAGACGAAGCGCATTTTAAAATGTGTCATCATCTGAAAAGCCATGTGATAAACGCTTTTTTAACAGATTAATGTCATATTTTAATGGAATATTTAGTACTCGGTAGAGTTTGCTGACAAACATCAACACCTTTTTAATTAAATCTCTGATAAAGCTGTCCTTCACCCTCAAATACTGACCTATGAGAATACCAGCTAACAAACGGAGTACTTTATTTTTTTGGTCATTGGTACCAGTTTGTACGTCACTCAAATTCTGCATAAACACGATCATTTGTTTTTGTCTCGTGTTCTGCACAAGCTCAACCAGTGTGCAAAGATCTTTCCACAAATGTGTTTTTACAGAGGCCCCTGAGAACACAAAGTGACCTGGTGACACAGGAAGAAATTGATAGAAGTCGTCAAGTGCAATGACATTCAAATCTCCATAGAAACAATCATCATCAACGAATTTTATGTCATTTAAACGCCGATGAATGTGAATGAACGTTTCGTAAGACACCATACTTATTTGTTGGTGCAGTAACGACAATAGCTTGGGAGTCTTTTGTCAAAATATCAAGATATGATCGCGTGATAAACTCATGTAACAAATGTATTAAGTGCGACTTTCCAGTTCCACCAGGACCACTTATAAATAGACGTATAAGTTCCGGTTTGTCATTTGTTTCACCATGTTTGTAAATATCTAGTTGTTTAAAGTACTTTTAAACAATTTGAAAGGTCTGTAACTGCTCAACATTAAGGTCATGAATGAGACTTTTATACTGCAGATGAGTAAGCCTGGAGAAAGTAATATGGTTCAGTTCCTTGTCATCCTCCCCACCAGAAGCTTCAGTATCAAATGCAAAGTTGTGTTCTTTGTCACTTAAATCTTTCTGAAGGATATCATCTTGGAAGTCAAAGAAATTGATGTTGTCGGGTCTTCTTTAATAAGATTTTCGGCATCGGGAATGTCATTATCATAGGCTTCAGTGTTGGGAGCAACAACGGGAGCTATGTAATTGCGAAGTACACTATCATCCAGAGCTTGAATTTGATTAATTTCTCTTTCAATTTCTTCAGCATGTTTAGTTTAAAGTTATTAATTTTACATCGATTGTAACGAAAGCTCTATGAACTTATTTTTATCACTCTCGATGTCTTCCTGTTTACATGTTTGGTTTTGTTTCTCATATATATGGCAGGTATAGGTGTGTTTATGTCGCTGAAGTTCTTCCACTCTTTTTCTCATGAATGTGTCATCCTGAGAGATGTCAGTTGAGATGTACTTGTCAATTTAAACTAGGGCATCAACCCTACTCTGTTCTGTATCAAGATTTGGAGCATCTTGTAGATGACTAACCCTTCTGCAAAAGTGTCTGGCAGTTGTGATTGGATTGGCTATCATGATTGCAGTCTTGCCTTTTTAAATTGGCGACATCATGAGGCAAATGTGGCTGTCCTGTTTGTTGCAGCAGTACAGACATCAGGTCATTTGCAGAGAGTGTACGAAAGAATATCATTAGACTTCTAGCTTTGATTAATGCTAACAAATCTAACTTTGCAGCATTCCAATAAGCAAAAGAAAGTGCCTCTTACACCTTTCATTAAGCCAAAGAAGTGCTCTGGGTAATCAGGATTGTCCTGAAAATTCTCTTTAACGTTGTCCGCAGTAAGATCTCTGGGTCTTTTTTTTTAGCTGCGAATGTTGATGACTTCAGAAAACTTCTCTTTTCAGTGAGATTAGTAGTAAAAACAAATACGGGAAATTAGACTGCCAACGATTATCACAGGACAGTAGCCGTGGTTGGAAATATTGCAAAACAGTCAATCGCAACTTTCTCGGCGTTCGTAGGCCATTTTTACCGTCACGAAATAAGGATGGAAATGCCATTTCTTCCAGATAAGAGTCAGAAAACATGTTTAACGGACTATTTGTGTTGCGCTGGATAGTATGTACTGTAATGTGGCGGTCGTCAATACATTTGCTGTAATCTATCTTTGGTAAAACAGGATCTTTTTGTATAACAGAGCATTCTGGCTGACAACCGTCAGTGGTACCAGTGTGTACGTTACTCAATTCCTTTGCATCAGAAGTAATGCTGATCACTGGAGGTAAACATTATTTTGTAGAAAACGTAGGAATGGTGATCTTAGAGTAGATAATATTGTGGGACTTAGCCAAGTAAGAGCTGTCAGTATTTTATCTGTATCTACTATGAACTTTTTTGGGATGGTACCTTCCTTTTGACTATCAATTTTCACAAATACCAAACCATGCTATGAAAACTAGTCTGCCTGCTCCTGTACATCATACGGAAAGTTTATACCCTGACCATTCAGAGCTGTTTGCCCATGTGGAATAATTTCATATTTACATGTGCTAGAGAAATCATTTTTTGTTCAGCCAAATTCAGGTTTTGTAACTCTTCTGGAATTTTTGAAACTTGTAGCTGATTTAAAATGCACAAAGTGGGTAGTTTATTTTGTTTGAAAGAGGTATAGCACCTTCACAAAAAAGAATACTAGCTTGCTCAAGATTCAGTAAGTCTTTGCAACAAAGGTATCCACTGTTCCTACATTTCATAACGTTTAATACTAGATGAGTAGTACAATTTCTGACATGACTGACATATGTAGCATAGACCTTCTTGTATGGCAGTGAGAAATTTAGCACCTGGCTTATCACTGCTAATTTTGGCATCCGATTTTAGTTTACGACCTCTATTGGTACTATATTGGTACTGATTCAGTAGGGATAGAACAACTACTACCGACAATTTCTTCTGAGACTGGATCGTTGAAAATGGAATACTCATCTGTGTTTTGGAGACACACTTTTCTCTTTTTTTTTGAAGGCAGAGGAGATGCCAAATGTGTCCGACTGACCATTTATTGCGAGCATAGGAGGTTCACAAAAGCAATTACAGGCAAAATGTATTGGCCTCACCAACATGTAATGTGAATCTGTGTTAAGCAAGGTAATGTATGGACTTGCAGAAGTGACAGTTGGTGCAACATTAAACCTTGTAAGAAATCTTTGCCAGGACATGGTTTGACCGAAAAGTACATAAATTGGAGTTTTCAGCCAAGTTGCACTTGCTTCGATTTCAGTGTCAGTGGCCCAAGACAACAATGATGCGTCAGTATGAAACATATTTGACATGTACTGCTGAACTGACTGTCTTCTAGGATTTAGCTGAAAATCAGGAAAAAACATATTTAAATGTTTTAACATAAAAGAAAAAAAAACGGGCCTTATAGGAATATGGAAGTCTTCCACACCACAGAAGTGTAAACTGAGACGGGGGAAATAACAATTTCCATTCCCAAAACGTCATCAAAGGCAGTACATGCGCATGTAAAATCCATTAATAACAGTTTACAAGGAGGCAAAATAGTTTTTGGAATATGGAAATACTTTGCAGCTTCAACAGGAGAGCAGTGGCATATTTGTGCAGAAACATTGCCATTGGATGGGGGAATACGTGCACTTCCGGACATTTTTTAAAAAGATGAATTAACATCGTTAGGTGTCGCATTTCCAGTGTCAGAATATGTCAGAATTGACGTATTGGAACAGGCATCCAGTGCAAGATTATCATTGGTTCCAATGACTGTATCATTTGCAAATGTATCATATGCATATCAACAAGGTGGTGCACCAAATTTTGCATAATTATTACCATCCAAAGCACTGGTGGTAGCAGAATGCATTGTCACATTTGTGCAATCATACTCACTGAAAGTATTTTGCTCAGTCAGAATTGGGCGTGTCAGAATGTGTTGCATCATTTACATACTTATGCGTTACAGTCTGTGTGTAATCATGATCATGCAAATCAATGTCATGGGAAGGATGCTTCTCGAAATGAATTAATCAGTTGCTGAAACCAAAGGTTTTCAATAAAGACACAGCATGGAGACCATCATAAAGATTGTTATACATATTTCAATGTCAGTGGCCCAAGACAACAATGATGCGTCACTACGAAACATATTTAACATGTACTGCTGAACTGACTGTCTTCTAGGATTTAGACAACAATATAACGGGTATGTGTCTTCAATGATCTTCCCTTACCACTTCTTTTCTTGTGTTCCTTACAAACAGATAAATGCCATGAAACAGCCCAGCAGTCGTGTACACAAAATGTCTAAGCGTTAGAATTCTAATGTTTATTTCTGCAATCAGTTTATTTAGATCAGCTTGCTTAGACTGAATATTTTTAGATGAAACAGTAGATTTTAAAAGTATTTTTGACTTTACATAGTCAACATGAATTGCTTGGAGATTCGCCGTGGGAATTGTGACAAAGCCCACAAGTGCAGACGGAAGTATTGTCTTTACTGCTGAACGAAAATATAGCAGTTTATGTATAACATCATCTGCTGTAATTGATGACAGTTGGATTTCAATGTTATGTGTTCTTGACCAAATATCGTTAATTCCTGCAGCATGTTTGTTTTGGACCGGAAAGTAATTAGATGTAATAGAACTGCATGTTTTTGACGTCAGTGTTGCAGTAGTTGCACCTCTTTCAATATTTAGGATGGATGTGGGCCACATAGTCTGTAAGTAAATTGTTCGTAAGGTTTTGGGGTTCGCTTCGCGAAGCTTAGGTAAATATGAGTTGTGTATTGTTCAGGGCTTTGCTTATCGCGAAGCTCAAAAGCAAACGAACTTCGCTTGTTTATAAATAGTTTCACAAATTAGGTTAATCTTTAACGCGGCGACATATTCTCGTAAATTGTTTCGCGAAAGATATCTTTATATGATTTCTTCTGTACTTTCCGGGGCTTCGCTTCGCGCGAAGCTCAATAATATACAAGTTTTACGAATTGGTTTAAATTTTACCGGACATGCAGAACGCGGTAACAATATGTCGTAAAAGTTGAATGATTTGAGTGTTCAATATGCGAATAATGCGAATCTTTTAGCAATGCTCGAGGCTTCGATGCTCAGATATAAACGAGCTTCGCTCGTTTGACGGGCTTCGCTCGTTTTTATTGTTTACACGACTAGTGAAGCCCCGAAATAAAACGAAAACGTTTATATTATCCCTAAGCTTCGCGCAGCGAAACCCCAAATTATTCGTCTTTACGACATTGTGTCGACCGCGTTCTTCATGTCCGGAGTTTACCTCGTCCGGCCTGCTTCAGATTTTTCAGTAAGCCGTATGTCCCCGTATGGTACGCGGAGTCAGACTTGCATCAATGAGCTTATTTTCAAGTTAATTAAATGTAAATTTCTTACGTTTTACTTGTGAGAACCAGCATGTGACGTCAAGACTTGAGCAGGGGTAACTGGTGCATCAAAACTGATGTTAACATCTGACGTTAAACATGCGATATTGTAAACATGACGTGCATGAATATGTCTAAATTGCTTTGGTCTACAATGTTTACAACTAAAAGTTAGACAAATGCATGATACGGTCTGGCAATCGGGAAGAGGGTGTGTTTTTTTTCAGATACATCTTTGACAGTTTACTTAACTAATGTATTCTAAAATGAAATAAAAAGTCCATGTGATTCGTCGCGTTCGTCAATTTCGTAGTTGACATTTTCAAGAGAACTACAAAAAGTAACATGTTACAAGTGCATTCGTGCATATTTATTTATCTAGAGATCTAAAAAGAAAATGTGTCAGAATCATACTGATAATAATGCTGGACAGTTATTCAGTGCTAAAATGTGTCTAGTAGTATAAATTAAACATGTCAGAGTAGCAAACACTATATAAACTAGCAATGCGTGTTCGCATTGTAAGTTTCGCACGAAGCGAGACCCCGAACATTAAACAAATTATATATCACATACTGCCATAAGCTTCGCGAAGCGGAGCCCCAAATCCCTTACAAATTCATATTTTATAACATATTACAGTGTGGTAGACATGGTGAAATGGTGCTGTAAATGCCAAAATAATGCCGAACGCAGCGAGGTATATAACAACAATTTAACAAGATGTGTATATCTCACAAAAGGCTTATTGTTTACGCATATTTGTAGTATCCATCATCCAAACACACACAAGATGATTGCGAGTTCAAACGAGCGTCTGGTCTCTATTGCACTAAAATGGTTGACAGGAATATTTTAAATACCGCGTCATAATTTATAAAGCAACTGTCGTGACCCTATGGATAATCGCTGAACTTGAAATCCGGTGAACCCGGGCTCAAGCCTCACCATCGCCACTGAGTTTCGTCTTTGTGTTCTTCAGCAAGACACTTTTTCATTAGACTCGTCCGTCGGTTGGGGACGTAAAATGGGAGATTGTGTATATCGGAGTTCATTCTCAAAGCACGTTAATTTTAAGAATTATATATAAGAATATATTCGTTATAGTATGCCAGGTTCCAGATGTGTGATCTCCTCTCTCGGGTGCTTTTTTTACATACGGACGTTTATAGATGCACCCTAGACGTCTCACTGCGTTTCACCAAAAACCGTTCGGACAATTTCAGACCGAACACCCAACTCGTTTAAAAGCAAATATCTCCAACAAATCACAACAAAACTCTAAATAAACACTCCTACCTCATCAATAAATAATTAATCTTCAACGTAATATCACATTTATTGCAAATTTAGAGATATTAACATAAATAAACATCTAGATTTAACAATATATGCACATGTGTCAACCTTGTCGCGTGTAAATAGCTTGTATGACGTCACTGCGACCTATCTTCTCTTACCACGGTCGAGAACGCGGTACGCGATAATGTATGTAGTATTGTTATGTTGTTATGTATAATTTTTTCGGGCTTGGGGAGGTGGGGTATGGTGGTCATTGGTCATTAAAAATAATATTCGACTCCTCCCCCACCCACTCCTAAACACCGGCCCTATACTATTTTTTTACTTTATATTAGATAATTATTATTCGATCTATTAGGACTAGGGCTATCGCAAACACATGTAGCTGTATCAGTGTTGGGATCTAAACAAAAAATGAATAATAATAGCAATAATAAACAAGAGGCCGCTCTACTGGTTAACATGGCTCTTGTAACATCAATGAAGCGAGTGACTGCCATTTATGTTTTTTTGAAAGTTTCGGGCTTAAAACAGCTTTTTGACTAAATCAATGGCCATAACTAAAGAATCTGGTAAAGATAGATAAATATCAGATGAAAAATGAAGGCCCCACCGTATTAACGAGGCAAAATATAGCATTTATATCTAAATCAAGAGCCATAACTCCTCTGTTACTGGTCCAACATAGAGCTAAAAAAAATAAAAAAATAAATAAAAAAATAATAATAAAAAAAAATAATAATATAAAAAAGAGTCATAAAATCTGGTAAAGTTTGGCAAAGATCAGATGCAAAATGAAGGCCCTATCGTAAGATGAGGCAAATTATCGCATTTTTAACAAAATCTAGAACCATAACTCCGCTGTTACTTGTCCGATCTGGCTGGTTTTCGAACTTGACCGAGCTTTTATTGACATTAACAATCTGATAAAGTTTGGTAAATATCGGATGAAAAATGAAGCCTCTATGGTCATCTTAACTTGGCAAAATATAGCATTTTGAACTAAATCGAGGGCCATTACTCCGCTGTTACTGGTTCGATATGAATGATTTTCGACCTTGTCCGAGCTTTCATCGATATTAACAATCTGATAAAGGTTGGTAAAGATCGGATGAACAATGAAGCCCCTATCGTCTTAACGCGGCAAAATATAGCATTTTTAACTAAATCAAGGGCCATAACTCCGCTGTTACTAGTCCGATTTGGCTGGTTTTCACACTCATTCGAGCTTTCATTGATATTAACAATGTGATAAAGTTTGGTAAAGATATGATGTAAAATGATGGCTATATCGTCTTAACGAGGCAAACTATAGCATGTTTATCTAAATCAAGGGCCATAACTCCGCCGTTACTGGTCTGATATGGCTGGTTTTCAAACTTGTTCGAGCTTTCAACGACATTAACAATCTGCTAAAGTTTGGGTAAAGATCGGATGAACAATGAAGCCCCTATCGTCTTAACGAGGCAAGATATAGCATTTTGAACTAAGTCAAGAGCCATAACTCCGCTGCTACTAGTCCGATATGGCTGGTTTTCGAACTTGTCCGAGCCGTCATTAATATTAACAATGTGGTAAAGTTTGGTAAAGATAGAATGAAAAATGAAGGCCCTATCGTCTCAACGAGGCAAAATATAGCAATATAGCATGTTTAACTAAATCAAGGGCCATAACTCCGCTGTTACTGGTCCGATCAGGCTGGTTTTCGAACTTGTCCGAGCTTTCACTGTCCCTCACCCCCAGAGAAGAAGAAATAGTGTTGTAGTATGTATAAATAAAAGGCTGGAAACTTTTTTTTATCTCTTTAATGGTCCACCCGCTGGAAACCTTTTTTTACCTCTTTAATGGTCTGTGCGTAAATGTCACTCAGCGATTGACTTGGAAATCCATCAGCAATTACAAAAAAATCCCAGACAAGAAGGAGGTCTGAACTGAAAAGACAATATTTAAGAATCCGTCACGCGACACTCACGCGACATTTACGAAGTGCATTAACCTGCTTCGCTTTTACGCATGATATAAATACAGCTATACTTTTACGAAAAATGTTTTGTACATAAACTATAATTTTTCATAAAAGCTGAATGTTAAATAAATATCTTACAAGACTTTCATATGAATATTCTTTTATTTCGTTACAATATATAAATATCCCCTTGACCTGTAAATGTAAACAAACTACGAAAACAACGGGAAATTTAAATTAGATTCAATGCACTACGTAGCTGTCGCGTGAGTGTCGCGTGACGGATTCGCAAATATTGTCTTTTCTGTGCAGAGCTCCTTCTTGTCTGGGATTGTTTTGTAATTGTTGATGGATTTCCAAGTCAGTAGAGCATATTTTGGTAAACCAATGTTGCAGAAACGAAGAAAAATGTATACCTGATCCAATAGCTGAGCTACGCACGGACCATTAAAGAGGTAAAACAAGAATTCGAAAAAAAATCGCGTTTTTTTAAATGTTATATATTTTTTGTTTAGTTCCCAACACGGCTACAGCTACCTGTGTGGTAATGTGATATTCCAACTTCGTAAGATCCTTGGTCATAATCACTTTCATACAATCTTTATTAAACTGGTTAACAAATTTATCAAAAGAGGTTATAACGCAACGCAACGCACTGCATGTTTAGTGGTTGACCCATTTACAGTTTGCCACTATTCTTTCTTTCCTCTGGTTGTGCGAAGACGGGACAGATTGTGGACCCTATGATGACGTCTACCTAAATCCTTATAGGACGGTTGCTTTTGATGTTTGTCATTAATCTCGTACCCTTAACGGTTTGTTCTCTTTTCTGTCTTCTGCCAAGTTACTGAGTACTTACTTTGTGGCTTTCTAGGCTTTTTATATATTATAAATACTTGATCATTTATGTGTTTACTTATATTGCCTATTAATGCTGCCTTGTTTGTTTGAGAATCAGATTATAACCTGACGGGGATTTCTTTATTTACAGTCCAGTTTATTAGGATGGAAATCGAGTAAGAGTGAAGTTTGGTGCACCCTAGAACCTGGTTTAAACCCCAGCAGTCTTTTTTTGCCACTGAACGTTTCTAGGCGTTAGCTTTAAAAAAAGAAGCCCACAAAAAACACACGATTGTTTACATAACATTACTCAATGTAAAGTAAATTAACACTGCTAGATTTATATACTAATATTAGTTTCCATTTAGAAAAAATACATTTCTACTATTGCAAACGGAAAAGCTTTTATTAGACATGACGGTATTACTTTGCCGTGCATTATTGCAAAAAGAAACAAGACCAAAAACATTACAATATGCCTATACAATTTGAAAATAAATTTCTGATTAAAGTTTAAAACAACAGCGATTTACGTTCACACTTGTAAAATTCTTCCACGTACACATTCCGCCCCAGTGTTTACCGGATGCATTATTCAGATTTAGTCACGTGATCAATTACACAGCCGTTTGAAAGGTAAACAATACATACATGCAGTTTTAAACTAACGTATTACTTAGAAAAAAACAATATTTGGATCAAACTTTTAGTGTGAAATGGATAAAATATGATTATTCTTCGCTTTAGGTAAGTTGTACACTTATAAAGTTCATTTTATCAGTTTAAATTGACTGTTTATGTCTAGCGCAGAGAATCTCTGCGGAAGGTCCACACATAAAAAAGGCAAACGTGTATGAACGTCGGAGGATGGCACATATAAAATCAAAGTGCTGAAGGCACTGATGGGCGGTGCTTTTGTAAGTGTTGGAATGGATTGGAAATGGAAGTGCTGTAAATATAACTTCCATGATTTGTTTTTTACATTCAGTGATGTTTCAGATTATTGATATACCTTACCAATTTCGTATTTCATGTCCATTTTATCATTTTTTGTTCATGTTCATTAAAGGTCTTCATCATGATCCCTGCATTGTTTCAGGTGCCATCTCGCTCCCATCAAAAGAGCAGTGGCAGAAAAACAATAAACGTGGCTCTAGCGTAAATGGAGTTTCTACGATAGAATTTGCAGCAACTCTGCAGTTTAGGTCGAAAAGGTTCTAGGCCCATTTTCCATATTTTATCTCGATGTACATGGAGGATAATCCTGGCATGTTCATGCCTGTTAGGCGCCATATAACCTTGCATGTGTTGGTGCGCCTTAAAACCCAATTCAATTCAATTCGTATTTAAACATATTTTAGCTAACTCATTTGGTCCGAATTAGCTTCCGTAGATTGTTTTCTAACCAAGCTCTTTAGCGAGAACTGACTGTTCTATTTTTAGTAACATGATACATAGACCGTCTGCTTGTAGCACGATTTTAACTCCATTTATAACTTTTTAAACAGATGATAAAAAGTGAAATCTTGATAAAATAGGTATGTATGACCTAAATAAATAATAAATTGCCTTTATTCTGAACATTGTTTCTTATAGGGCATCAAATGATTAAGCGGCCTTTTGTTTACAAACACCGACTGATCGTCTGTCAAATGCGTCATAATCAAAATCTCGGAGAAGCGCGTATTAATACATAAACAATCTAAGGATTTACTTAGGAGAATATTTGTTAATTAAACAGTAAGCGAACACACAAGGACAATATTTGTAAATTACACAGTAAGCGAACACACATCATCATTTTCTGTCAGTGATCACATAATATCGAATTTATTAAAGGCATGCATGAGAGACTACTTCTTCTAACGTAGTGTTGCATAATGTTGCATTGTGCTGTTAGGTTTGTCACATTCCTAGGATTCCATTGAAAAAAACCATTATACCTCTGACGGTGCTCAAGCACCGCCAAAAATCGTCTTGCCGTTCGTAGACGAGTATTTATGCACTAAGAATTGTCTAACATTTTTTCAAGCAGCTGGGCTGCAATTTCTTGTTTAAATCATTTACTCACAACAACCATAACAAATACTGAACTACAAATACATAAGATAAACTCTTTTTCGGACCCAGTGTAAAAATTCCCGACGATCACTAACTATAGTTTAACTATGGTCGTTGATCTGCGCAAGTAATGCGAACTTACTCTATTTAAGCCATGGTTTCTATAAATGGATAAACGCGGCATAGTGCAAAACCTGGAATGTGTTTACTTTATCATATAGATATGTCAATCAAAAATTAACAAATACAACTAGAATAAATACAGGCACATGAAGAAATATATAATATATAGAGTATAGTCTCAGCGAGTTGGTTACGAGTTGACTTTTATACAACACCGAGATGGGTGTAGCTAATCGAGGTTTAAAATAAGGTCATACCGAGTTTTTTAGACTATATATTTAGCGTCAAAATGATTTCTCGAAACCTACCTACCAGGCAGAAAGAAAAAACGAAGAGTAGAAATAAAACACAACAACAGCTGTATTTTTCATCATTCTTTGGAGGTTTTTCAACTGAAACCATATTCAAACAACAAAACAAGTTATAATGATATTAATGTAGTAAGACTTTGTTTATTCCGATTAGGAATTGATGTAGTTGATCAAGTTGTTCATTACCCTAGTCATTTTATAACTCGTTTTGCGTTGTCGTCGATGCGGATGGTTTTCATATGAATGTCAAAACTGTTATATTTTGGCCTAGGCATTCAAAAACTTACCAGCCCAATGACGCTAAACATAGAAAAGAAATTTGGTATGGCCTAACCTAGGATCTGAGGTTCTATTTTTTTTGTATAATGGTGTACTTAGTGACCTTGTCCGGGCGTGCTGTCCGTACTCTAACTTCCATAAATTTATCGGACGTTAGAATATGTTAAAGCTCTGCTCCTTTGTCTGCACTGAATTAAACGATTTAATTATATGCATTCATCAAAGACAATTTCACGCGCTTATAAACCTATCTATTTACATACACCCCATCTGAGTCCTACAACATTACAATGCTATGATAATGTGCACTGTCTTTGTTAGTTTGCGTATGTGTCTGTACCTATGTCAGTGTGTGTGTATGTGAGCGTGCGCGTGTACACGTGTGTGCGCGTGTGATAGTGTGCGTGTGACAGTCTGTGTGTGTGTGTGTGTTTGCGAGCGAGTGTCTGTCTGTTTGTCGGTTGATCAGTCGGTCCATCCGTCCGTCCGTCCGTCCGTCGGTCGGTGTCGGTCGGTCGGTCGGTCAGTCGGTTGTCGATCGATCCGTCCGTCAGTAAAACTTTAGTATATAAATTCAATATTAAACGGGAACTCTATGATACATACCAATCTGGAACGGGTAGCTTATACAGTTCAATTTGAACAATAATTGTTATGTCATTGTAATCCTGGCATCAAGTGTTGGATGCTCATTTTCGCATCTCCGTGGCCGAATGGTTAACGACGTTGCGTTGTAAACATTCGCCTCTCACCGCTGCGGGTTCGAATCCCACTGGGAGTTCGACTTGTAAGTGAGGAAGTGTCGATTCTTACGGATGGCGGGAGGCGTACAGTACTGGTTCTGTTCAGGAAAAGTGGGTGGTCTGCTTCCACAACAAAATAAAATCGACCGTCATATATAACCTTACATGTGTTAAAAACGACGTAAAATGCCATACAAACAAACAAAAAAATCATTTTTGAACATTAATATTTTTTGATAATTGTTAATATACTTTTTTAAAATATGCAATTAATTTTATAATTCATATTAATTTAATACAGAATAAATAAGCTTTGTTTCAGCAATGCATTCTGCTAAAATCACTATTTTGCTTAAAGTTAGAAGTCAAATTACCCCCACCCCCTTTTGACACATTTTTTATGCATTAAGGTTAGTAAATATATTTTTACATTATATGTATAAAATTGTAAGAATCAGTAATTCACAGCTTTTCTACGATGATTTAATTATTATATTGTGAATTAAGGATTGTCTTCATAGATTATTAATGAAAGTATGTACTATGCAATGTTCATGCCTGTGCTTGCATATATAACTTCAGCAAGCCTGAGAATAATTGCAACATCACTATTATTTTAATATTCTGATGTAGGCATTTAATGTACAAAAAACACAAACAGTCCAAAGGATTCCAGACAAGGTAAATGCGAGTGTTTTCGCTTTTTATACGTCCATTTTTAGGTGTATGCGTTATTCAATACTTATTATGATTAATTCATTTTGAATATGCATTACACATAAAGACACGAAGCAATAGTTAACACATGCAAACGTAAAATCCAATTTCATGTCTATTTTAATGCATTTTAAGTGCAATTTATGTCTATTTTTACGATGTTAAATCCAGTGTGAATTACCCCACCAGCATAAATCATAATAAAAAAGTATGCTTATGAAATTGAAAACTATGATATGCATTTGCGCGAAAAACATCGAAGAAGAAGCTTAAGGGTAATACATAGACTACTGTACTCACTACTAACCATGTCAACTATTTGTTAAAATTAGTACAGTTGTTAAACTTCTAAACATATTCTTGGCATTTTATTCTAGTCATAACCTATTTTCGTGCATGCAAAAATATTGCAAACTGAATGACAGTTACCTAAAAAAGATCGATAGTTTATTGCCATTGACGGGGGTAGTTGCGATAATGATAAAGACTATCATACAGGGGTTTGTGTATTGCCTTAAACTGTCCCTCACTGATCTCAATATTTGTATTTACTTAGCTTTTGTTTCTGACAAAACGTAAAGATTATCTTTTGTGGGTGAAGTTACTGAAGATGCACTTTAAAGAAACAGAATTGAATGAACTGGATGTTGTTCAACGGATTATCAACACATGATAGGTTATTAAGACCCGCCCCAGAAAGAGAGAGAGAGAGAAAGGGGATCTATACATAGGAATCCGGGAACCTGTCATAATCTTAATGACAAATAGATTTAATACTATAGTTCTTTAACTTGAAGGATAGACTCGGATACATAGGACCGCCCAGATAACGACCCATCGAGGCTACATTTGTCCTCACGAGGGAAAGTGTCTTGCCAAATAACACACCGACGAAACACAGTAGCGCCGTCGAGGCTTGAACCGGGGTTTTCCGGATTTCAAGTTTACCGTGTTATTCACTGCGTCGCAGGCCGTATGCGCTCAAGGAGGGTGACTGCGTTGAAATGCATACATCTAAAATGCTAAAACTTTACATTATTTCAATGATACGGTTATATCCAAAAGGATTGGGTTCACAACAGTCATTCTTTTCCAGTAAGTTTGTGTATGTGAGCGTTGTTCTAAGGAATATACTCCCTCCGCCAATGTACCAAGAGAATAAACTTTCAATGGCACGGTAGTCTGTCTGGACTGTATGTATCCAACCCATTGCTATGTTTGGATTGGTAATATCAATTAATGGCAGTCCTTACGATAATAAAAGACAATTAGTAATACTCATATCACGTTTAAATAATAGTATTACTTAAAATTATATATAATAAGCATAAAATATAAAATTAAAGTTATTTAAAATAACAACAACAAAAAGGAAAAATTAAAATAAAAAGAAACAACAAAAAAACGCTTACACATAAGGATGGGTATCCAGGACACATTTGAATACTCAGAAAACTATGTCTGACATACCGGTTCTGCTACACTAATATGGTGTTCTTGATAGTATTTGATAGCGAATTAAGTTGTACTTTTGTAAAACAAACAACTTAAAATGATAGATATAAGCTATTTAAACCATGGAAAGGTAGGTAGGTGCATGAACTTCCGTCCTTACCTTTTTTGATCGTATATTAGATTTGTTTTCTCTTTGTGTGCAACAGCCTTGATTATTCAGTAAAATTATGGATACATTCTAAGGTGTTTCTAATTAAGTGTTGTAATATATATTGACTTTATTGTTAAAGATTTCCTTTCGATGGGATATAATTCTATGTACACTGTCTTGTTAAGATGGTTTATTAGCGAGATTGTGTACACATAACATCAATTTAAGTTAACCTATAGGCCGTATTGCCTACTGACCGTTCCAAGTCGCTTACCTTGTATTAACTATTCTTTATGTTTGTATATTGTCCCATTCATTAACTATTTAATTTGATTTTTTTATTATGCCCCGCCACGAAAGTGGTGCGGGAATACAGTGTTACCCTTTTCCGTCCGGACTTACGTAACATCCGTACGTCATGTCCGTACGTCCGTACGTCCGTACATCCGTACGTCTCGTTTTTACAATCAAGTATTTTATTAAGTCAATTTCTCAGATAACAAAAGCCGTACAGTTTTCAAACTTCATACACACTTACGGCAGCAATATGTTCCTACCTTGAATAAATGACCTTGACCCACTTTTTACTCTTAAGATAACTCTTAATATAACAGGAAACAGCTACCCTGTTGGCACTGCTATCATGGATTTTTTCTTTCTCTACAATGTACTCCATAACATGGTACCAATAAGAATTTGCCACCTGAGATGGTAGCGAAAAATTGTCTGGCTCATGGTCTATATGAAGTATGCAATAATCACAGACATACTCTATAAATACATTATACCATTGTGCTGAAAGTACACACAATAATAATTGTTGCAACCACCACTAACCACAAGAACTCATTAAATCGTTTATACGTTGGTAAACACATCAATATTGTCGTAGGAACAAGTATTCCTCCCATCATATACTCTTGGACGACATATACCTTGTCAACAAATGTAAAATATGTCCTATATAAATGGGAACGTGATTTTAGCAATCTTTTTAATTCTAGTATTGTGATAGTCGCTGAAATTGATACGTTCTCCCCGTCTGTCAACGGCCATACCCATATTGCATTGGAAAATCATATTTCGTTGTTAGAAGTCAAAAAAGCTATTGACGATGCTAAAAGGGGTAAAGCTTTTGGTGTTGATTTAATACACGTCAGTATTGTTTCCGCAAGTATTAATCAATATTTGCTTCGATACTGTTGTAGTTCCCAGCCTATGGGGGAAAGTATTATTAGTCCTATCACAACGACAACTACCGCTGATCCAAGAGACCCTCTATCATACAGAGGCATTGCGCTCGAATCATCAATGTATAAATTATATAGTTCCAGTTTGAGTACTAAACTAACCGTATGATCGGACTTAAATGACAAAATTACTGATGAGCAAAACGGTTTCAGAAAAAAAAGTAGATTATTTATCCTCTTTAACGAATATTATAGATACTAGAAAAAAGGTTAAAGTTATCAACATTCTGTGCATTTATTGACTTTCAAAAAGCATTTGATTTCATAAATAGGGATAAACTATGGAAACGTCTACAAGATATTGGTGTTTCATATAAAATGTTGACAGTGTCTGTGTGTGTAAATTTTTTCTACTAACTGGTTTAATGTCAATTCTTTGGACTGCGGCAGGGGTGTTCACTGTCGCCAATTCTCTTTAATTTGTTTATTAATGATTTGATTTTAAGAATTAAAGCGCTTGGTAGAGGTATAGAGCTTGACAGTGAACGTGTCTGTATATTGTATATGCTAATGATATTGTTTTAGTTGCCAATAATGAAGAGGACTTACAGTGTATGCTACACGAGCTTAGTGAATTATGTAACATAACTGATATGTCTGTCAATAACAAGAAAAGTGACGTTGTTCATTTTTAGACCAAAACGGCCTTTTGCTTTAAATGTGGAAATGATATCATTGATGTTGTTGATCGATATGTTTTTTCTTAGTGAAGGTCACCGGCACCTTGACCTTTAAATGAATAAGGATAAGGGTCATGTACTGGTCATGAGCAACCATTCATCCTTTCAAGTTGGAGGACCTAGATCCATCAAGTTTGTAGTTGTTGATAGGACATCGTATTGATAGTGAAGGGCACCGCAACCTTGACCTCCGATCTAGTGACCGGAAAATAACAAGAGGTCAATGACCTTGAAACTCTACTGATTGATTTTGATTTCAGGAAGTAGTCGATACAAACTTGCTTTTTGAAAATCTATTTTTAGCCGTAGCGGCCATCTTGAATTTCCGGCCGACCTGAAATTTTGCTTGGATCAATTAGACATCAAGAGCAGCTTTCCTGTGAAGTCTCATGGAAATCCGTCAAATAGTTTCAGAGGAGTAGTCGCTACAAGTTTTCATTATATAATTCTATGTAAACAAAGATGGCCGCTGACAGCCATGTTTAACATGGAATCAAAATTATGTTCGACTCCTATAACCATCATGCCATGCTGATCATTTTAGAAAAAGTCCCATAGCAATATCTTTTATAGTTTTCAAGAAGTAGTCGCTACAAACTTATTTTTTAAAAATCTATTTTTAGCCATGGTGGCCATCTTGAATTTCCGGCCGACCTGAAATTTTGTTTAGATCATTTAGACATGAAGAGCAACATTCATGTGAAGTTTCATGAAAAGCCATCAAGTAGTTTCAGAGGAGTAGTCGCTACAAGTTTTCATGATATAACTCTATGTAAACAAAGATGGCCACTGGCAGCCATGTTTAACGTCGAATCAAAATAATGTTCGACTCGAATAACCATCATGTCATGCTGATCATTTTAGAAAAAGTCACATATCAATATCACTTATAGTTTTCAAAAAGTAGTCGCTACAAACTTATGTTTTTTAAATCTATTTTTGACTGTGGCGGCCATGTTGAATATCTGGCCGATCTGAAATTTTGCTAGGATCAATTAGACATGAAGAGCAACATTCCTGTGAAGTTTCATGGAAATCCGTTAAGTAGTTTCAGAGGAGTAGTGGCTACAATTTTTCATTATATAACTCTATGTAAACAAAGATGGCTACAGACAGCTATGTTTAACATCGAATTAGAACGATTTTTGACAAGGACCAACATCATGTCATGCTGTATCATTTTTAGGAAAAGTCCCATATGAATATCACTTATAGTTTTCAAGAAGTAGTCGCTACAAACTTGTATTTTGAAAATCTTTTTTTAGCCATGGAGGCCATCTTGTATTTCCGGCCGACCTGAAATTTTGCTAGAATCAATTAGACATGAAGAGCAACATTCGTGTGAAGTTTCATGAAAATCCGTCAAGTATCAAGTACTTTCAGAGGAGTAGTCGCTACAAATAAAAGTTTACAGACAGACAGACACGCCGCACTACGGCATAAGCTCTGCTGATCTCTGATCAGTGGAGCTAAGAACAGGTTATCTACTGGTCATGACCAACCATCCTTTCAAGGTTGAGGACCGTAGGACCAACCGTTGTGTAGTTATTGATCGGACATCTTTAGATAGCGAATGTGACCGCGACCTTGAACTTTGATGTAGTGACCCCAAAATGAATAGGTGTCATCTAGTTGTAATGGTAAAGCGTTCTTCCAAGTTTGGGGGCCCTAGGTCCAACCATTCTGTAGTTATTGATCGGACATCGTTTCGATAGTTAATGTCAACACGACCTTGACCTTTTACCTAGTGACCCCAAAATCAATAAGGGCCATCGTCTGGTCATGAGCAACCATCCCTCTAAGTTTGGGTACCCTTCTGCCAACCATTCTGTAGTTATTGATCGGACACCGTTTGGATAGTCAATGTTAGCCCGGATGTGACCTTTGACCTGGTGACACCAAAATCAATAGGGGTCAAAATGAACATGGCGCTCCGACCACACTTTGTTGTGGGGAGCAATAATCTATTAATTGAAGGGCACTGGCTTAGTCGTTGCTGGGGTGATTTACGGAAGAATAACCGTGTGACAACCTGCTGTAAGGATGAGTATTACTACCAAGATATAACGGTCATGATTGAATAATCGGTAGGGAACTGAAGAAGTGAAGGGACACTACAAAATCTGAAATGAAGATTGCTGTGCATCCCTTTAAGTGGGGTGCATGAGATGTTGTAGATTTGGCGGAAAGTGACAAATGAGAATAGGTATTTTGTTGAAAAATATGTTTAATATACAAAAACAACATTACTGATGTGGAAAAAAACAATTGTATGTACAACTCAGTGTGTCAGGTCCCTGCCAAGACTTGAACTTGAATCTCTTTTCTCGAAAGAAAAGTGTGTTTCCTTACACTATAGAGATCGCCCAGACATCACAAAAAGAGTGTACAAAACTAAGCGAAATTAATAAAGATGTAGATCAAAAGAATGTCAAACTAAAACTAGAAATTGTTATTGGACAAAAACGTATGGCTCCCCAACTCGCCCGAACAGACATAATTGACGACTCTAGGTCCAACCGTTCTCATTGATCTGAGATCGTTTTGATATTCAATATCCCTGTGACTGTATCTACAACCTGTATCAGTAATATTTATTGGTCAACCATCCTTCCAAGTTTGAGGATCCTAGGTCCAACCATTCTCTAGTTATTGATTGGACATTGTTTTGTTATTGATCGGGGATCGTTTTGATATCAATAGGGGTCATGTTCTGGTCATGACCAACCATCCTTCCAAGTTTGAGGACCCTAGGTCCAACCATTCTCTAGTTATTGATCGGACATCGTTTTGATAGTCAATGTCATCGCTAGCTTGACCTTTGACCTAGTGAACATCGATTTGATAGTCAATGTCACCATATGTTGACCTTTACCTAGTGACACCAAAATCAATAGGGGTCATCTACTGGTCATGACCAACCATCCTTCCAAGTTTGAGGACCCTAGGTCTAACCATTGTGTAGTTATTGATCTGATATCGTTTTGATAGTCAATGTCACTGCGACCTTGACCTTAAACCTAGTGACCCTAAAATCAATAGGGGTCATCTACTGGTCATGACCAACCATCCTTTCAAGTTTGAGGACCCTAGGTCCAACCATTGTGTAGTTATTGATCGGATATAGTTTTGATAGTCAATGTCACCGCGACCTTGACCTTTGACCAAGTGACTCCAAAATCAATAGAGGTCATCTACTGGTCATTGATCATGACCAACCATCCTTTCAAGTCTGAAGACCCTAGGTCAAACCATTCTCTAGTTATTAATCGGAATCTTTTTGATAGTCAATGTCACCACGACCTTGACCTTTGACATAGTGACCCCAAAATCAATAGGGGTCATCTAATAGTCATGATCAACCATCCTTCTAAATTTGAGGACAATAGGTCCAACCATTCTCTAGTTATAGATCGGACATTGTTTGTGACACAGACAGACAGACAGCACAAAATCAATAAGGCTCCCCTCCACACTGTGTGTGGGGGAGCCATAACTATCACAGAAAGTTATTAATACTCTTGCAAAGCATAACCCATGACTTCATGTATATGCGCAGTTCCACTTCATACTGATGCTTCTCACAATGTTTGGGGTATGACAGAGGTCATAGTGACCTTATGTTGGTATGCGACTTACCGCTATCCCAAGATGTATCAACATACCAAGTTTGGTATTTCTAAGTGTTATTGTATTGAAAATATGGTCCGGACAAGCATTTTCTATGACAGAGGTCACAGGTCAAGGTCACAATTACCTTATTCTGGTACGCATCACATCACCATCCCAAGATGTATCTAAATACCAAGTTTGCTATCTCTAAGACTTAGTGTTATAGTATCGAAAATACGGTCTGGACAAGCATTTTCTATGACAGAGGTCACAGGTCAAGGTCACAGTGGCTAGTGATGTAACGATTGTCGCCGGCAATCGAATATCTATCGCTAAAAGCCAACCGATTCCGATTATCGATTTTTGATTTTATAATCGATTGTCGCCGATTACAAAAGGTACGAAAGTGCGAAACGGCTGGGTACGAAAGGCACTCAAACAAAATGGCTGAATCGGCAACCGAAAAAATTCTTGACGCCAACAATAACGCAATAGAAACAGCCGTTGAGCGTTCAATATATAGTTATCCAGGTGGAAGAACTAAGTCTTAAGTTTGGGATTTCTTTTGATTTTACAAAAATAAAGATGTGCCCGTTAGCAAACATACTCTTGACATGGAGAATGCAATTTGCAGAGTTTGCAGAAAGTCGTTCGCCAACAAAGTTTTTTTATTTTTATTATCTATATATTTGCGATCGATCGACTGAAAATACTATTAAGTACGTTAAATATGAACAACCAGCATGATATTAATATACATCATTGGTCCAATTGGATGATGTGACTGATCAGTTATTGCGTCGGATTTTTATTGAACGACAATGCACGTAGGTGGGTGGGGTATTTTGTTTATTTTTTAGACTTTTAGTATCAACTGATCAGTCTCAATGATTACAGATTTAGCATTTAACAATAAGATAAAAGGAGTTTTTTAAACAGAAATGAGTTTATCAAGAATCTGGAAAGATACTGGTGATTCTTGAAAGACTTAAAGGCTATTTGTATTATTTGTGACTGTGAGACAGTATAATTATATGGGATAAAAGAAAGTGAAGTTACTAGTCAAAATTTGTTAATTTTTGTTTTTATGTTTTGTTTACAAATTACAGTTTACATTCAACAGTTGTTAATAAAACTGATAAAGTATAAATATTTTTGATTTTCTGAATCTCATAAAAAATTATATCAATGATTGATTGAACCAAGTTTAACATAGCTTAACAACTACTTTATACTGAGAGTCTGAGACATTATCTAAAGTCTTGAGCGGTGTTAAACTCATGACCACTGGGCTGCAAGGAAAAGTGTATGTACACTCTACCAGATGCAAGGCTTCATCTACTTGATTTTATACAGACAAGATGCATAACTTCATTGAAATAAATATAATCATTTTATTTCCGTTTATAATCGATTTTTAATCGATTTCATACATCCGATTATTTCCGATTATCGATTTCCAAATATTTCCGATTGCCCATCACTAACAGTGGCCTTATTTTGGTATGCGACACACAGCTATCCCAAGATGTATCCACATACCAAGTTTGGTATCTCTAAGTGTTATAGTATTGAAAATACGGTGCAGACAAGAGGTGAAAGTGTCTGTGGAAGTTCTACTGGCTAAATGTGCAGGTGACTGTAACACATTTTCAACATTCATTCAACCGCCACATGGCAATGTTATAGGTCACTAGTTGTTGAATGCCAGCCAGGGTAGCAGGAGAACTAGTCTGTACAAAGTAAGTGTATTACAGGGTTCCCACAGTTTTTTGAAAACAAAATTCAAGGTCTTTTCCAGGTTTTCCCACTGTCTTCAAGGACAATTTATAAATACCAGTGTTTGTCCGACACCGTTGTTGCAAAAACGTTAAATTATTCGCAGTACTAATATGTGACACCACACAAGATGTTAGTTTATTGTTTTTGACAAGTATTGACTTTAACCCGCTGTTTTTTAGGCTGTTCTCCCTCCTATGAAGGAAATTTAGTGTTGACATTTAACTTGTTCTCAGACGACATGCTTTATCGATTCAAATGATTAGACGCTTGCATATAAGACGGAACATTGTGAGTTTTATTTGAAAATACTCGGCTAAAATCGTCAACATATTTTATGAGTCAACCGGTGAGGTAACGAATTTGTACGACAGCGATCGAAAACAAAAGTACAATTTGGGGTTCATATTTCATTGATCAGAGCATTAACACATCTTTACGACTGTTCACGAATACCAATGGTTATTTTTAATGGGCTTACTAGGCCATTCGCCAAATCGCCATAGGCGAAAAGTAACCTGAACTGGCGAATGAAAACCGTAAGAAATACACACCAAATTCGCCAGACATCGGCGGTCTGGCGAATCCAAATTTCCGACCGATTTTGTCTAAAAGATCTCGGAAAATCCCGAATTCCAATTCACAAAGTCTTTCACTGTTTATAAGCCACTATCCCGCTGAGTGTTTTAGCTAATTAGTGACAATCAATTTAGATCGATAAACTAATTATGTCAGCGTTTAGTGAAAACCAGCGTTTATTGAAAACCAAATTGTCGGTGCGATAAGACTCCGCCCACTGTTACGCCTCTTGCTGTCAATCAACTGGTTTGTGTCCCCGCGCTCAACGTTATCTGTCATATAAAGTTGTGACATTATTCACAGATTTTAACTGCGTGATCGAGCCGGGTAAAACATCAAATAATGTGGCGCCCTCTAGCGGCCAAAATGGCTGATCAAAACAGAAAATTTGAAAATGTTTGCTTACGAATTAGCCAGAGATACTCAGCCCGTCTGTGTTTTTGAACTTTACAATCACTGATAAGTGTTAAAGGAACACATGGCAATCTTGAGTTTTCAAAAACTAGCAGCGCCCCGTTAGTTTTTATCATTAATGTTAATTATAAGAATTGTATTAAGCCATTTGTTTTTGCATATTATTATTTTTTATCTTATTGCACCAGTAATATATTAAAAAACTTATAGTATAATAAGACGAAATAGTGAATACTTAAAATTTGATTTATTTAAATGTAACCAGGGTAAAAGTAAAAATGATACTGGATATATAAATTGTGACACCCATTTCAATTACTGCAAGATTGCCATGTGTCCCTTTAAGTGCCTACTAATTAGTTGTACACATGGTAGCGTAAACTGGAACAATGGCAAGTGTGAACCGGTGTTTAATCGGCTGTTTCTGAATTGGGTTCATTTTATGGTTGATTGTTCAGTTCAATCAACATGAAACAATACAAAAGGTGCGATTACTCAAAATAATGGTGTATGTATTATTTCTGAATTTGCAGCACGGTCTTTCTAGATTCTTTGGAACTCGTGTTAGTTGAACTTGTATATGCCTCAGTTTAGCCTTACATTTTCTAAATATATTGCTCTTTATTTTATTTCTCTGCATGTTAGCATATTGAAATGCATTTAATGAAAATACTAAATGGTGAAAAGAGTCTGCATTTTTGTATTTTCTCATTATATATGCATGCATTCATTCTGTCCTTGTTTAAATACCAGTCTTTACAATTTTTAAAAATTGAAATTACATTAAATTAAATACAATTTTTACAAAGTTCTGACTTTTTTCCCGGTATGGGAAGCATGATATTGTGTCCTTTAATGGGGCATAACACCGCCAAAAGTCATTCAACTGGAACACAACAATGACATGCACAACTATACATGGCACTAATCATCCCTGCCATTGTATCAAGAGAACAGAAATGTGACAAAGTTTGTGTATTAAAACTTTAAAGAACTCATTTACCAGTACACAACAATGGCAATGCAACTAGGCTTGGTATAGTTCTATGACATAAAACGTCACAGAACAGCTACAGATAAGCAACGTATTTGCATAAATTCCCAGTTAAAACTCCCTAAATTAGGCTAAATACACAATTAAATTACTTTATCGGTGCGTACCAATTATTTTCAACAAATTAATTACACAAAATAACCGTTTTTGTCAGCATATCATATTTTATCCATTACCGTGAAGACGGCCAATATCAAATGGAATGCATCGCCGTTTCCAGTCAATTCTCAAATAAGCGAGCATTGAGATTGGCTAAATGTGACTGGTTATCAAGTTTATTTTTTTTCACTCGAAAGTAAAAGCTTCAGGAACAAAATTGTTGTATTCAGTGACAGTCTAGTCTATTTTTAAATATTCGGCATCACCGAAGCACTCAACTTTCTTTGTATGTCAACATGGCTAAAAGAGGCCCAGGTGTTTGAACTCAGTGCAAGAATATTCATTATCGCTAAATATTAATAACTAACTCAGAACACAATAATAACTGACGTTGAGTCGTGACGTCAATAAAGTGTTGCCGACGTCAACATCATCCGCCAATAACGTTCAATAAAGCGAATATTTGTTTGCAAAAACGTAATTTAAAATGTAATAAATAGATTATTTACATGTAACTGCTGGGATCGACTATGGGTAATCCTTTACTTCATGGTAGACGTGCTTTGTTTTTTTTACTCACACGCATGCGCCCGTTCGTGAAAAAAACTACACGCCTACCTCTTGTGAAAGATTTCCCTATAATCGATCCCAGCAGTTAAATAATCTCTATATAATTCATATAGGGCCCTGGTTTTGTATCACTGCTTAACATAGACGTTCAGAGAGATATTGCACAGGGTATAGTTCTCCCTGTACACTGGACAGACTACTTTACATCCCTCCGAAGGATGACCTATATTCACAGTACCATGCCCAAGTAAGATACTGCGGGAGTTTGTTTGAAAAATCCGGGATGTAACCCCACTGGAAATCATACACGTGATTTCTGGGACTCGAGTCAAGTATGCTTAACACTTGGCGACCGCAGGGTTAAGTTTCCAAAATTATATGGAAACAAAAGAGCACAAGATGTTTCGAAAGATAAACATTCAAGAAAAATATGTCTGGAGGTCTCCTGAAACATGAGTCATACACAAATATCCTAGACACATTCGGTATACACAGGGTCTGAATGACACGGACTACCACAACAGCCATGATTCTCACGTCTCCGTCTAGGTATTTTGTTCTTCTTTTTAGTTTAGATACTACAAATGACCAAATATTCAAACGACGACTAGAAACGTCAGGGAATGTTTATGCACACACAACCTTCCAATTGTTCACTCGAATTTTTAAACACGCAGAATGAATAACAAATACGTAGTCTAGATCATCTGCGACGCTTGCTTGTTTACAAAATTATCAGGCGTCGAACATGATCAAGACTAATTCCATGTCGATAGCGCTTGAGACAAAAATACATTTAACCAATACATCATCTCCAAACTCACAACATATACACGTACCTACCTTTCGTCGCGAAATTTTGGACAACCGTTACTCTCCAGTTCTAATGCATTTCGTTTAATATCCGCAATCGAAATGCCAACGATATTCAACTGTGCTGCAATAAAAATGGCGTCCTCAAAATGTCTCTAAAATTGTCTGCGCATGCGGGGTAAACGTGACGTAGACATTAACACCAGATTTATACGTACATATTAGTATTCATCCAAGAGATAGCAACTTATGTAATACCAAATTCAACGTCCCGTTCATGAATCTTTATCCACTACTGTCTTTCCGTACTAGAAAATACCACTACAGTAATACCAATATGATAAAGAACATGGTTAAACGTCACTAAATAACAGTCTGGGTTTCAAGTTATAAAAACCGAAAAATCAATGGATACTACCTTGTCATAATAATGCAATAACGAACCAAAGTTTTAAAAAATTGAAATTACCTCCCTTTACATTGAAATAAGAACGAAATTGTAATATCTGTAAAGCAGGTAGATTAAAACATTTTGTTATTTTTTTCGCAGATGTCGTTTCAAACACAATGCCCTACATATATATTCTTATTATGTTAATTATATTGTTAATGATCTCTGCCACGCATAGCCTAAAATATGCGCAAATGAATTTGCCATGCAATTTACTTGCTTAACTTATTTTTATCAGTATATTATTGCAAAGGGTATTCCTATTGACCTACAACTCAAATTCTTTGATTACACTGATCTTGAAACATTAACTTACGCAAGGGGCTACTAAAACCTAGATTGTATAGCAAATGTGTACGTAGTTGGCTACATAATCGTTAAAAACGACAGAAGGAGCAGGCGGTCCTGGCTCTTGGTCAGATTAAGTTTCCGTAGCAGCATTTGGGGATTGAACCAATCCTTAGAATGGAAGTGAAGTTTCTGGGATGCCAAGAAAGCCAAATTGCAAGATATGACGTATAACACCATTCATTCACCGCCACCCCCACACAAACACAGTTCCCACCGCCCTTAACACGTGACAGCCATGCTACAACGTTTTAATGCTCTAAACATATAATTATCATTACAAACATAACAGAAAAATAACTATTTCAGAATATAATATAAAGTTTAAAAGGAAATCATACAATTTAATATCCTTTATTTTTCATTTGAGTCATCCCTCATGAATATTTTATGGGATAATAGAGAACAGCTATATCATATTGTTTTATTTACTTTGTCAGTTAAATGATTGATATATGTAGCATCTGGTTTTTTTTCCAAATCTGATGAAGTTTACTTTACATGTATTCAACGTTTAAGACAAATATACGCAGATAGTAATGTCAACATATAATAAGTATACAGTATAACGCACTTGCTAAACATCCTGCAATCCGATTGATTGACGTTCAAACTTTTAAATATAGCGTTAACCGTAAGGAAAGTTTGAATTTTGCGACGGCATATCAGTCGTTTAACGATCGCAAATTTTGTTTAAAGGCGACCGTTAGCGGAGCCGTTAAACACGATTTGCGACCAGTAAACGACTGATTATATGGTCGCGAAAGTCATAATTTCAATACTGGTTTACCCGATTCTAACGCATTTGTCAGCACCAAGATTGAACAAATGTTTACTGTTCGTATACTTGATAGCTCTGTTTAGTGCATTTTGTGGTTACAATTTGACCCCTATTGGGACGGGAAAACATTTTATTCTTGTATCTGCTATTTACCACCATCTGACTCATCCAGAAATATTGGTTAATCACTGTATAATAGTTCGCAATATTTTTTTCAATTTGTTATTACCAATTACTAAATAAGTAAACACTTGATTGAATTGAACAATAAACTGAGATTAAGCCTTAAAACGCTGTAATGTTCTTTCTTTGCATTTGGACCATTCCATTAACATGTGTGTTACAAAGTGATATTACTTATGGTATTAATATTCAGTATTTTACCGTTTGGGACGTATCTTTACTACAACTGGGCTGTGGTGTTTGGAGCGTATTGTGGCTACAACTAGGCTGTGGTGTTTGGGACGCATCTTTATTACAGCTGGTCTGCGTTTCGGGCTTATGTTCCCTACAACTGGGCTGTGTACATGGAGATGGCTGTTGATCTTTTACAGCTCTGCCTAGAGGAGCTTCAGCTGCCTAACATTTGGAAGTTGACATTCAGTAGAATTATCACAATTATTTCAAAATAATCTGTTTAAATAAGTTAAATATTTTGGCAATAAGACAGAAAAGTAAACCTGCCATTGCACTTTTACACTCATTTTTCTATAACTTTAACATAGTAAGCCATTTTTATGACCCCGAAGGGATGTATATACTAATCCACTGTGCATTCATCCTTTCATCCTTCTGTCCAAAACAATCATGTCTCAAGCATAATTTTGACAAAACAGATTGGATTTCCATGAATCTTCACACAAATGTTAACCACAAATAGAAGTGTGTCATATGGAAGAATCAGGTCCATACTGCAAAGGTCATGGTCACACTTGGAGGTCAAATGAGCGAAAATGTTCACTTATTGGTGATATTTCTTGTTATGCATATGTAGTATTATATACATGTGAGATGGCAAATTACTTCATAGAGTAAGACCTCATATAGTTTAGCAGAACTCACCACTGACCTTTTGCAAGTAAGTGGCAAACTCTCTCACATATAATATTGTGTGCCATGAGAAGGCTGCAATTCACGACTGGAGTGAAAAATAGGTTTCTTCAGATACTGCCTTGCAAGTTCAACAACAGGTTATGGAGGACCACTAAATGCAACATGTACAATACACTACATAATAAAATATGTGTAAAACAGCGATGCAAGGATGTGCCAAGCATCATATAATATGTATCCATTGAGTTAACGAAATTCACACTGACATGAAGGTAAAACACCGAGCGCTGACTCAGAGTTCATTTGCATATCTATTACAATAGTGTAATATTATAAATATTTCATGGTTTTAAGTCACTTGCACACTGCAAGTCATGTGAACAAGAAATCCACAACCTACATGATGTCGAGCCTTATTATAAAGTTACAGATTTTGTATTGGACCATCACCAATGTCAATCCCAGCATATATTAAATTAATGTCAGTAAGAGTGGGAGATGCATGTTGTAACGGAGACGGGATGTTAACTATATTTAGTCGAAAAAAGTCACAGCACACGAAACTTTGCACATGACATAAGATGCATATAAGGAACATTCTGGTAAAGTTTGGTGAAATCCTGCGAGGAAGAAGCAAGATATGCATGTCTTAGCGTAAACCGGATGTGACCTATATTTTGTCCAAAGCAGGTCTCACTGACCTGAAACTGTGCACGTGATGTTGGATCCATATAATGAACATTCTGGTGGAGTTGTTTTGTGAAAATGCAGCCATCAAGAAAGAAAAATGAAAAGCAGACGCCCGGAAGAAAGAACGGACTAACGTACAAACTGACACACATACACCCGGATCACATTGTGATAGGTAAATCGAGATCCGTAAACGGACTGGCTAAAAATTACTAATACCTTTACTGTCTTGCTTTCTTTTTTGCAGGTAATCGCGCTCTTGTCTTCTTTGGGAGTTTATCATCTTCGTACTAAAATGAGATAAATATATACATTTATATATTTAGTCCAAACGAAGTCATAGGATTGATTTTGTGTTTGGTTTTTCTTTTGTCACAAATATTTTGAATACATACATGTATCCTTATATACAAATTGTAAAAAATATTATTATTTTTTGTTATTTATTCAGTGCCAAATTGACGCAATATATGCCCGTCATACATATATGGAATTCATATGTATATGACCACAAATTTACCTTGACTATGCCTCATGTTTCATCAAAATTGGATTATACATGTTAAAGTCCTTGAGTGGAAACCGCAAATATCATCAATTTTCAAAAATCAAAGGGTCATGACCGTGGTGTTTCTTGAGCAATAGCAGTGATTTAATATCACACTTGTCCGAGCTATTGTGGCCATAAACACTGTGAGGAAGTTTCGTCAAGATTTCATTAAAACTATCCAGTTATGTAGTGCACACTACATAATATAATAATATGTGTGCGTGATCACATAATACGTATCGTGAAGACGGATATATAATTAAAAAATAGCATTACCCATGGAGAAACAGGTTTCCAGATGCCAGCTACTGTGCCATGTCTTGGTAAAGCAAGTTCATGAAGAATACATTTCATCTAAAACGCTCCTAATTCAGGAATCATGTATTTCCAGAGTTGCTTATATCGCTGTATCCATTCAATGTGTATTTCATAAGGTTCTATTTTTCGAACCACAAAATCCAGCCATTCGTACTGAAATATATTTAACTGCCCTTGTCACTGGTACTAAAAAGGGTGTGTTTCCTTTAAACTGAGGTTGTTGTCTTTTGTCAAATTCAAACAGGATCCAGAAATGCTTGCACTTGCCTCTTTAAACAACAGTCTGTTATTTTGAAGCACATTCTTTATCTCCAAAAGACCTATATCACCATGTTTTCCTATCATTCGACCATATGTAGATGCAGCTAGAAATATTTTTTCTTCTGAAATCATGATACCCATTTTTTCAACATTTTCAACTTCAGTTTTCGTATTTCTATATTCAATAATTGTGTTTGATACTTGTGCATATTTTTTATTATTGCTGTTGATGTATTGTTGTTTTTCTTTGATCACTTTTCCGAAATTGGATGATGTTAGAATTATTTTTCTTTCTCTAGCCCATTCTGTGAAAGAAGTTGCTCCTTAGTATCTCTTTAGATTACTTTAATTTCGTCATTCGATTTCTATACTAATTTACTGTAAAACTGATTCGAAATATTTCCAACTTTTTCAGCACCAACGTCTTCGGTATCTATTAAAACAGACGGTCCATAATCTAATTTTGTCTTTTTACTCGGTTCTCTTTTGTTTCCTCTTCCTTCTTTGATTTTTTGCCTTTTCTGTCTGTTGTGTTTTTAATGATGTTGCCAAGTGCTTTGCTTTCCGTCGAAATGTGTCTATGAAATACTTCCCTGGCTTTTGGTGACCAAGCAGGCCCCACGTTTTTTGCAGGGACCCCCAATACACCTAGTTTGCCATGAACCTCGATTACATCTGTTTACCATTTTACCTCCGTCAAATTTACAGCGAATGCTCATCCAGCTCTCCGATTTGTAGTGAAGTTGCCGATCAACCTTTCACTTTTGTCAGCTAATCTATTTAGCAACACTGAGACATCTTTAATAACATTTCTTACATCTGCAGTTGTTTTTTCAGTTGCATATCGAGATTCCTTCATTTGCTTTTGTCACTTTTAACTTCCCAAAATGCTGCCTGATGCTCAAACACACCATCTATATCTACATCCAAACTATCATCTCCATCATCACTGTCATTATCATCAACATCAACCGATTAATTTGTTTGCAAAAATCCGAACAATTATCGTGGATTCCAAAAACGTGAAATATTGAATTTGTTATGTCTTTTTTTAAGAATTGGCATTATTTTGTTTACTCCGCATTCTGATCGCACATCGCACGGCAGTGGTCAACCGTATTCTCACTTGTTTGGTAAGTTTGCCTTTACCCTTGTATTCTGGTTTCTCTTGGACTAGTTTTTCCAGGTTTGCCCTAAGGCATTTACATACATGGTTCGCACATTCGACTTTCTTTACAGAAGGACCCCATACTGGCACGTTCTCGACAATGTCACCATCTGCAATTACTTTCGTGTATCTTACTCCGTGAACACTCTCAGCCTCTAAACACCCCTCCAAAAGCATGTCGCTCTCCACAGACTGACTATTGCTAGACCAATTATTGTAACACATATGCTCTTTCTTAGATCCACTTTCGAAAATGTAACAATACTTATTTCGAACTCCAAGATAAAGTAATGTTTTTGTGACGGCCCCAAAAATTACAACAACTCCCCCACTAGCATAGTAAGAGTGCTTATGTGAACTCTTGCTCCGTCCATCACAAACAACCGTAATACAGGAAATGGCTAGATGAAAGTCATTTCTTTCTATTGCAAGCCGCCTCTCCTCCATTCCTGCTTTTACAATTTCGTCCTTGAACACACCTTCCCACCACTTTCCACTAGTCTGTTCAATGCTAGTGAAGTGCTGGCTGGTTATACTAGGCATGTTCAGTTTTATATCTTGTAGAGATAAACACCCACTGCCAGTGGAAACAGAGCCCCAAACAGCTCTCCGCTTTATGTCGGCTTATTTGGTTTCAGTGTTTAAATCAGAGGTTTCAAATGTAAACTTTTTTTTTACACCCTTACAAACGGTACTAAGGACACTGTAAAGTCCTTGTCCTCCAACTCTCTGTTTCTAATGTCAGACAAGAAACTACTCTTTTAGCTAGACTTTGGACCTGTTCATAGATTGCTGTATGCATAGTTATACTGACAACATGTTCTTTCAGTTTTTCTAAGTTGATTATTCTGTTGCCGGTCAATTCATTAATATTCTTCTTAGTGAAGAAATTTAATGTTGTATTTCCAAGACTCAATTTTTTCCTCTCTGTTTTTATAGGTATTCTTTTGACAATAATTTTCGTATAACACTTTCCATTTAAAACACACAGCCTGTGTACAATTTGACATGGCCGACAATCAATTTGTTCTTTTGCATATGCCGATATTATTCTTTCCTTGCGATAAAGACCTTTATTTTCACTAATCTTTACGGTTCGGGAATGTTTTCCTCCTGCTCTGTTAAATGGCTTCCTGCCACTTTTTCTTCTGTTTCCCATTGTAAATTTCTCACAAATTTAATCCAATTTATGAATATTAATTCCTTAAAACAACACTACACATTATGAATCATTCATGAAGTTGACCACTATTCAATGGAAGCAAAACACTCTTAATATAATCCATTTCAATGAATAGTAATAAATCCATAAGACACGTGCAAATCACAGTGAATTGGCCTCATTGGGCTGCCTTAAGTACATGTGGTCTTCAAAAAATCACACACACGCACGATTTTTGTGTGCACACTTAATGTAAACAAAGAACGAATAACTTGCGCAACTGACCTTTAAAAGACGTCGGCATTATGTAAATAAACGTAAGCAATACTAGACTGAAACTTACCTTTTTATAGTAAATATCTGTCCAAAATCTTCGATATTTGCCCAAAATGGTACCGGTGTTGAATTACATAATTACACGTTCGGTCAAAACGGTGCGGTGGTTCCCATTTTCAACTAAGATGTTGCGATTTTTCAGTAGTAGTCAGGTGAAATGTAGTTCTTCATTTATTTTTATAACTTCTTTCATCAGCAATTTTTCACTTAATTTATACGCGTATTACACTACACTGAACAACATTTCTTAGTATCTAACTTTTGTATCTTAACTAATTTTCTTATTTTAAATATATTTTAGAATAGATATATGATAAGTATTTTGTTTTGACTCATACTTTGTAAAACATTTATTTTTTGTTTAAATTGTTACATCTTTTGAGAGTTACCCTCTCTTTATATGAAAACATGAAATGTGCTGATAAAACACATAATATGAGTCAAAGATCACTTAAAGATATAAAATTCTTAAAATTGGTATGAAATAATAGAAAAAAACATAAAAAATTTACCCATTTATCACAGATTCTCCGTAAATAAAAAAATGAAATATGGATAATCTTAATTTACCCCCCTTTAAATTGAATATTGTTTGAAATTCAAGTAACTGTAATTCAGCGTTAACATTAAATATTTCGAAAATTTATTTTGCAAACGCATTTGTAGTGGAATGCTAGTAAAACTGGCTTATTTTATAGAATTATGAACATCCACCAAAGATTCACTAATTCGAAGTACTTAATAAAATCCTATATACCCAGTTGTATAAGTGTTTTAACTTATTTCTAAGAAAATACATTGACTTAAAAGTTTTAAAATATGTTCATGCAATCAGAGCAGAGATTTACACTCGTTATTTTGCAGTTTAACCGTATTTCTAATCAAGCTCAAAATACACAAACAATGAGAATATTATTAACATATTCTTAGGTTGGTTGGTACTTAGCAATTTGGTTTAGTGTATTTATTTAATAATTAAACTTAAATTTAAATAATAACCGAATTAGTGTTAATAAGTACGATGTTTTTGCGTCCGACAATACATGCGCACGAATACAAATGTGTAGAAATTCAGTTATTAGTCTCCATGAGTACAGCAAATCGGAGCACATCATGAACGATCTACAAACATAAATGAAAACACGCATATAAGACCTTTTGAAAAACATGTTTATTAAATGCTTTTATAACGCCAAAATGGATTACTTTGATCGTGGAATACCTTGTTTACAAATTTATCGCAGAATCAAACATGGCCGCCAAATTTGCCAGCATGATCACATGTTGCCTTTTATTTCATTCTATCAACAGTAAATTCCTGTGATTTAAAGACTCGTTGCATCTGCAGTAGGCCTTCCAAAATAAGGTTCCTTTAATAAGCACAACGTTCTCATTTTAAAATAAAAATATTTAGTTTGCCTGTTAAACACCTTAGTATTAACCATGTAATATAGTTGTTATGAGAAAAGTAAGTAGCTCCCCTTAAAACAATCAATATTGATATGACATACCCCACTCACCCAAATTTCCATTTCTAGTTTTGCATAGTCCTTAAACATTTGATTGTTTTGTAAAATGCAATTGTCAATTGACTAGTCTAACAACCATGTGATTAATTGTTTTGATTAAATTAGACAATGTAGTCTAATGTAGTCTACATGCATGTCTGCATCAATATAAAAAGGGAACGTTTTCAATGTGGTTCAGTATATTATGTCGTCTCATTTAACTGTATATCATAGCTAAAAATCATCTGTGTTTGCGGTTTTATAATTTGATGAATGGTAATCAATGTTTTGTAGTCGAGGATTACAATCGAAAAGAAACACCTTTGTCGGTATTTATAAAAACAGACGGAAATACTTTTTATTCACAGCAAAACCATAGTCAGTTAAATGATTGGAATAAAACTTTTTTATAACATGGTCGCTGACAATTTCTTTGTATTTGCACAGTTGTAAATCATTTAGTTTAAGCGCATATTTGGTTAAAGTGCAGGGGTCTCAACTTTCCAAGTTGTGTTCCCGGGGTTATGTCACCAGGAGTGGGGATAGACCACAGGGCCGATGCTGTTGGATGGTTGTATCGTCTGTTCATGCCCAGTCTCTGATGTTACTAAACCAATCTGGCTGGTTTTCGAACTCGTCCGTGCTTTCATTAAATATAAAGATACTGACAAAGTTTGGTAAATTTCAATATAATAATGAAATCCATATCGTGTTAAAAAGGCAAATGTTAATGACGGACGGACGACGGACAACTCCTCATCCCATAAAAAATAAAAACAACATCTAAAAATACAACTGGAAAACAAAATGGCCTAACGAAGAAAGCGAGTTTGTTTCTAAACTCGCGAAATAGATTCTTTAGCAACGAAAACCAACAAAGAAAATGAATTGCCATAAAGGAAATTTTAATGACTATCTATCAGTATATGACTTTTAGAAAAAATCTAACCTATTATTCAAAATATTTAATTAAAATGTAACACGACCGATCGTTTTTTGTGTGATTGGAGCCGATTTTGCTTTAAAGGTTCGATAAGCCAAACATCGATCTACAAGTAGGCACTACAACCATACTTGGGAATACAGAGTTATTTACGTTGGAGTTGGAGTTGGAGTTTTATAACCATATGATATAAAAAAAACAACGGTGTAAACATGACGAAGACTTTGAGATACACAGTAGGGATATTTTTGGTTACCGACAGTCGTCAGTTTTGATACCTAGACATGTTAATTTTTTGTATTGTACTGTATAAGGGGAGGACCGTAACTACCGTTGATAGAACTTGTGGTCCGACCCCATTGTTCTTATGGCAATAAAATATGTTTAAATCAGTTTTGATACTGTGGCAGTGTTACAGACATACTATGTGGAAGTATCTAATTAGATAAATACTCACATTTGCTGTTTGACGTGCATTAGCATCATCGCCGTGTTAAAAACGTTACATTATTTATTATATTTTACTTAACAACCTTGTAGGTAAATGTGCATGTGCTATTCAGACAGATTATTTATTAGGTGTATCTTTGAAAAAACATCCGTTAAATCACATTCAGCCTTAGGGAACATTAAAACAATGGTATATGTTAAAGGTACTTGCCCTTTGAGGGGTACATTTGAAGGATTTGTCGAAAAATCATATTACCTAATAATATATTTGTTGACCATAACGAACTATTCTAAATTTCATTCTTTATCCCAAGCTGTCCATCGCCTATTCCATCGCCCATTTATTTTGATACGAAATGTTTGTTTTTAAAACATTTATGAGTGTTATCATTCTAAACACGTGTAAAACCTTAAACGTATGTCACGTGTTATGGATGTAAAGACACAATAGAACTGCCAACACAATTGTTTTTAATATTTGAAACGAAATCATCCCGGTAGATTACCACTGCTTTTAATTTCTCTAAAATTTTGAATGGAATCTTAGGGTTCAATAGTAGTTTTCAAATATGTTAAACACTTTAAAATATAAACTGTGAGTAAACACCTTTAATGAATGCTAATTAGCATAAATAAATTCTACTATATAAGTTGGACAGGATATGCCGGAAACAAATTACAGAAAGGGAAACTGCCAAAGGTAATGTAAAGTTTCAAAATCGTTTCAACATTCACATTCTAAATTATCGACTTGCGTTTCTTAAAAGACTTATACTCATACTGAACTGATATATACATGCACAATGATGTATTTCTTTGGATATTTTTATTGTTATTGTTTTGTTATTTTGTTATATTTTATTAAATTTTATTTGACATATTCTATTTGTGATGTACATACTATGTGTATAGGTGTATTGTTTCAGAACGTATGATGTTTATATGTGTATATATGGTCACATATAACTGCACGTTGCGTGTATTGTTTCAGAACCCATGATGTTTATATGTGTAAAGATGGTCACAAATACTTGCATGTTGCGTGTATTGTTTTAGAACACATGATGTTTATATGTGTACAGGTGGTCACATATAATTGCACGTTGCTTGTATTGTTTCAGAACACATGATGTTTATATGTGTACATGTGGTCACATATAATCACACGTTGCGTGTATTGTTTCAGAATACATGATGTTTATATGTGTACAGGTGATCACATATAATTGCATGTTGCGTGTATTGTTTCAGAATACATGATGTGTATATGTGTACATGTGGTAACATATACTTGCATGTTGCGTGTATTGTTTCAGAATACATTATATGTATACGTTTACAGGTGGTCACATATAATTGTACGTTAATTGTCTTGTTTCAGAACCCATGATGTTTATGTTTGTACAGGTGGTCACATATAATTGAACGTTAATTGTCTTTTTTTAGAACCCATGATGTTTATATGCGTACAGGTGGTCACATATAATTGTATGTTAATTGTATTGTTTCAGGACCCATGATGTTTATATGTGTACAGTTGATCACATATAATTGCATGCCGCGTGAATTGTTTCAGAACCCATGATGTTTATACGTGTACAGTTGGTCACATATAATTGCATGCTGCCTGTATTGTTTCAGAACCCGTGCTGTTTATATGTGTACAGGTGGTCACATATAATTGCATGCCGCGTGTACTGTTTCAGAACCCATGATGTTTATACGTGTACAGGTGGTCACATATAATTGCATGCCGTGTGTATTGTTTCAGAACACATGATGTTTATATGTGTACAGGTGTTCACATATAATTGCATGTTAATTGTATTGTTTAAGAAGCCATGATGTCTATATAATAATTGCCTGTTCATTGTATTGTTTCAGAACACATGATGTCGATCTTGACACTGATGGTGATATGTTCCATAACCTTGGTTGTTATGGGCCAAGAACGTTTTAGAGAAAATCAAAGTTACTGTAGTAAGTATACAACTTAAAATGCTTTTGTAATAAAATACCACTTGTGTAAAGAAACCAATTTTGCTATTCCTTTTAGTGTTTTCTTAATACAGGTGTATTGTACTCAAATCTAAATTCTCCTATATGGACATGCCATATAAGGGACATGCCATATAAGGATACACTTACCGTTAGAGTTAACAGCGACAGAATATAATATAATATCCAACATATCAGTCCTATCAAAATGACATTTAACAGAACAAATCCGCATAGCCACTTTACTTCCATTCTACTAGATTTTACCCTAAACGATAGCAGCGTCAATAAGTACCACGTGTTAGTATAAACAAGATGCAATCCTGCTGATTATATCTGTTTAACTATTTGCAGCGTATGGATGTCGAAAGACAACAGTGAATACTGTTCATATACCTTTTCAAGGTCCAGATGTTCTTGATTTGGCTACCTTTAATCAAAAGATAAGTAACCCTATTGTCAATCCTTTTATGTTTGTGGTATCATATACTTTGTTTCTATTTAATCTGGTAAGTGTTGTTGTTTTGAATGCGTGTTTTGGCTGACTGTGTTCTGTAAATGATACTGTCCTGTTCGACTTGTATACGTATGATTACGTTGGTTACCATGGTTACACTATTAAAATGCATGTACATTATTTGAGCAATACGTGATTTGTTATATAAATGATTTGCTATAAACAAGATCTAGCTTCGTGCTGGACTGATCGGACACGTAGATTTCCCTAGGTTGTTTAGTTTATTTCTTCTATACATCGGCCACACTACCACCGATAGTCATGTCATTGGGAGTTATTGATATAGAATGTGTTGATTAATAGTTATCTAATATATAACATGGCTTCTGTGAGTGTGATAAAGCCATATGTTATTTAGTAATGTATTACAAGTTATAGAATTATGCAAATGTGAACCGAATCAATTCTTTTGTACAGTAAAGCATTTAGTCCCAAGTATTTGCATGGTATGTCATACGATACGCTTAGACAAACCTTATTATTTATCCTGATTTGAAATCTCAGTTTATAAAATGCATGTAATTATAACCTAATTTGGCTTAAGGTGTCGCATTACGCATTACAGTCACGTAAACTCTCTGAAGTCATGTAAACAACCAATCGACGTAAAAATGCTTTCTCTTACAAACTGATGCCATGTTAAGGTAAACTGACAACATTTAATCGTAGGTTTATAATATGATAAAGAGAATCTTACATTTGTGACTGTGATTTTTTGACGTTCATAAACTCGTTGAATGAAAAATGAATATCGTATAACTCGTTTACTGAAGTCAATAAAACACAGTCACTCATGTAAGTTCCTCTATGTATACGACAGTCTATGTTTATTTTTGTTCGAATGCAAGTTGCCAGTAAGAAGTTCAAGGTCGTTTACGAAATACTGAATAAAGACGCATTGCCACCACTTGGAGTTTATTATGGACTAGACATAACCATTACACCCATGGCTGATGGTGCATTTCAGAGAAAGTTCAGATATAGCGGCCCCAACCGGTATGTATACTATATCAATTACTGAGAGAAAGCCTTAAGCCCAGCTTTACCCTTACGGCACAATCCACTTAAATACTTCTTAGCGCATTCAGATCGCGCATGGAACAGTTCATTGTCAGGAGGGCAACAGTCGAACTGTTTCACCCCTGTGACGTCAATAGCGGGAAACAGTCAGAAATGTCTAATAACCATTTATATAGAGAGTTAGGTAATAATAAAAATTGCTTCACGCTAAGGATATGGGCAATTTATACAGGAATGTAAATGTGAGGTATAATAATAACAAGAGGCCCAAGTGGGCCTGTAGACGCTCTACTGGTATGATGTGATTCAAAACATAAACATGATAGAGGCCAACCAAAGAAACATGTTTCCTATATATAACTCTATGTAAACTTTGGGTTATTTTGAATATTTGACGACAACGAAAAACACACATTTGATAGAGGCCAACAACAGGAACATGTTTATGATATTTAACTAGTATGAAATAAGTGGTAATATGTCGTTTGATAAATGTCTTTTTTTATATTTGACCTAAGTTTAGCCATGGCGGCCATCATGGATGACTGGAGGCCCCCAAAACACAAACCTGAGAGGGACTATCCCAAAGATCATTGTGATTAAGTTTCATCAAAATCCTTCAAACGATTTCAAAGAAGATGTAATTTTTAACGTTTTCCTATATAACTCTATGTAAATTTTGGGTTGCTGTGGCGGCCATTTTGATTATTCGAAGATAACGAAAAAACACAAACTTGATAGAGGCTAACCCAAGGAACATGTTTATTTCACAAGAATGGAATAAGTGTTTTCGGAGGAGATGTTGTTTGACATTTCCTTAAATTTGACCTAATTTTAGCCATGGCGGCCAATTTTAGTCATGGGACTATCCTAAAGATCATCGTAATGAAGTCTCATCAAAATCCTTCATGCGGTTTCAAAGAAGATGTCATTTTTAGCCTTTTCCTATTTAACTCTATGTAAACTTCGAGTCGCCGTGGCGACCATTTTGATTATTCGACGATAACGAAATCCATAAACTTGATAGAGGCCAACCCGAGATGTCGTTTGAAATTTCCTTAAATGTTACGTAATTTTAGCCATGGTAGCCATCTTGGATGACTGGCGTTCGCGAAAACATAATCTGAGGGGGACTATCCTAAAGATCATTGTAATGAAGTTTCATCAAAATCCTTCAAGCGGTTTCAAAGAAGATGTCATTTTAAGCAATTTCCTATATAGGGGGCACTCCACAGTTTAATGTACATTTCTCAATCATCAAACCCATGACAAGCCCTTAGCCTGAATCCTTGAAAAAAAAAATCACATCATCACTGTGTCATACATTTCTTAGAAGACAATAAAATTACCCATGTTTCCATACCAAATAAAAGTATCAAAAAGCATTTTCTGTACAACTTTAGTCCCATTTCTTTAAGATTACCCCACCCCTCAAAACATGTTAAAAAACCAATTTTAGCAATATTTCAAATGTCAATAAATAAAAAAATAAAAAAATCCTACACATATCAGGGTCATGTCTGCACTCATAATGCTCTTGCATATCAGGAAATGCTAAATTTTACATACCTAGTCCGGCGTTTTAAAAAGTTATTCCATGCTGACCTCCCCGTGATTGAAAATCAGCCATTTTACCTATTTTTAGAAAGTTTTTGATTGGTTCACATTTTTCTATTTATAACCTCCAAAAACCCCAAAGAATGCATATTCCAATACACCAAAATAAACTTAGAAGTACTCAAAACTGAAAACAACATCAAACATGTGCTTCATAATTATTATAAATACCATCCATGGACCTAAAAGATGCTTAGTTGATTTCTTTCTGATTTACACCATGGACATTCATGCGAAACTGAGGAGTGCCCGCTTAAGGGAAAGTTGTCCGTTAAAAAAATTTGAAACGCCCCTTTTTCCATTTCGCGAATTTATTCCGGACGTCTTGACATACGTATTATTGCGATTGTCCAAAAATTGGCCTAACAGCACCTTTTTAAGATAACACTGAAATAGCCTTTTTAACAGCTTTTTTGCAAACTTTTTTCTTTCGGTCTGTTTTTTTTCCATAGCATGAAAAAGGTCTGAAATTTGCAATCAGAAGTCATTTCCACTCTAAAAAGTTGCCTCCTATAACCCGATTTATATAAAGCCGCTATCTTATGCGATCTTTTTTTATTCTAACGCGACACGACATAATGACGTCATGTGACATGACGTCACCCCACATGCTATTCTATGTTTAACGTCATTTTACTATGACATCAAAATACCATAGCAACCAGTACTTAAATAGGACATTACCATTAGCAAACTGTACATATATTGAAACAGTGTTATGGCAAACCCAAGAATTACACCTCAAACTTAGAAAATCCTACTAAAATTGCATATACCAACCGCAAGACACATGGGATCTTGAGATATCGCAAGTTAGATATCTCACGATAAGTTGCGATACATCTTGAGAAATTGTTAGATATATCTCTATTTATTTTGTGATATCAATGACTCTAGACACATTGAGATATCTCAAGATAATTATCTCAAAACAATTTAAGATATCTCAAGACAGTTATCTCAAGATAACTTGAGATATATATTGAGATATCTTGAGATTAATTGAAATATCTCAATACAAATATCTCAATATAAATTGAGATATCTAAAGATAAAATGTGATATCTCAACATGGCGTATCTCAAGATAAATTAGACATATATCGAGATATCTCAAGATACGGTGCATCGCGGAGTATTACAATATACATATTTTACCGAGTTGTTCATAATCTGGGTTTCGTAGCAATGCGGGTTTGCCTTATCGACACATTACATTCTAACCGAAGTAGTTCTCTTCGCAAACAAACCGAATGGTAACAAACTTTGAAAATATGTTGAAATACAGACAAAAAATCCTTCATTTGACTGTTTTAGTAAAAAAAGTTTGACCCTTAAGTGGGCACTCCACAGTTTAATATATATTTCTCAATCATCAAACCCATGACAAGCCCTTAGCCTGAATCCTTGAGCAAAAATAATCACATCATCATTGTGTCATACATTGCTTCGAAGACAATGAAATTACCCATGTTTCCATACCAAATAAAAGTATCAAAAAGCATTTTCTGTACAACTTTAGTCCCATTTCTTTAAGATTACCCCACCCCTCAAAAAATGTTAAAAAACCAATTTTAGCAATATTTCAAATGTCCATAAATAAAAAAAAAAATCATAATTATTATAAATACCATCCATGGACCTAAAACTTGATAGAGGCCAACCCAAGGAACATGTTTATGCTATTTCACAATAATAGAATAATTGGTTTCGGAGGAGATGTCGTTTGAAAAAACTTTTAATTTGACCTAGTTTTAGCCATGGTAGCCATCTTGGATGACTGGCGTCCATGAAAAACACAAATCTGAAAAATCCCTCAAGCAGTTTCAGAGGAGATGTCGATTTTATAAAATTGCTAACAGACGGACAGACAGACAGACAGACGGACGAGAAGCCTTTGGCCAGTAGAGCTAAAAATTGCTTCACGCTAAGGGTATGGCCAGTTTATGTATAAAATAATAATAAATGTATTTGAGTAGTATTTTTTGTCATATAAATGAGAACAAAATAAAGCAGTATTTATAAGTAGTAGTCCAATCACAGGAAAAATGTTTTGACATGCCCCACATATGTGTTACTTTCTTATTTTTTGCATGTTTCTTTCATATATGCATCATGTTATGTACATATGTGCCACATATGTTAATGACACCTATGTGTCACCTATGCACCACATATATTTTTAATATTAAAATAATACACATGTGCCACATATGTGTTACTTTCTTATTTTTTGCATGTTTCTTTCATAT